>VRYO01002114.1:3055808-3183557 GCA_009812075.1 Sialia sialis | reverse complement strand
CTGAGCCCAGAGATGGATGGGTGGATGTGGTCTGCAGATGGATCTGTGGGCCATAAGTGTCAGTGGAGACTTTGCACTGGGAAGGCTCAGCACCTGAGCTTTGGCAAAGTGTTGCTAATCAGAGCTGCTGAAGCAACATTTTTATTAATTACAATGCAAATGGCCCAATTAGGGTGCTTACTTTTCTAGATGTGTCTCAGAGAAACATTGCCATGAATTTGCCTTGCGTGCTGATAAAGCATCCCATTAATAAAAAGTTTGTCTACGGCAAAGAGGTGGTTCATGGGAGCATCAGAAATTCTAGAATATCCTCAAATGGGCTACACATTGAATTCTCTAAATGCTTGGCTCCCTGATTACTGAGGATCAAAGGCAAAAAGAACAGATTGATACTGAGCCCTTAAAAATCAATTCTTTTGGAAAATGTCTGCCCTTATTTAGTGTTTTGGAATAATAAATGATGAAGTGTTTTCAGCTGTAGGAGACACATTGTGGGCAGCTGCTGGACATGAGTTTCAGCCTTGTGTTATTCTTAAGAGGTAACAACAGCACAGATCTTAGTTGAGGAATAACTGGGAACAAAAATAAGTTAAATATTTTTGTGAAAAGCTGTAGGCAGGGCTAGACTGTTTACCAAACAGACCACACCTAACCAGCATCTTGGATTCATTCTCCATTCCAAATACCTTGGATGGTTCACAAAACATGCTTATCCAGGGAATGGATTCATCTTAAATATCTTTTATATTCTTAACTGCTTTTAAAAGTAAGCTTGAGAAGGGCTTAGATAACTTGATAGTAATCTACAAAGCCAGAAAATAGGCCTTATTGCCAGTTTGTGGTTAATTATGGTAAACTCCTATCTGTAATTTACTCCTGCCCATAAAGGAAAAGAGTTTTGCTTGAATGTGCATTACATTATGTGGGGTTACATCCCATGCAGTGACATGGCATTGTGTAATTTCATACACCCAGATCAAATGGGACATATTTTTTCAATGTATCTGAAAAGAACCCAGGAATATGTTCTGGTAGAAAAGAGATTTCCAGAGGACCCAGTTTAACAAGTGTGGCTTGTGCCAAACCCAGTCTCTAATGGAAATGTTAATCACCATGTTTTTGTGCAAATCTTGCAGAAGCAAATCCAGAGTATCTTTTAATTGGGAGGCTTTCTTTATGGTCTTCAGATGTTTATAAATATGCACAACCTAATCTGATTAGGGCCAGACTCTACATGCTGCCTGCTCTGACAAAAGGGGAGAAAGTTCTTGCCTGCAGCCTGTGAATTCTGCTCCATTCCATTTCTCCTGTGGTATTAGAGGAGCTGAGCATTTTTAATAAAGTATTAAACAACAGCCAATTCTTTCTTCCTCCATTTTCTCTTGGAGAAAGTAGTGTGTCCAGTAGTAAGAGGGAAAAGCTAATAGGAAACTCTTTGAGAGAACCATTTTTTTTCCAACTTCAGCTGAAATAAAAACATTTGATGCAATGATAACAATTTTAAGGAGAATATAGGGCAGAAGGAAAAAGTAAGAAGGGATTCTTACAAAGCTTGCAATGCATAAGCTTTCATTTAAAGTGGAGATCTTTTAAATTTATGCTGCTTTCAGTATTGCAATAACCAAACTAAAATTTTTCAATGTAGGTGAATATAATATTTCAGTTGGTTAAAGGAAAGTCATAAGGAACTTCTAATTTTTCTGTCTTTCATCCCACATCTGAATTTAATCATTTTTTAAAGTAGCATACTCCTTCATGAAGCAGAATGTCTATCCTCCACACAGGTTCTGCCTGGGGAATTTCACTTACTGCTAAGCAGCTCTGGGTGATATTAAAATTGCCTAACTAACTTCCACAAAGGTCTCAGACCTGCTGCTTGGCTCCTTGCCTTCTGGACTGGCCAGCCAGTAGGAAACAGTAGACTTTAAATATGAGTTTAAATTTGGGCTGTCTGGACACATCTTTGCATCCCCTTTACAAGGTTCATTCTGTGGCTCACTTACACTGACTGTTATTGAGTCCCATAGCAGCTTCCAAGTGAAACTTTGTCTCCTCAGGTTTAATGTCATCCTGTGAAACAAAAAGGACACATCTTTAGGTGTCTGCATGTGGTTTGGGGTCTCTTTCCACCTCCTCACTTCTTTTCCCCAAGAGGTGCATAACATGACCAATGGCTGGTGGTGAAATCATAAAAATTCATCACTTGTTCACAGGGTGGAAGTCAAGAAAGAATGAATGGTCAGGAAGACAATTTTTTAGTGTAAAGTAATGTTGACCTTTGCAGGAATAATTTGTGCCCTTCAGCATCTGCAGCTGTGTAATAGTCACCAGGGAGCTGTCTGACTCTGAATATATATGTATATTTTAAAAAGTGTCAGCCAAGTCCGAACTCCAAATGCAAAATGTATTGCTCAGGAACACTGGGAGGATTTGTCTCTTGCTCTGAAAAGCAGTGGTGCAGAGAGCAGAATCACAGATGCAACTGAAACATTTTCCTATTCTGATTTTCCTATTCTGCTGTTTGCAATGCTGCTCAAGTCAGGGGAGAGAAAATTGCTGCTTCTCTCAGACCTGCAGCTGCAACTTCACAAGGATAAAGTATCTCTGAAGGGAAATGTTCTGAGAAGCTTCCAAAGGAAATACTTGAGTTTTCACCCAATTCTGCAGAAACAAATGATATTACTGTATTATAGAAACAGATAATGGTATTGCCTTGTGAACCTTTATTAGGTTGCTAAAACAGCCTTTACAACATTGTAAATGAAGAGGAACACCTTTCTATAAAATTCAGGAGTGTTTCTACAAGACTGAGCCACATCCAGTGGTGCTGTTTGTCTCCTCTGTGGCTTTCAGTGTCAGTGCTGCAGCCCAAACTGGGTTTTGACAAGGCAGCTACTGGTGTTCACTGCTGAGCTTAGCACCTGGATGCAAAGGAGCCCCTGAAACTCCAAAACATTCTGTAATTACAAGAATTTCATGATATAAGGCGACCCTTAAAGCCTAAAATTTTGATTGAAACCGGAAATGCACCTTATATCCAATGCAGCTTATATATGGAAAAGGTAGGAGTATTGAAGGGATCTCAAAACAATTTCTGTTTCACATTGCACAGCAACAAACATGAAGCTCACAGTCAAATGACCGTGAGCAGGCGAGAGCCGCACCAGCCATGAGAGCTGTGAGAGCCGTGAGAGCAATGAGAGCAGCAAGCAGCCCTGTGCTGGGGGTGGCGGCTGGGTGAGGGAGAAGAGTGGGCAGGAGTGCCGGGGCCCATGGCATGGGGAGGGCACCTGGGGCTGCGTTTAAAGGTTACGCTGATCTGTGAAAAATGTTTGCAAATTGAGCACCTGCCAATAAACCCCGTGATCATGCTAGTCTGTTACTAATTTGTTACTTTGTTGCACGTGGATCATTGCTTATGGGGGGGGAAAAGTGCGCCTTATAGCCCAGTGCGCCTTATAGTCATGAGATTACTGTAATAGAAGTGATGCGTAATGGGCTGCATGTTTGTTTCAAAGTGTTGTTTTCTCTCTCAAAGCTCACCTGTCTCTGGAAAGCTGACAGAAGTCAAGGTAAGATTTAAATGTGCCTTAAGCCCTGCAATAGTGTTAGTGAGACTTGAGCACAGGAATCATACATCTGTCTGCACTGAGCTGCCTCTGTCTCAGCAATCAGAGTTTGAGACAGAAATGGATGAAGAAGCACGGCAGAAGAGGTGGATGCTCATCAACTACAGAGCTGTGACTCTGCTCTATCCAGAAAACACCATGAGACACTGAGCATCATTCCTTCCTCACCTGTGAGATCCAGCCTTGTCAGATTTTCTGTTGACTCAGAACCAACAACTTCAGGAGGATTCCAGCTTGTGACTTTCTGTTTGTTCAAACACCTGGTGTGCAATAATATCCTTCCTGAAATTTGGTGACTTGCTCATGGTCTGCCTTACTGCTTACTCATATTTCTGATCCCCTTTTCAGTATTTTCAGCCTACACAAGGAAAATTTGTGTGATCTATTAGTACAATCATGAGTAATTTAAAAGCTATATTGTTTCCTGTTTTTAAATATACCTGTTAGAAAAATTATCCAGGCAGATAATCCTGGGCATCCCAATAAAGGCACCATGATTATTCAAAACCACGTATCAGGGCCCAGGCATGGCTTTTGAATGATTATCATCTCTACATTCAGAGCAGAGCAGATCCATAGCTGCTGTACAACTTCACTGAAATGAAGGAAAAATTATCTCCTACTTAGGCATAAAAACATTAATTTTCTTCTGCAAGGATCACTGCATTAAAGGGATAATTCACAGGAAGAGCTGTACACCTGTATGAAGGGCAGAATATGGCCACCCATACAAACACAAATCAATATAAATACTAAAGAACTGCTTTTTCTTCCCTTGATTGTTCTAGTGAGACCAAAAAAATCATCAGAAGGTGAATCAGTCTTGCAGCTGATACTTGCCAAGACATGAAAATATGGGAATGGCCTGTGAAATGAGAGGCAATGGGAATAAGAGTGAAACAAAGGAATTGTTCAAAAATACTAGATGCTGTTGCATGATAATGGAAAATACCAAAATCTATGAATGTTCCATCTGGGTTGCTGTCTGCCCTTCTTTGGGAACACTTATATGTGTTTAAAGTGGAAATTAATGAAGATAAAATTAAAATACTTGTAATGTAAAATATTACATGCTTTCTCATAGGATTGAGACATAGCACTCAAGAGGATTAGCTTAAAAAAAGTCAGATAATCCTCACTGGTGGGATAAATACAACTTATAGAAATTCCTGAAGCATGCTCTCCAGAAGCATTTCACTAAAATTAATTTAGCAATAATATTATAATTCCTTCAGACATATTATTCAGCAGTTATTAAAGATCCATCCAAGTCATGCAAAGCATTATTTTCTAATATACCTAAATTTCTTCAAGGGCAAGGGCTGTCCTGAATGATGAGAAATTAAATTGAATTGTAATCTAGGGAAAAGAAACTTGGATAACTAATCTCCATAAGGGTGCACAACTTTCTGTGAGCAGTCAGGAGTGGATGTCCAGCACACACAGCTGAAGAACAAGGTTTGGACAGTGAGAAATAATTTAATATTGCCTTAGCAGTATCAGGAATGGACAAAATGGATGAGCTTGAGAAGCTGGAGCAGTTTGGAGAACCAAGTAAAACACAGTCAGGATAGTAAAACATTAGTGAAGCAGAAATCATGACTTGAACACAGGAGCTGGAGGGGCAGGGAGGTTCTGAAGAGACCACCAAGGATGAATGTGCCTGAGTTGTGATGTACATTAATGACGTGGGAAAGTGGGAAGAAAACAGAAGAAATATTGTGGGTAGAACTGGATTGGGTTCAAATCACTTTCCTGATCAACAGCAGAAAAGTTATTTGTCAACATACTGGAGGCTGACTCCAAATCCAAATCCCATCTTTGTGTTTGAGCAGGGATGACTTGAATCCAGTAAAATCTTTGTGTAATGAAAATTAACAAGCGGCTGGAATGTTCTTTTTTAAGTCAAGGGGGAAAATGCCACAGGGAAATGTTCTGGATTTACTTGGTTGGGTGATGCATAGTCTGGAAAATATGATTTATATCAACCAATTAAAAAATATAACACTTTGTTTATCCAAAGGAAAATTAAAAGGTGATTTATGAAATGTCTGCATAGAGGGAAACAACTGCTCCCAAAATCCAGTATTTTAGCAAAAAATCTACAGTGACATCAAATGAGCATGCTGAAAAAATTCATGTGAGAATGAAGGTGAAACCTCTTAAGAAATGAAAAAATAACTAATATGAACTTGTGTACTAACCCATGAAATTCATGCTTACATGTATTATCAGCAAAATAATTATCTTTCCATTAAGCAAGGGTTACAGGCATCACTAATTTATTATTTGCAAACTTTCTGATTTTAAAATATATTTTATAAAATAATTTGAAAGTATAACATACAAAAAATTGCTTTTATTTTTTTTTAACCTGCTCAGAAATTTTTTGGCTAGAAATTATTTTCTTTTTATGTGTACTGAGAAATGGACTCTTTATGACAGTGTGATAGGGATGATTTATACAGAATCTGGACAGAGCAACAGGACAGGTGTGGGGCTGTGAGTGCACTAAACCTGTTATTGTTTATTATAGCACCGAGTTTTGCAGCATATATATCACTGAAATTCTGATTTTTTTACTTCTAATCCCATGGCCCAAAGTTTTCAGCTGTCACTTTAATATAGGCATTTCAAACAATGGCAAAATATTTTTTTTATAATGACTCCCAACAATATAATTCAATTATTTTATTATTTTTCTGTTCACTTACAACATGACAACATTGCCTTTGTGTGGAGTCAGTGGGTTGAGAAAATCTTTTATGCAGTGTAGAATAATTTCATGTAGGCAATAAATTCCCGTTTATTTTTTCAAGTATAATAGCACTCCTCCAGGTCAGTAAAAAGCCCTGAGCCTCTTCTGAGGCAAACTTCTTGCTAAAGCTGAGGAGTGAATCCCACAACTGAGTAAATATTTTATTTTCCTATATCACCAGCAGCACTGTAATACAAACTTTTCTAGGTAAATAGCTTCAGAAATTGCAATTGTGATACCTGAACGTGTTGGAGCCAGACTCGGCAGCGCAGAATCAAAAGTAAATAATGAATCCTGAGGTGCTTTGGATTTCTGCTCGCTGTCATTTTGGTTTGACAGCTCTGGGTAAGCAGAAACCAGAGGTGCCAAGAGGCACAAAGCACTACAGCCTGAACAGGGATGCTGAGCCTTGTAAGTGGTAGAATAATTTTTTTTCCCAAAACTAGCGAGATTTGGTGTCTAGAAGAGCAGGATAGAGATTCAACCAGCAGCCATCTGGGCTGAAAGACTTTCTGATCAAATCCAGGACAAAAGGTGAGCCTGAAACATCAACAGTTTCTTCCTTTTGGCATCTGAAGCAAAAAACCTTAGCTAAGGTGTTTAAGTGCCCAACTCTCACTCAGAATATTGTGGTATTAGTCACAAATCCGGCTTTAGCACTTGGGTAAATGACTTAATTTTCAGAGAGGTTGGAGCACGTAATTATTTTTTTTTTTGGCAGTAGGTCCAGCCCAGGTCCCAGGGTGAAATGGGTTTTGCAGGAGGTGGGATTTAAAAAAGGAGAGGTGCACTGAGCAGTGTCCTGGAATTGCAACACTCCAAGTGCAGCATCAGCCCCATTCTCAGAGACTCACTGCAGTAATGAAACAGAAAAGCAGCCCAGGATGGAATGACTAAACCTTTAATTACCTCTCTGAATGATGGAGAGAGGCTAAAATCTGATAAACATGTTTAATTACTGGCAATTACCAAAAAAAAAAAAAAAATTTGAAACACAACTGGGTATTTTGCAATATTGTTTCAACACATTGATGACAACTGCACTCCTCTTAGGAAGGGGTTGACAGGATATTTCTTCCATTAATTTTAGTGAAGTAGGATTAGACCCAGTGTTGCAAGGAATGGACACCTTCAGCAAAAACTCACTGTGGGATTGGTGACTCTTGGAAGTCTTTCTTTCATCCATTCTTTGGTTAAGGAGATCCCTGTTTGTAAGATGTGGCTTTTCTTTGGAAATAACTGTGGGTTCTGCCAGGGAATCATGGCTTGTATTTGCAGATAAAAGCAGTCCCTGAGTTTCACTGGGATTTCAGGTGACTAAATAGCCATGGATGTTCTATTGCTCCCCAAACTCTACAATCCTCCCTTTATCTTTACTCAATTTCTTATGAGAAAATTCACAAATGCTTGTTAAAAATAGTCTTAATAAATTACTGGCAAAACTTGAAATCAGGATAAGACTTTCACCGATTTCTGTGTACAGTGAGAGCAATAGTAATAAAAAGGTGGTATTGCCTATAAAATTGGCGACACCAGAAAAAATAATCCCCCAGCTGATTTAATATGTTCAAACATTGATTCAACATCCCTAAAGTTTGACTGATAATGTAACCTATCAAAATCTCATAGGGTGCCATCTAAAAGTGCATCTAATCTTAGTGAAACCAGACAAAATGGATTTAGAGCATGGCTGAAAAGTTCAGGGGTTACTCAGGAGAGGGAATGAAGCATCAGCTCGTGCCATGACTTTGGGCTGTGTTCAAAAGGAAAGGCTTGTTAAGGCCTCAGATCATTCCTTGCCTGATTATGTGAAAAATAAATTTAGTAATAGACATATAACCAGCCAGTTTTAAGTGTTTCCTGCAGCACCACACTCAAACATCATCTGAGAACCCCATTACATAATATATATTTAGTGTTTCAATGAAGTGGGAAAGAACTGATATCCCCAGATTAGGCTGGAGGAAAAGGCTCTCAAATGATGAATTTACAGATGGGGAGGAAAGGTATTGAGAGACTAAGTAATATACTGGAATCTGGATAGAGGAAAGAAGCAAATCCAGGTGTTGCTGCCCTCTCACCTGTTCTTCTCTTGCAGGTGCCATTCTCATGGGAGGTGAAATTCATCCTGCTGCAGAGGCAGAGCCAGGATCTGCAGCCCTTGAGCTCTTTGGGAATTCAGCTCTGCCTCAGCTTCCTTCCTCTGCTTCCTTCCCACCTTCTCTAAAAATGTGATGTGCAACCACAGCAGAGGAAGATTTTTGCAGATACCTCATTAAATAAAGGCTGTGAGACCCTACTCTGAAATGCAATAATTTGAAACATCTAGGTGGAGCTGGATGCTTCATCTTGCTCAAGCCCTTCACCTGGTCCTCAAGTCTTTTAAAAATATCAGGTGGCTATTAAAAAACACCCTGGTGGTGGGTACAATTACAGGGAGAGCAGTATTGAAAGCCTGAGCAGGAGAGAATGGAGTTTGTCAGGTGTTGCTCTGGAGGGTCTGCAAAGTCCTTGGCAGACAGAAAGAAGGTGATGTGGCTGATGAGGTGAATTTGTTTTATGAATTTTGTTCTAGGAGGAAATAAACCTGGGAGCCTGAAGAAAAGGGGGCTGAAGAAAGCTGAAGAAAGCTGGAGCATGTTGCTGTGTATGCCTGCTCTGTCTGCAGGGCTGCACCTGCTTGCAGGGGGCTCCCAGGATCCACAGCCAGGGGAGAAAAGCTTGTGGGAAGAGTGGGCTGGGATTGCAGTGGGACACTTAACATCAGGCTGTTACGTTTTACTGGGGTATATAAGATATTTAGTATGTTCTACACTCAGATGTGATGCTGATAAAATGTCTGTGCTTGCTTGGGCTTTTGTAAGAAAAAGACTTTGTTAAATGTTACACAATGAGCCATTACCCCAAGCTCAGTGTCTCTAACTTCCTCTGATGAGATGACAACCTGCATGTGTCACCTCACTTTTAATTAAAAAAATCACTCATTAGGAGGCCAGAAGCTTGTCTAGTGAGAGGAGTCTGGTGCAGTTCTTGACCTCTATTTGCATCAGTTCCCTGGCACACCACGTACAGAAGGCTTTTAAGTGGTGTGAACAACGAGTGCTGTGTGAAACAGTGGGGTCCAGGTTTGATGTGATATCCTGGGCCTTGGCAAAAAAACCATAATTGTTCATCCATATTTAAACACACCAATATGTGCAATGGGAGGATGAAGGCCAAGTCCTCACCTGGAAACTGTCTTAAAACTGCCACACGATGGGGTAAAATTTCTCAAAGTATTGAAAACTTCCTGCTTCGTTTCTTAGGCTGGGTGGCTACTCCATGAGTGCCTCTTATCTCCAGCTAGTGAAGACAAATGATTTTTGTCCCCTGCACATCTGGATTTGTCTGCTGATGTAGCAGGAACAGCTGTGAGCTCAGACTGGTGGACTTTCAACCCCACTTTATTTCCATCAGGGAGGACTGTGCCCCACAAAGCAAACCTGTGCTTCTTCCCACCAGTGATGGGAAACACAGAAATTACCCCTGAGACTCTCATTCTTCCTCCTTTAAGAGGCTTGGTATTTATTTGGTTGGTTGTTTTTTCACAGAAACTGATTTTTGGGGTAGCTGGGTGCCTGTGCCACTCCAAGGTCTTATGGAAGCTCAGATCACAGTCAAGCTGCTGCTGTCCTTCCTTTGGCAAAACCAGTGTGCTGCTCTATTTATTCTGGAGTTATCTTCTGCCTCTTTTGTCAGGGAGGTGCTTGCCAATGATTTTTGTAAGAGAGGCATTATTATTCATTTTTTTCCATACATGCAAATGTAGCATCACACAAATGTCCCAGCTACAAGCTCGTTGGAAAAGTGATGAAATGTAGCTTCAAAATGAAGCAAATTGAAAAAAACAAATAACTGCAACTAAAGGAAATATGATTGATTTTGTTTAGTTTCCTATTAGTTGCTACTGATTATTTCTTGAGTCTCTCTTGCTTTGCACTACAAGCAATATTTACCTGTCACCACTGCCACACATTTCACAATAAACTGTTCACTACAAATACCAAGTGTCTGGGGTTTAGCAAACTCTACAGCCATGAGACATTTTTATTTCCCTACATGTTGTGGAAGGTCTTGTATTTCTTTTGGAACCATAATGGAAAGAACAGATTCACAGCTTTGGAATACATTCTTTCTTGCACTGAAACTGCCTAAATTTCATGACATTCAGACATGTAGAAAGTTCACCTTTTCTCCCTCAGGCATTGGAGAATGACGAATAACTTTGGTGGCGGTGGGGAAATCACTTTTTACTGTTATTATTATTACCTGTCTTACCAGTAAAGGTTTATATTAAATTCTGCTGCTTTTCTTAAGTTATTACTTGAGATTAGGGCTGTGAGAGGAGAAAAAAATGTCTAGAAATATGGTTTAGATAGAACCAAAAGCATTTAAATGAAAACCAAGTATTACAAAGGCTGGTAAAAGAAAACTTCTTCCTGCACTTCTAATGAATTATTGTTCTCCCTTGATGGGCATACACAATGAAAGTAAATCACTGTAAACAAAAGGACCAGACTTCATTGCCTTTCCCAGAGTGATGTGGCATTAATGTCTCTCTTCATTGAAAATGTCCAGCTCACCAAGAGCACATCCAGACATGGGGGATTTCAACCTGCATCTTCAGGTCACAAGGAAAATTAACTTACATGGACAGTAGGTGGCTGGAGGTCTTTATCATCCTCTGTTCATGTCAATTTTTTTCCTGTAAAAACCACTTGAAGAGATCAAGTGACTAATTTTATACTGATTGGCAGAGTATTCTCTAGTCAATGCCCTATTTATAGGGAAAAAATAAAATTTTTAGGATGGTTCATTTTTCAATGGTGGGTGGACTGAGTCCATGTGGTTGGATGTTGCCACTGGGTTTTATATAATCCAAATAAAAATGTACAGACCTGCTGAGGAGCTATCATTAATAAAGCAGTAATGGTCAAGAATTCCCAGTTATAGACAGAAACCTCTCATACTGAGTACTCTGTACACATAAACCAAGGACTAAATTCCTGTCCTTAGTCACTTCTAGCCTAAGACAAGAAATAGAAGCAGGAGATGTAGAGCCAAAATAATGAGTTGTACCAGACAGGGAAGCACAAGGAAATAATTGGATAAGAATAGGCATTATATTCAATACCAAGTGTTTTCCTATGGCTATCCAGGGAAAGGAAATATTTCTAGCAGCATTTGAGAGAGAACAATGAGTTTTGATGATATCTATGAGAGATTCTTCCATACGTGAAGGCTGGCATGGGAGAAAGGGCAGAAGTGCAACAAAGAGAGGATGATGGCAGGCACCAGTGGCTGATCCAAGGAGAGAGCTGACATGATGATAACACAAAAAAAAATGATAAGGTGGAGTGTAGATAGGTCATGAAGGGCCTTTTGAGTGAAGATGAATGGTGTAAGCCTGATACAGTGCCAAGTTCACAGATGATTCACTGTTTTCTTTCCTGAAAGTTTAAATTTCCACATTATTTTTATTTGATTAATGCTATTGAGTGCTTTTGACTTATTTTCTCAAAATAACAAGCATTCCATTCATTTTACAAGGCACCTATTCAGAATAATGGATGGGTTCCTTGAGCTGATGCAGTTGATGTCATGACATGTTGGTACATTTCTGTACTATCACTTACAATGCCTCAGTGCACAGAAAAGGTCATTTTAATTACTTTGTATAAATTGTTTGATTGTTCCTGGGTAAAGAGCATCAAGCAGGTTGTGGTAGGCTTGAGATAGGTTGTATTAATTTCCTGGAGAAAGCCTTTTAAAAACTGTAGTTAAAGATTGAATCCTATCCAAAGGTAGCATCTGGTAGTTGGGTTTGTTCGGATGTGTCTGCCTTTTTAACCTGGGGTATTACACGAAGATTTCTTTTTATGCCTTTCCAAGAATAGAATTTTGGTGTGCAGAAGCTGATCCTAGGGTACATTTTCAGTGATGAATATCCCAGAGGAAACCCTGGCTGTGCTTTTTCATTCTCATGGTAGCTGTTCACCTCCCTTCTCCAAGGGGAATGAGCAGACAACCACAGGGTGATGGAACCATCTTCATTTACACCATTTTCTGCTGCTGCCCAAGTGTTCAGGCTGTCTAATCATGATATGTGTCCTCAACTCTACATGAAAACTACTTTTCCATCTTCTTTGGAAGGTGGGGTTTCTGTGGGTTGTCTATATTTGCAGTATTTCAAGAGAGAAATCTTTGGTAAAAGCATCTCCTTAGTATCTGAGATCAGAACCTAAAGCACCCAGAATCTCAGTTTGACCAAAGATATCAACATTTGTATGAGCAGCAAGCAATGCTCATAAGTCAACATCTTTACAAAATGGCGAACTCCCCTTAAAACAGAAATTGAAAAAAAGAAGTGGAGCCTTGGCTTCCTGAGGCAGCCTTTAACCATCTTACTGATGCTCCAATTGCTGATAAAGTCAAAGAAAATGTTAAATGTCTTCATCTGGGTAGGACAAAGCCTGTAATCCTGAATGGAAACTTATGCAAATCTTGGTGAGAATGTGCTTGCCAGCATTTCCATAGCTCTTGCTTTGTTCAGAGCGTAGCAATCAGCTGGAATTTATCCATGAACCCTGGTTATTAGGAGAATGAGAAAAAGATGTCTATGTGGCAGAGTTAGATAGCAGGGCACAGAACTGGCTATATTCTTACAAGTATTTTGCATGAAAAATCTTCAAGCCATTCACACTTTTCTAAACTGCCTGAGGAGCTTTTGCTGTCCTGACTTTGGACAGGTAAATTCTGCTTCCCTTCACATTCTGCAGCACATGCCTGGTAGCAATGGAAATCTGGAACACTTTGTACTTGGAAAGTCCATGAGAAAGTAATTACAAGATCATGACATTTGGAAACTTAGGTGACAAAAATCAGGGGGGAAGGATACTCTTTATTTTAGGAATACGTGTGAATGTGAAGAATCCAACCAAATGTTCCCACAACATTCCTAAAAGCAGTGGGTTTACCTTCAGCTGCTGTAAGTTGATAAAATTACACTAATTTACACAGATCTAAGGCACAGCCCTTTGAAAAGGCGAATTTGTGACCTTTCCTTGATTGCCAGACATAGATTTTAATACCAGAATGAAACATCCAATTTTAATGATTTTGGTAAATACCTTCTTCTTTCTGGACTTCCACACCACCCCAAAAGCAGAGAAACTCCTTCAATAAAAGTTTTTGAAATGTAACAAGACCAGGAATCTTTTCTTTTTGATATTTTCTTTTAGAAGGGCTTATACATAATCCCTTTTAAATTACTGTGCCTATGGAAGTTTGCATGATAAGGCACCTTATAAATTAGACTGTATTATGTTGTACTGGATGTTGAAATATGAAGATATATTGGCGAGACGATATCTTATAATTAGAGTTTGGTTTCACCATCTAAGTGTGAGTGTTGGCTGCCCCTCAGCCTGAAAGTACTGCTCTCTGCTTAATGTAAATACCTGTACCTTAAAGCTCCACATATTTATAGGGATGGTTTCTAGTATGTAGCACTTAATTTACTTGATGTAGTATTATATTTTTTTGGCAAACAAAGACTGAATGTTAAATGAAGTGCAAGACTTTCAGAAGCAGAATCCTAAAATTAGGGGCTATATTTGTGTAGGGTGATCTACAGAAGAGCTGGACACCATATGATGATGCCTTTAGATCCTACTGAGAGCTATTGACCTATCAGCACTGGAAACCAGGTGACTTTATTGCCAAAATATACAGCAATTTGACCAATACTGTGACCAAATGGCTTATCTGAATCAAAATGAGAGTTTCTGGTTCAAGTTCTGCAGGCATTTTGACACTTTTTTTTGTATGACATTTCAGTGTAATTTTATATTTTTCCTATAACAGGCCACGACCATTTCAGCCATCTGACCAGTTTCAATTGAGTTTTTTTATGACAGAGCTAGTGATCAGCAGCAGTATAAAGGAAAGAAGAATACCTCATGAAGAATGAAAAATTGTAGAGGATTTTGAAGGCCACAGATGTCCATTCTCATGCAAAGTGGAACCATTTTGGAAATTGGGTTAACTTAATAGGCTGTGAATTATACAAGCTCTTTAAGTTAATCTGATTTCATAGCCACCTTAGCGCATCCACACTTAACTGTCTGAGGACCAGAGCAGAGGCCTTTGAAGTGTCCGATGAGGTGGATATTGCTGCAAATTTCAGTGCCATCAGAGGGTGTTGCTGGTGGCATCTGCTCCTGAAAGGTGTTTGAACCTCAGACTGTGACGTGAATGGGTTGCTTCAGAAAACGTCACTGCCAGCACTGGCTCTCCTGGAGTGATGACAAGTGATTATTCTGTTTCTTTCCATTGTGTGCACAGCTCTCTGATGTTATTCCATGCTCTCTGCTATATCACAAAGATCATTCCATTTCTGATTGAAGTCCCTGGCATCTCACTTCCAATGCCCTGCGGCATTAACACATTGCACGATTCTGTTTCAACATCCTTTGCTTCTTGGCAGAGATTTCCTTCTATATTCCAAGCCTAGACAGTGCATGAAAGGATTTCTGAGCTTTTATACAACAGTCTTGGCTGCTTTTTCCCCCTCTCCTTTTTTTTAATTTTTTTTTTTCAGGCAGTGCCTAACTGGTCTATCTCCCCTTAGCTGTAATGAAGACATGAATTACACAGAGGTTACCTGAAGGTAAATGTCCCTGCGGGATTCAACACAAATGTTGCCAGAAATCAAGCACTTTGGTGACAGATTATTTTTTTTTAACTAATAAAAATGTGAAATCTCTGAATTCTTTTATCCCAATTCAACTGAAACACAATACATACATGTGTGTGTATATCTATATATGTGGATATATTTACACAGCCTCCCCCCACTTCTGTGACTGAACTTTTCAGCAAAGACAAAGTGACTTCTTAAAACAAGTATTTTTTGTGAGGTGCAGTTTTCTCTGACAAAACTGATTCTTCAAACTTTCTTGTACCTGTTCCAAGCAGAGCAACAGCCTGGCTTGAAACAGTTTGGAAGGCATTTTATACCAATCCATCCAAAAAGAATGGGCTTATAAAGAAATAGTGTGCCCAGTTCCCATCTCAGGAAAGAGTAATAAATTTACAAGTACTCAAAAACCTCTGAAATAACCACTTCTGCCTTTCCTAGCCTGATACAGAGCACATTAGATAATGAAAGCAAACAGAAAATGCAAACAGCAATATTTCCAGTAGCACACAACTGCATCCTCACCTAAATGTTAATCACAAGCTGATACTTGCCTACATAAATCTAATCAGTTTCTTTCAGAATTGCACGAGGAGTGACTCCTTTCATCTGCATGGGAAAACATCCAAATCAAGTGTCACATTTGTGTCCTTTAATAGCTCTGTTTTCTCTGAAATCCACAGTAACAGGCTCTGCACTTCTCACGAGTGGCCTGATAGCAAAACCATCGTGCTCATTTCAATTTCCTCAGCATCTAGCTCTGGTGGCAGGAGGATGTTTAAGTGCCTAGACATATATCCTGCCAGGTACTGAGGAAATTCACCTCAAAGAAGGTGTTTTGACACCACATACAGCTGGGTGGGGTGCTGATGTTAGGTGGGATGAGACAGAGAAGCAGGACTTTCGGCTGATGCAAACCAGTGTAGTTCCTACCAAAAGGAATAATTCTTGTCTGCTGAATACAAAGTACAGTAATTTCATGATTATAAGCCACACCTTTTTCATTGAAGAATCCAGCCTACCCCAGTAGTGCGGCTAATCATCAGGTGCGGCTTATCTATGGACAAATCCCAGTGAAATGCCAACCTGGAAGTGAGACCCGGCCGGGGAGGGTGCCTGGGGCTGCCTTTAAAGGCTTGGCTGGTCTATGAAAACTGTTTGCAACTTGAGCACCTGACACCAAACCCTGCGCTGGTGTGATTCTGTTACTAACTCGTTACTTTGTCGCACATGGATCCTCGCTTAAAAAAAAAAAAAAATTAAAAAATAAAAGAGCAGCTTATATTCAGGTGTGACTTATATATGGACAAATCCCGCGGGCTACCCAGATGTGCAGCTTATAATCAGGTGCAGCTTATAATTATGAAATTACTGTAATATAGTTATACTGATTGCTCAGGGGGTGCTTTTAAAGAAGGAGAAGTAGATAAAACGGGATGAGTTTGATCAGTTGTTTTGTTAAACTAGTATCCTATCCATCACATATGGGAGGGGGCAAGAGATACCCTGCCTGCTGAGCGTGGCTCTGCTCACCTCCATGCTCTTCTGAAGTTTTGGGTGCCTGTTTTCCACAATTTTATGTGTGGTAGATGTTATGGTGAAATGCTTCCAACATGTTTCTCCCCAGCAGACTTGGAATTCAGCTCGGTGAGGGCAAGCCCCAGGCGGAAAATGTAACGCCTGACATCCCCTGGGTTGTGTAAAAATTGCTGCAGGTCCCAGTGGCACCTGGCATCCCCTAGGTTGTATAAAAAGTGCTGCAGGTCCCAGTGGCACCTGGCATCCCTTGGGTTGTATAAAAAGTGCTGCAGGTCCCAGCCTGTGTGCACCCAGCTGTAGGCACGCAGGAACTTCAGGGCAAAACAGGAAAATATCCGTGGATGTTGGGAAGAGCAACTTGGTTTGTGAATTCCTTTGATCTCAACTGAGTTCATTTGCAAAACACTGGACTTCAGAGCCTCTGCTCTGTCCGAGCCTGCAGCAGTCTGTGTCCCCTTCCTGCATCTGGCATTCAGGCTCTGTGCTTCACTTTCCAGAATGGGAGAGGAGCACAGCTTCAGAGCAGGAATCACTATGGAAAAATGCTGGTTTTCTCCACATCATGGCAATGGAAGCCATAAATGAGCTGCAGAAAGCAATGAGAGATATTATGTTGGAGGTTTTATTTTCTATCAAACAATTTTTAGCATTAACTCATCTCCTTCAGGCAGGCAAAAGTAAAACTAGAATTTTTACATTGAGCCCAGGATGAAATTTAGCAGACAATTAAACCTAAAATAGAATGAGAAGTGCTCTGTGCATCTTTTGTTTCACAGATTTAAAAGTTATGTGGATTGGCTGCTGCCAATTGTTTTTACTTGTTGTCAAACTCCCAAAAAAGCAATTATGTAAGTCCTCATGAGTCACCAGCATTGTTTTGTTTTATAAAATGAAAATGCTCTACTGATGAATTGCCTCTGAGAGTGCAAAAGAGAATGTATAAAACTCAGTCTGCTTCTGCTTCATCCCTTCATAATGCAAAAGTGATTAAGTAAATTATAGCTACTGAACAGCAATTTCAGTATTGATAGAAGTAAAAGTTGAGCTTTATTCATGTGTAACTAAAATCGTGTTGTTGAGCAAGTTTTAATAAACCACTGAAGGCAAGGTAAACCTTAACAGAAAACCTGCTTTACTTAATATTTACCAGATATTGTTATTCCCAATATCTTTAAAGCTAAACTGCCTTAAATCTAAACTCCAACTTTCTGCTCTCAGAAAACTTGGAAGAGGTCATGTTTTGAGCATATGTGTAAAACAGCATTCCATAATTGATTTATTAACATATGAGGTCATATTTATGATTTTCTTTTTGAAATATATGAAAGCAAGCTATAACTGCATAATCCTGTATGATCTATTCAACAAAAATCTGCTTCAAAAGTCCAAGAAAAGAGTAAAAGAGGAGGCGGGGGGGGGGGAAATAAGAAAGCCAGCAGAGTGCATTTTGTGATGGCTAAAGGTTATTCTCCAAAGGACAAATTAATGTAATTTGTACTTGGTAAGGATCATATTGAATGTTTTATTCACATTCTTTCACATCTCAGGAGAGATGTTGCTAAATAACTCCAAATGGGGGGAAAAAATACTAAATAATTTCTATCTCCTCCTTTTTTTTTTTTTTTTTTTTTTTTTTTTTTTTTTTTTTTTTTTTTTCCATCCGCTGGGCCCTTTTCTGCACACAATTTCTGAAATGCGAAGCACATGCCGGGCTCGGTGCAGCTCGGCTCCCTGCTCTCCGTCTATCAAAGCCAGCGCATCCTTTGAAGTGCGGCTCGCTGCGAGCGGAGCGCTCGGGCTGCGCTGCCCGCCCGGGCATCCCCGCATCACCCACCCGGCTCGCTGCCTGTCCTCCGGCTTTCACACCGTCCCAGGGCACAGCCCCAGCCCTCAGGTGGTCCTGCTGGCTGCTCGGGGTCTGGCCGCAATCTGGTTCCGTTTGCAGGGCGTGCGAGGCGCTCGGGTCCTGCCGAGCCGTGACCTCGGGGCTGGCCCGGGCTCCAGCATCATTTACAGCTTCGTGTGCTTTCCCAGGGCTGGGGCTGTGCATCATCTGGGCTGCTGCTTTATTCTGGGATGATGTTACAGGAAAACAATGAATTTAGCATGCCTTTTTTATTTATTTATTTATTTATTTATTTATTTATTTTAAACAATGAGCTTAGCACATGACGCTTAACGAGATTCCTTGAAGCTGCTCAGCTCGGTATTAATCGAATTGGAGATCATCAAAAGCGGGCACTGACACCCAATCTGTGTCCAAAATGAGTCTGAGTACACCCCATCCACGCTCCTGGATGTAAGTAAAGTCCCTTCATCACAACCCATCCTCTCTCCTTTGTCACAAGCTCCAACACCACCCTGTCACCTCCTCCACCTGCCCAGCACTTTTGGGTGCTCCATTCGGGATTCTTTTCCTTCAGAGGCAGCTCAGGGTGGCCCAGGGTCACAGACCTGATGGTGTCCCAGGGCAGCCCTCCAGGGAAGTGACA
The DNA here is from genome assembly GCA_009812075.1 of Sialia sialis. Lineage (NCBI taxonomy): Eukaryota > Metazoa > Chordata > Aves > Passeriformes > Turdidae > Sialia > Sialia sialis. The sequence goes on along the minus strand of VRYO01002114.1, from coordinate 3,164,399 downwards.
AGAGTCTCCCTGGGGCAGAGCTGCTGTCTGGAATGCTGTTTAATAGCTTTTCCTGGGCAAGCTGGGACATGATCCCACACATCACATGAACTGGAGTGCACAATTCCATGCAAACAGCCCTGCCTCTGTTATGATCCACTCTCGAGGGCTGATGATAGACTGAGCTCCATAAAACAAAAGACAAAGAGAACATTACATGAAGGGGGGTAAAGTAATTTTCTCAAAAAATATAGCAAGCCCCCCTGAAATCTGATGGAGGGTGTTTCACCAGCTGTACAGTTGCTTAAGAACAAACAGTGAAAGCTTCGTGGGTTTTTAAATTGTTTTAATAATTTAAAAGTATCATTATCATTTATTTACCAGCAAAACTAAAGTTTGTCTTTCAGAAAACTCATTTTAAATATGGAAAAGTTTCTGTGCAACAGCCAAATTATTTAGGAGCTTTCTTGATTGTGTAATCTTCCATTGTGGAAACAATTAATAAAATCATAACTGTGCATCTCTACTGAGGGATTCAATGACTTAATTCCAAGACTTAGCTGTTTCCAAGAGATGCTCTTTACACTCAATTATCTTACCATTTCTGGAAGATACTCTGCTGATGGTCTAAGTTTGTGTGTTGGCTCCTAGAGAGAATATTGTGATATTTTAAGATGTTTGTGTGCACTTCAGCTCCTACCTTCCCATCCTACTATCTGCTTTCCTATTTTTTTTTTAATCTTTTAAGCTGCCATTCCCTGTTCAAATTAACCACAGCTTTAGACAGAGGAAAGTGAAATTTATATAGATACAGATGCTACATTTTTTGGTACAAAAGTGTCCCAAAATGTGAGCAGCTGGACCTGACATCCCAGCAGGGGCTGAGCCCCATGGACTCAGTTGAGGATGCTGCAGCCCAAAGCTCACCTTGGAATCAGCTCCCGCCTGAAAATCTGCACCCAGAGCTGGGTTTGGCAAGGCCTGGGGTGGCTTCACAACCCAACCCTGTGAGCTCATGGCAAGTGACTGAGCTAAATCTTATCCACAGCTTCTGCTCTTGAGGTTGTACAATAATCATGGATATCCTCTTTGAAGAAAAAGTGCTTGTTTTTTACATCTGTTTGCTGGCCTGTGGCAACAAAAAAAATAAATTGCTATGGGAAAAAGATCCTGACAGACACAAGAAAAACATTTCAAGTTGTGTTATACTGTAATTATCCTCCTGGAGTTAGGCATCCATATAATTTTGGTATGACAGCGTGCTAGAATTTTTTTCTTTCCCTGTGATTTTCCTAGGGTTCTTATTTTTAAAAGAACTAGTATATATTTATCCCCTGTCCCTAGTCTGTTATTTTTGATCACCAATGAAATGAGTCATTGATGCATTAGGATGGAAATATTTTTGTGGGAACCTGTGCAACGGAGAATCCTTTAAATGTCTAGAAATTCACAAAATCATAGAAGGGTTTGGGCTGGAAGGAACTTGAAAGATAATCCAGTTCCAATCCTCCTGCCATGGGCAGGGACACTTTCAACTAATTTCTTCCCCCTTCCCATGGAAAGGAGCTGTGTCACTGCACATGAGTGACCTGAAGTTCTTTTCCAACACGTGGCCCTTGCTGGTGGCAGGGCTGCCCCAGGTAGCGTCCCCCACCTAATGAACATCTTTCACAAGGAAATTTGTTTCTCCTTTTGTTTATTCTTGAATTATTTCATAAGATTTATTTTCATTCTGAACCGAAGGAAAAAAAATCTATTTTTGAAAATTCAAATTTCTCCTGAAACTTCTTGTCTTTCCTATCAAGCTTATCTTCCTTTATGGTGTTTGTTATTAGCCACTGTTGAGCAAAGTGTTAGAGAATATGATTCCACATCTAATTCAGTGTGACAGTTCTTGCATCTCTTATTCTGTTTAAGAAACCTTCAGCCAATTATCAAATACAAAATAGACTTTTTTCCCCCTTATTCTAATAGCAAGGAAAATTATTTTAATTGGGACTAAAATAATTGAGAGTTTTTATATTACATGTTAATGTCAAGGACAGATGAGATCCTTTTCTATTTTGCAAGGCTATACCATGATAAACAGTTCAGAGCAGCCCCAACAGCACTGTATTTTGAGACACATCAGCCCTAAAAATGATGGTAAAAAAGCCATTATTGTCTCACAGTAATACAGGGAGGGTTACACTTTTTACTATGTGGGGCATGAACATCCCAAACATGGGAATTATTTTGCCTGCCTGTCTTGTGGCTGAGGTTTGTTAAAGAGCAGGATTGGGACTCTGCTCCTGTGCTACCACCAAGCAATATTCTGCTTTGTGGTACATGGCCCATTTCCCCCTCAGTGCTGCTGGGTGTTTTGAGAGGCTCAACCACCTCTTGCCATTGGGAGAAATATTTTCCCAGTCAGGGCACTGCAGGTGATGTCAAATTGGGAAGAAGAAGGCTGGAACCAGAGCTGTCCTCCTGGGCTGCCTGGAATTTCAGGCAATTCTCTGGAAATAGTTCAGATATTTGTTTGTCTGTTTGTGCATTCTCCTTATCTCCTGAAGTTACAGAATGCTAATGAGTCATGTTTCTATTTATAGAAAATAAAACATATGGGGAAAGGATTATGTCTGTCACACACTGCCAAGCTGATTTCATAGAGTGGCAGTTCTACAGGGAAAGTTTCACTTCCAGTACTCCTGGGAAGTCGAATTTAGACTCCAGGCTGGAAAGCCTGGGTTCCCATCCCTCCATCTGCAAGGCACTTAACCCCCCGTTCCTCCCCTTCATCTGCAATTTAATTGCTTTTACTGCACATCCCTGCCCCACTCTGGGTGCTGCAGGGTTAATTAATGTGCAGAAATTCCTTAGGATTCCTGCATGTAACTTTTATTTCTTGTAGCTCTCCTCAGAGTAGCTTTAGGAGGGACCTTCAACAGTAAAGTAAAGCCTTAGGGTTTTCCACGTGTAAGGTTGCCCCTGCTGTGATATCTTTTGCTGAGATGGGGCTGTGGTGTGCAGCATCATTAATAGGTTGATTTTGAGCAACCATTCAATCTCGACAGAGCCTCAACATGATTTTTATCAGCTGTGTGTCATCCAGGCACCCCTCGGTGACATCTCACTGTGATACGGGACTCGTGAAAAGGATCTGTCAGGCACACAGTGGGCACAGCCCTGTGGAAACTGAAATATTAATCAGTGCTGCTCATCTGGGAATGATGCTGTGGCTCCATGGAAGATCCAAGCTTAAGAGCATCCATCTTTGTGGGTTTTTTTTCTCGCCCTTCTCCTCCTCTCCTCTCCTCTCCTCTCCTCTCCTCTCCTCTCCTCTCCTCTCCTCTCCTCTCCTCTCCTCTCCTCTCCTCTCCTCTCCTCTCCTCTCCTCTCCTCTCCTCTCCTCTCCTCTCCTCTCCTCTCCTCTCATTTTCCAGGTGTCTTTAAGATAGGAAAGGAGCCACAGCTGAACTTGCATGGATTTCAGCTTGGTGTATGATGAAATAAGCAGCATTTTCAGAAAGAAGTTCGCTCTGAGAAGAGCTTTCCTATCATATGGAATTGCCACTGCATTTGAACTTTTACTTCTGCTGTGCTGTGCAGCCAAATCCCAATGTCCTGAGCAAAACTGGAGGAAACACATTTCACACAGGGGATCTCTGCAGACTCCAGCAGGGTTCCGGCTACAGTTTTAAAGGAGTAGCTGCAATTGCTTCTCCTGCAGTTTCCACTGTTTTGTCCAATGGATCTGCCATGCCCCCACCTGCCTTTTCTGGAGGCTTATTCATTTTCGAGGCAGGCAGCAGTGCCTGTGCCTGGTGCTGAGTGCTCCTTCCCACTGTCTGGAGAGATTTCCTCGCCATGCAGACAGCCTGCTCTCGAATCCCCCTCCTTCCTCTGCCCAATCATTAACATAAATCATAACCTAGCAGATGAAAAGAAATTTCCAGTCTTTGTGATCTCCTGCCAGAGTTCTCCCAGTTTTTCTCAGTTTGGGAAAACAAATGTGCGTTGCAGCATGTCCCGAGGGTTGACAACACAGGGCTGCTGAAGTCCAAGAGGAAGAATTCTGAACATGAGGTCCTGCTGTGGCTCTCAGGAGGAGCCTTGGGGACTCCCTGCAGTCTGTGGGGCAGGACAACCTCTGGCACCTGCCACCCTGCTGGGCTGGCACTGACCTGGGAGGGGGATGATGCTCTGGAGTCTTCCTCACTCTCCCCATGGGTGCCCAGGGCTGGCCACAGCATCACAGCCTGCAGGGAGGGCAGAGCTTGTCCCCATCCTCTGGGATATGCCTGGGATGAAAAAAGGTGTCCTGGGAATGGGCAGGGGCTGCTGTCCCTGCTGTCACCCCGGGCAGTGCTGCCTCCAGGGTACAGGGCTCCTGTGCTGCCAGCTGGGACAGTCACTTTGCACAAGCTGAATGGGAGCTTTAGGCTCCTTTTTTTTTTTTTCAAAGAAGAGTTGTCTTCCAGACTCTTGGCAATCCTGCTGTGCAGTCTAGAGGGACACAGGCCGAGCTGTCGCTGTTTTTGAGCTGTGACTTAAACAAGATGTGATTCTAAATGCAGGAACTTGGAGAGGAGGTGACCTTTCTCCAGGAGAGCTTCAAACAAAGAACACATTTCCAATAATCCCCCCAGAAGCGACATCACTTCTAAAATGCTGTCAGAAGTCAATAAAAAGTTCAGGTACCCTGATAAAAACGAGCAGCTTAAATACCAGGCTTGCAATATGAAGCAGAAATGCTTCACCTTTCCTCATCACATCCCTGCTTTGCTTGTGCAAAGTTTCAGTGGTGCAGTGTCAGAATTTGTTTGCCGCAGACTCTGCCACTGCAGACAGGATATAAACTCACTGCTTATGAGTTTATGTTCTGGAAAATGTGACTTTGGTGCAATCAAATGACCACATCTCAAGGTCACTAAAGGCAGATAATACATGAATAACTTTCTTCAGCCCTTCAGCACAGCACACTTTTAATACATTGATCTGAGCCCATATGGTCTTATTTTATTGTTCCTAGCTGCCTACTATATTGAATTTTGAGGTGGATTTTTGAAATGGATATGGCTTCCAAATTTAGTCTCCTCAAGACTTCAACTTTGCTGTTTGAAATTTTATCTTTATTCGAATTTTTATGAGGAAAACACAAGTCACATGACACTTTAGTATTTTTTTTTTCTGTTTGCCAGGCATCCCCCTTCCCAGGACAGGAGGCTCAGTGAGGAGTGCCCCTCTGCAGTTTGTGTCAGAGTTTCCCCATTTTTTCCCCCAGGATACTATTGAGTAGAACAAAATGGTGCCAGGTTTTGTTCATCTAGAGCATGCCTTGAATTGTGCAAGTTTTATTAAATTCCTCAGCTTTCCACTCTCTGTGCTTTATTGGGCATGGCATAATCTACCAGCAACAGAATTTCTCCAATCCACTATTACATGAAAACCTCAGTATTTCAGGTTATGGGATACTCAGAGAAGATCTGTTGAGATCACTGTAGTTGACATCACTTATTGATTTAAACTGTAAAATCTAAGTCAAGATTCACATCACGCATTGTTTTCCCACTTAGAATCTTTGTTGTCTTGTGCTCCTTTCAACCCAGAACTGAGCATGTTACAGGAGCAGCTGATATCTGCCTCCATAGGAAGAGCCATGTAATCTAGAATATTAAACACAAAATCAGGTTTCTGGTGCGATTATTGTCATTATGATTTGATCTGCCATGATAGGGCTCATAGCCTGATTGGCATCTCTGAAGATTTCTGTAATATGAGTAATAATTACTAAAACACAGACAAAATATATATTTGGTGAAAAAAATTCTTTCAGGGCTTGTCAATGAATTTTTAGGAATTCCTTGTAAAGGTAAATACAGAAGGCATTGTGAACACAGTAAAACAAAATCATGTAAGGATTCAGATGAATGTTTGTAGGAAGCATGTTACAGTTTCCTTCAGCTTTACAAACAGGATTACACGAGTAATCTTCAAGTAATATAAGGATAAATCATTTTTTGAGAAAGCCCCTGATGGTTTAGGTACCAGCAGGCTTTCCCTTGCTAGCAGGCATGCATTTGTTCCTGGCCCACCTCTCTTGCAGAGCACAAAACACAAGGAAAATCCCACTCTTTCTTTAGGCCCAAATTTGCTATAATCCTGATGAATATGCATTTTTGCATGTCACTCCAGGATGAGCTGAGATGCAAGTTTCGATTCCGACCTTTCTGAGCTGAAACACTGACACTAAAATGTCATGAATATGAATATAATATTGGAATTTCCCTTTTCCAAGAAGTCCCCAGGACTGAGCTGCAACTCAAACCTCACTTCCTCAGGTCTGGCAGTGCAGGGATGTAGAATTCCTCCAGGTTCTCTTGTACTCCTGTGGAGTTTGGGGTTTTCAGCATCTCCCATCAGAGCCTGCTGCTGCTCCTCTCGTGATTCCTGCCAAAGGCAGTGGGGGTACAGCTTTTCCAAATCATTGTGAGCATTTTGGGGGTATGTGAATAGAAATGGATGTGTCAAAATAGTTCTCATGCTGGAAGTGCAGCTGCAGTGGTAATTAATTATTAGGACTGCTGTGGCTGCTTGGCTGTGATTCCTGTGGTTCTGAAGAACCATTTTGGTCTGTTCAATAATAAAAAAATTAAAAACATAGCTCAGATTCAGGTACGTGAAGTTTCACAGAACTATTTTAATGCACAGAAATTATAAAAAATCCCTCTTTCTTATGCACAGTTAGTTTAGTGGACAACTGAAAAGACATGGAGCCTTGAAAATGCAGGAATAGGAATAGTGTTAAGATGTTGCTAAATATGTTCATATGTCTGTATCTCAGTCCTGAATATTTCAAACTTAATTTGATCAATTATACCATTTTAAAAAATATTTTTAAATTGATTTTTTCACCTGCTCTTTCAGAAGATGTCCCATTAATTGAAATTATGTTCTTTGAAAATTAGGATGTAATGCTGAGTGCTCCATTTTTATGCATGTACATCTAAGACTTCGGTTCAATAAGACATACAATCTTTGAGGCACTTACTCAGGTTTGTAAAATAACATTTAAAAAAAAAAAAAGTGAGGTAAAAGTTAGTCCAGTTCTGGAACAGCTTTTAGCATATGCACCTGTTCTCTCCAAAAAAAAAAAAGAAAAAAAACCTAAGTTTTAATTAGTGATTTGGCATGGTCTGCTCTTCTTAACTAGCAGTGTCTTTTATTTCTTCTTCTGACAGCCTCCTCACCCCCAGGGTATGGTGGAAAATGACTCATTTTCATATAAGGTAGAGGATTTTAGTGAATATATGACCTGCAGTTTTTCCTATTTTTTTCCCTACAATATAATGTACTTTGATGCATTTCAAAGATAATCTGCCTGATGCTTTGCATATTCCTTCCTTAATTACAGTATATCTTGAGATGATTTACTACACCCAGATAATTCTGGAATAGTTTTGCTATGGAGGGCATGCACACCACAGACAGCTGAATAATGAGCCAAAGAGTTCATGGGGGAAATTACATGTGTTTGGGGAAGTGGGCAGGGTTGGCACAGGAAGAGCTGCAAATAAAAAGAGATATATGGCCTCAACTAATGTTCAGTGATTAGGTCTTTCTGACAGTTTCAGTGTATTCTGGCTAAACCCTAATTTTTATTTAAGCATGGTCCCATTTCCAGCCTCTCACAGGAATGGGTGATGAGCAGCAGAGCACTGAAAAATTATTCTGAAGAAATTTCCACATTTATTTCCTTTTCCAGTTTTATATCATAATATCCTAGTAAAACACAGATCTATTTTGAGGCCAGGGAAGTCTGGAATAGCATTTTGGCTCTTTATTCGACCATATGTGTTAAAAAATTCCAGTGACTCCCTCCCCACAAAATTAGCCTGGAATGAAGTGCTCCGTGCTTGAGAGCATTTCAAAGCCCCAGCAACAGACCCAGTCCTTTAAGGCCAGATGAGGACTGTGGGATCATGCAGGCTGACCCTCTGTACAACACACATTGGAGACAACTGGAAATAAATATGCACCTCTTCACCCCTTGCAGAAATGCTGGGGCACATCAGCCCAGAGCAGGTGGAGGGTTGCCCTGTGCTCCATGGGCTACCTCAGAGCCACCAAACAATCCCTGTGCCAAGCCATGCAGGTGTTTCCATTCACAAACATTGGAAGAAAACACCAAGAATTAAGTAAGAAAAGCATTTTTGGGAATTTAGGATTCCCTTGGCTGAGATAATTGTCATTTTAATTCTGATTTATTTTTATTTTAGATGGCAGAGTTGTGAGGACTGGATTGCCATGACCTATTTATTTTTGGAATATTTTATTCTCTCTAGGAATTCACTTATTTTCACCTCTCCAATGAGTTGTTAGCTTGGCAAAAGAGTAATCTGTAAAATTTGCTGCACATCTGCAAATATCAAATGTCCCGGAACAGGCAAAAGACTCACTCCACTTACTTTTTTTGTCAGATGGTTTCATTTAGAACCCAAAGGGTCAGGAGTCACAGCATGACCTCATCAAATTAGACTCAACTGAGAGAGGTGTTTAGCACAACAAAAAGGAAGTAATCTGAAGGACATTAAATGCAAATGAGACTGCCATGTGCAAACTTCAAAAACACCTGATCCAAATGAACAGTGTTGACGGGGGTCAAAGGGGTGAGAAAGAAGGTTTCATATTTTGGTTGCTTTTTTCCAAGGGCTATCAGCAATATTACATCCTGTAGGGCTGGCTGAAAATCTCATAGGTATGTGAATATTTAAGCTTATAAATACCCACTGCTATTTTTGCCAGGTGAGTATGTCAGTATTTACTGGCAGGAGTTTGGTGGACTTGTACATCAAACCAGGTACCAAGTTTTTCTCTAGTAGTTATCCTTTCTTTTTTTTAGTGGATTTGTTACTAAAAAAGCATTTTTAGAGTCGGTTCATTATTGCTTGAGTCTCATTTTCAGTCTTGAACACCTAATTGCAGAATCATGAGGAAGCCTCATCTCCTGATAGTCCTTTTATTCAGAGAAGAACAGGCTTGTGAGAAGGTTTGCACATTTTCCCTTCAGGACATTAATCCATGGCCCCATTGGCTGAGATGTCTTTCAGCCATGAAGGCAGTGGGGCAGCGAAGGTCTTGTTGTAATGGAACCAGGCTATTTCCAGATAATGTGAGGCAGATTGACTTCAGGGATGGATCTGCTCTCCAGATGTTGGGTAGAGTCAAGTGGAGCAGGGAGGCAGAGATGGCAGCTAAGTACAAGGAGAACCTCAGAATAAATACTGAGTCAGAAATGCTGTGTCTGCAATGAGCAGTGCAGAGATTTTCAACAGTGGGCCAGGGAAAAACATGATAAACAAATATTTGCTGCTGACAGACATGGATGTCTAAGTGCATTGAGAAATGAGCAAGTGATTTATATAGGATCAACACAGGACTGAAAGCAGCACTCTGTCAAAGTTCAGGATCTGAATACACCCATTGGACTGCAAAGATTGGAAAGCAATGGAAAAGGCTGATAAACAGAAAACAAGACCAACGCTCATAGAAATCCAGGACAAAATAATAGAATGAATTCAAGAAGTGCCATTCAAAGAACCTTAGGTAGATAAGGGCTGGTCACAATCCCAGATACCTAATCCAAAGACTACAGAAGGCAGTGGAAGCTCTGTCAAATGTTAAGGGAGTGGTTTTTCATGTTTGACTCTTGTTTATTTCTTCATGTTTGACTTTATGTTTGACATCTTGTTTGGTCTGCATCCCTACAGCCATCAGATCAAAATTAGCTGCCTGAACAAGTATCCAAGCTCTAGGCAGATCAGTGCTACATACATCACAAGACAACTGGAATTTGTGACGGACAATCTTTGAGACAGAAGAATACGGGATGATGGGTGAGATGTTTGTGAGCAGTTGCCAGGCAGGCTGAAAGATGACTGCTAATGCAGAAAGATTATTTTATTCAGTGATAGGAAGGTGGACAGATTGCATTAACCAAGTCCATCCTTTCAGGAGCCTCTTCCCATCCTCAGGGCTTTCTCTGTAGGAGGATCACAAAGTCTCCTTTGAGGAACCTGCAGAGCAAGCCCCGATAGAAGAGCAAGGTGTGTTCCTCCAGCAGCCTGTGGAAGGTGCTGCTTTTATTCCCTTCAGCATGGAGCAGTTTTTCCAGAGGCCACTGAGCCTGCAGAGAGGGTGCACTCATGGGAACAAGCCTAGCCCCACGATCAGGTGTCATTTTCTTAACCCGGCCAGCGGGTCTTATCTCCTGATCAGGCCAGCTGGCAGCAGCTGAGGGCGACTGCTGGCCACGCAGGCAGCCAGGGGAGGTAGCAGGGGAGCTGTACAGTCAGGCACACACACTCAGGGTGTGGGGGCTCACATCTGGCTGCAAGATGCTTTGAACAGTTTGTCGGACAAAGGCGCTTGGTCAAAAAAGGTCAGGGCAGGTTCAGTTGTACTGCCAAGGGTGAAAACTGTAGTGAAAGTCAATAAAAGGCTCTCATGGCTTCTACTTTACCCAAATAAGGGGAGAGAAGAATTGTTAACACAGGGTTTTCACTTACCTTTTCAAGGTCATAGGAAGGTTAGCTCAGCTTCAAATTGCTGCATAAGCTTGAAAGGAAGAATGACAAAATGTGGATTAGGAAAATACATGGTCTTGTTTTTAAAAGGTTGTTCTACTGAAATTGCAGAGGGTGGTGGTCACCAGGAGGGTGAAGTGCAGGCAGGCTCAAGATTTTGCAGCCTGAGCACTTTTTTATGTGTTTTGAAAGAGGGTGCAGTGACAAGAAAGATTTTGATGTTACAGCTGGGCGAACTTCAGTTACATGAAAGATGTATATTTTAATGGTGTTTGTGATTATCTGCAGGTAAAAATGAGCAGGAAAATTGGAGGGTCTGCAGCTTGGTTGTTTCCTGGAAGCTCTGATTTAATTACAGAAGAAGTCATTCAGCATAATATATGGCAGGTTGATGAAATCCTGTCATTGAAGATGATCTGGTAGCACTTCTGGATCCAGGAATCTGTCTTATAAACTCCTCTTTTTGTACAAAGAAAAGCATCTTGGACAGTCACTGGAGCTTTGCAAACCATTTGGAGCACTTCAGTTCTGCCTCTAGAGACAGAGAGCGGAGCTGACTGTGGCAGACTCTGAATGAATTTCCACTGCCAAAGAAACTAATTTCACTGTTTACAAGTCATGCTTCAAATGAACAAAAAACCACCTGTGTGCAAATTACGCTTTCTGTGACACAATTTTTCAATACTTCCAAAAACACCTGTAGGGTTTCACGTCCAATCCCATGACAAATTAATGGTGGCTGGATGTCCAAACCCAACAAATCATCTTCAGGCAGTTCAGCCACTGAAAAGCTGATGTCAATTTACAGTAAAAAATATCTTCTTTCAAACAGAAATAGAAATTGGGGTGTGTGTGTGGGAGGGGGTATCAGTTTATAAATCAAGGTCTTGTAAGTACCTCAAATGTTCTTCAAATATTACAGCATGGGAAAATATCAGAGAATCTCTGTCATTTTTGCCTCTTCCACCTCTGGCTGTGCCAGCTGTTGATACTGTGTTCCCACTGATTGCATCATTGTTAAAAATAATAATACAAACAGAGATTTCAAAGAAACTCATGAACAAATACTTTATGGTATTTACAAGGTTCACTTTTAAGAGTTGATTTTTGTTCTCTTTAAGCAGAGCTTCATCTGTGTCTAGTAAAACCCTAGATGAGAAACAGTTTACTAGATATAGAATATTAAATACAAGAATTGGGCGGTCATAATAGATAAGTCTGAAAAGGGCTTTAAAAGAAACCAAAGAAGCTTTCATATAAACAACTAGAATAAATACATTAAATTTTGGGGTTTCTTAATAAAATGTTCTACATATGTGTGTAGTTAAGAAAATGTCTACGTTCACATGCACGTATGTGTGAGAATATATATATTTATATTTGTGCACTTACATAGCTCAGCTGTACATGTATACACATATTTTATATATTTATAACATCTGTTTATTATACTTATATATGCTTTTCAACACTGTTGCGCTGCTTCAAACTGTTCAAAACCAAAACTACTTAACACAAAATTCTAATACTCCAGCTGGAGGTAAATATCCCCCTTCTAAAATAATAAGCTATAAATACAAATATAAAGCTTTTGTTTTTACTGTTTACTCTGGATAAATTATATTTTTAACTAGTGAGCTGTCCCGAGGACATGGAAGCTTTCCATGCATATATATATACAAGATTTGACTATTGTTTAGTGGAAATAATACCAAATTACACTGGTGTTGGAAAGATGCTGAGCAGCCTGAAGCATGATGCAATGGTTGAACCCAAAAGTTCAGTTCATTTGCAGAGATGTTACTGGTTCCAGCTGTGTTCTCTGTCTCGGGGATGGGGAGAAAGTCCATGTCCAGCTGGAAATAGAATGAGATACATGGAGCTCACACCAGAAACTAAACAAAGAAATGTCTGGATATAAAACTCTGACCCAGAATAAAAACAGGAATAGCTGAATCATGTCACAGTAACACGAGATACTTTACACAGGCCCTCCTACATTCTTCCAGGGAACTTCTTCAGGTGACACTTTGTTTAATAATGGAAAATACTCCTATATGTAACCTTTAGGATCTCCCTTAAAGTCTTGACTGATGTGTTTTCATCATTGAAATTTATAGTGATATCAGCATTGGTAATTTATGTGTTTTAATTTAAAACATCTGTTTTTAATTTATGTAGTTCAAGGGGTTTTCAGCGGTTGCCCATGAGTAAACATTTGATCTTGATACTATATTTTGGGTTTATATTTGACTACCATCTTTCCAATGGTTGGGTTTTCATTAAAAGTTAAATAATTTTGTCTCAAAAATCAGTTTTTCACAAGAGAAGTGACATTTTTTCCAAATAATGAAAAAGATTTCTGTGTTTCGGTCACTTTGGACAATGAAAACTATTCCATTCATTTAGCATTTGATTTTGGTCATTCTCACCTCTGAGTTTTTTGGAGGGTTTTTGGCTTTTTTGGTTTATTTTGTGTACTCATTCAGTACTGCTTTGCTGGATGATACTGAGACATAAGAGAAGACCATTGCAACACGCAAGTTCTCCTATTAATTTTCAAAACCCAACCAGGCTCAGTGAGTGCAGTTCAAAGGCAAAGCTCTTTCTTTGTGAGACATATGGCCTTGAGCAGCATTCTCAGCTTCCCCTGTGGTTTTAGGATGATTCATGGATTTTGATGGTTTTCTCGAAGACCCAGTTGCTAAAGTCTTGTAAATGCATTTGAATTTAATTTTATTTTAAAGTGAAGGGTTTTTTAGCTTCTTGGCTTCAAAGAAGTGGCCAAGAATGAGATGTTCAAAGGCTCCAACACATTAAGACATTAATTAAGGAATCTCAACATTTCTTTGCCTTAAAAATCCATCATTGAGGAGGGACGTTCCGAATACATGGGACTGAATTCTGAATGCCATGGGACTGGCAGCACTGCAGATCTCTTGCAAAAGAAGCCACTTCGATGGTTTTCTAAAAGCAATTTCTTGGTTTCAAACCAAAGCAGTTCAGCTTGGACCACTCCCAGCTGCTTTCATCTGCTGTCCTGGTCCGTGGATTCTGTACCAATGGACTTTGCCTTCACAGGGATTGTGGCAGTAGCAATGAAAGAGCTCTGTGGAAAATTAGTTCAGTGTCTGAAGCCCCAAATGCTCTTTCCCTGGGGAAACAAGGAAATATGGTGTGAGGTGTGAGGACTCCCATTTCCCTGAATGTGATTGTGATTATGGATGTGCAGGGTAATTAACCAACAGCCTCTTGCTTCAGAATGCTCTTAAATAGATGAAGATTTTTTCAGGGAGTGTAGCAATTGGATGAGGGGTGCAGGTTTCACACTGGAAGAGGGCAGGGTTAGATTATCAACCAGAAATTCTTGCCTGTGAGGGCAGTAATGCCCTGGCACAGGTTACCCAGAGGAGTTGAAATGACCCATCCCTGGAAATGTTCAAGTCTGCATTGGACAGGCTTTGAGCAACTTGGTCTAGTGAAAAATGTCCCTACCAATGGCAAGGGGCTGGAAGTATAGTAATTTCACAACTATAAGGCGCACCCTTTTGGCTAAAATTTTGATTGAAACCTGGAAGTATGCCTTATAATCCGGTGCACCTTATATATGAACAAAGTTCGGAAATTTGCCAACCTGGAAGTGCGTGTGTCGGAGCCGAGGAGCTGAGGAACCAAGCCGCCAAGCCATGAGAGCCGCGCCAGCCGGCACCGGGAGCGGGCGGGAGTGCCGGGGCCCGCGGCACGGGGAGGGCGCCTGGGGCTACGTTTAAAGGCTGTGCTGATCTGTGAAAAATGTTTGCAAATTGAGCACCTACCAGTAAACCCCGCGATCGCGCCATTACGTTACTAATTCGCTACTTTGTTGTGTGTGGATCCTCACTGCCAAAAAAAAACGTGCGCCTTGTAGTCCAGTGCGCCTTATATATGGAGAAAGTTCGGAAATTTGCCAACAATCTGGAAGTGCGCCTTGTAATCAGGTGCGTCTTATGGTTGTGAAGTTACACTAAATATTCCCTTCCAACTCAAACCATTCCATGTCAGCATGAATCCATGATTCCATGATTTTGTGTATATTCCTATCAGTAAAGAATGAAGCACAGAGGACAATAATTATGAGAGAGAAGGTGACTAGATCCATTTACCATTTAAAATGCATCATCTTTTTAGCTCTTTAATTAATTCATTAATTACAAATTAGCTTCCAGGATTTCATAGTAGGAAGCTTTATAATTATCTAATCTTTACTCCTGTGTAACAAACCAAAGAACTGAGCTTTAATTCTCTCTCCATAACTGATGGTGGGTATAAAGAAGAGATTCAATCAGGAGTATTACTCTATCAGGACTCATTTCTCTGCAATTCATGATACCATATGGTACATTTAATCAGGAATAAAGAAGGTTTCCAGAAGTAGAATGATTTTGTATCAAGGCTGGGAGATCTCTAGCTGCTCTACTTTCACTGATATAAAGGACATTAGTCTAATCATAGCCTTGGACTGAATTTTTGGTTAACAGCCCTTTTGAAGTAAACCTCTGTGATTTCTGTTTTTAAGAAGTCTTGGTTTCCTGCCCAGAACCTGACCATGCTGTAAAGACTTTTTGAAGTCCTTTATTGCTTTAGAATATTTACCAGTACCTGAGTGTAATAACACAGCATTTTTATCCTGTGAACACAACTCCTAGGCTTCCAGAGCTCCAAATGGGAATGTCCTGCTTCTCTGAAAGGACAATATATGTTTCTTCAGGAAGTAATCCAAAATAATTTGCTTTTGGCTGTAAGAGCTATGGAAGTGTTGGAAGGTCTCTGGCTGTAGCCTTCCAGTAAGCCAGTTTAATCAGAGTCATGGTAGCAATTCAACTTGAAGAAATTTAAATTAATCTCTCTAAAGAAATAGAAAAAAAAGATATTAACAAGTCCAAATCTTAATTAAATGCTATATTTTAAATTCTGTGAATAATATTGTCTAAGAAACATTTAATCATTGTATTTTCTTGTTTAGGATTAGCTGTTTAAAGACAAAAGACTCTAGGCTCCAATTAACTGCTGCCAAAAATTAATTTAAGTAGCCTAATTGACAACTTGCTTTAAGCTACATAAAATCTTGGCATAAAACTTATTGTCAAGGGAAAAATATTCCTAATTTATTACTTTATTATAAATGAAACTATTGACCAAAGTGCACTTGCTCTACTGCAGCTGTTATGTAAAACAACAATATGGAGATGATGATGATGATAACGAGTCCTCGTCCTCATGTGTGAATACAAGTTGCTCTAAAATTACTAATAGCTGTTTGGGGCCACCAGGAGAGGGAATTGCTGTGGAATGGGCAGAAATCTTGTTTTCAGGTGGTGCCACTGGATCCCAGCACGTTGTCCTGCTGTGCCACGCTCGTGGCACTGGTGAGCTTGGGCTCCTCACCGTGAAAGCTGAGCCTGAATGCCTCCACCTCTGAGCAGAAGAGAAATGTAAACTCTTCCACATGTGGGAGCAGAATGTGATCGCTGTGGGGAGAAGGTAGCAAGGCTATTAAATGTAAAACCAGGGCTGAACAATCAAAATGCTTGTCTGCGAGTGTGCGAGATACTCGGATATCTGTGAACAGGGGGAGAAAATTAAAAGCTGTAAGTACATACTGTAAAGCTCTTTAGTTTCTTGTTTATGGTCGCAACGGGCCAACTTTCAAAGCCACTTCTTGAAACGCTGCCCACGGTTTTCCACCTGCAACTAGTTAGACACACAAGTCCTGTGTTTTCTGCACTGGCACAGCTAATTTGCATCTCCCAAACCCTGGATGAGTTACAGTGGCATTGGGGTCTGTGTGGGGCACGGTTCCCTCACCAGACCCTTGGGATGTGCCATGCTGGAGGGGCAGCCACTGTGCTGCACCCACTGCTCTGTGCTTTCCGCTCCTTGGCTTTTCCACTCATTCTTTCTTGCCATCCATCCATCTCAGCCTGCCTCAACACCTCCTGGATGCATTCTTAGCCATTATACTGGGCTTTGTTCCTCTTAGCACTGATGGCATTGGAAAGGTGGATTGGTGGTGTGCAGTTTTTCCAAGGAGCCCCTTTGAAGGCTAAAAAGGTTGCTTGGAAAATATGGTATCTTGGCTGAATTTTCATTGTCTAGGCACATTTCATTTCAGAAAATCACAAGCTACCAACACAACCATGTCATTGCAATTTTCCAAGCATTTTCTTTTTGTGCCTGAGTGTTTTATATCTGGGTGAAGTCACATCCCCCCCAGGCTATTGGAACAAAGCTCAGCTGAGAGATGAACGTACCAAACAAGAGGAAATTACAAAGGGAAAGTTAATGTCTCGAGCCATTAGTATGGGCACTTCTCCCACAGCCTTGGTGAACCCTGGAGCAACATCCTGAGCTCATTTTTTGAGGACACTGGCTTGGAGAGATGCACCCACATTGCTGAGAACCTTGGAAAGCAAAACCCTCCCAACCAGCAGCTCCCTGCATTCACAGAGCCTCAGAGATGCCTTTGCAAAGCTCCCAGGGCACTGTGACCCTTCTTCACACCCCTCCTCCCCTGAAAAAACTGTTTAAAGACCAAGATTTGCTGCAGAGATAAGGAGAACTGAAGAATTTACAGCAGGTGCTATTTGAAGAGACTTCGAACAATGCAGAATTACCTGTGCCCATTTAGCCCATTAATCTTCTCTTGTAAAAATAGCAATAAACGGTGATTTAGGAGCAGGGAGGAGCCAAGTTAGAAACCCTGAGGTTAGCAGGGAGGAAGATCAGCGCTTGTGGTTAAATTTCTGTTTGTGCAACAAGTGACTGAACTGATGAAAAATGTAACTGCAGGTACAGGGTAGAAAAAACCAAATTACCACTGCTGTGGCTGGTATCAATTAGCAGATATGTGATAAGGATTCTACCAGGTCATATTAGCTGCTGCATAAAACCAAAAGTAAGAGCACCCAGGACGCCAAAAGGGTTTGCAAACTGCAAATACCCCCATAACAGATATATGGACTTGCACTGAATGCTCAGGAAAGGCTGCACAGTGAAGAGGTTGTCCTAAAACAGAGTGAAATCTGCCTGAAATGTGGAGGTGAGTGTGGGTGGTTAATCACAGTAATCACCACCTGCTCGGCTGCTGTCTCAGGGTGTGTGTCCACAGCAGGTACCCTCAGCCCCGGAACAAAGTCTGACCATGATGGATGGGCTCTGGGTTTGAAACTGAGAAGAGACCTGACCAAAGATCACTGGAGCCAAAGGCGATTTTTTCCCACTGGAACAAGCCCTGTGGCATCAGGAACCCATAAAAAAAAAAAAGGTGATTTACGTGAATACTGCCACAGAATAGTTTCTCCCCGAATGAAAACAAATGAGCTGGCAAAGTATTAATTTAAAATAGTTGACTTGTTAACGAGCAGTATATATTATAAATGCTGCTTGTGTGAGGACTGTCTGCCTTTGCTTTGCAGGTGGCTGTGCCTGCCCTGCTCTGGAATGTGGGTACCTCCCCCAGAGGCACAGCGATGTGCCTGATGCTTTCTGGCTGGGAGATTCTTTGGAAGCAAAGATGGTTGTGACCTTAGAGTGGTTGCCAAAATTTTAGTAGGTTTTAATGCTTCTCAACAAATTAACATTAATTAAAAATGGCCTTGTTTTTCTTCTGAATTAAAAAAAAAAAATCCAGAATAATTTTGGAAACTATTCTTGTCTTGCTTTTTATATGAACAAGGGATTTGTCAGTATAATTTGAAAATAATCTAGATTAAAACAGATTTTTTTATCACTTATTTAAAGTCTCACAGAAATTGCTGACCTCTTTAAAACCACAGCAAGCACAAAATAATTATGACAACACTTTTTCTTTCATTTTAAAAAAGAAATCTATTTCTGGGTTTGATCCTGTTTATGTAGAGGATTGTAACTTTGTTTTGAATGAGGCAGCCATGTCAACAACAAATTATGAAAGTACGGAAGAATCTGAGGAAGAAGGAACCAGCATTATTTAAAACATTTTGTAAGATAATAAATACAATTCCTACAGTGAACTGGGTAACTAAACACTAATGTTGTCAGTTAAAACTTTAGCTAGTGGAAATATTTCCTTTACAAGTCATGCTCATTTTCTCCTCCCACTCCCTTCCTGTGTGCTGAGTATCCTTTATTCCTGGACACCAGGCAACACAATGGAAAACAAGTGAGACCTGAGCATCCAGGCAGAAAACCAGGCCTTGTGGCAGAGCCAGAGGCAGGATCCTGAGCCACACAATGCCACCACATCCATGCTGTGTCATGAGCCCCAAGTGCCCCTTCCACCTCCCAAGGGCTGTGGCCAGCTGGATGCTGAACACGCTGCTCCCAGCTCCAGTCCTCTGGTGGCTTCCCCAAAAATAAGAGAGAAAAGCACAAATCCACTGCTTCTGCCCGGTGTTCTGGATGCAAACTGGACAAATATGTTAGGGTCAGCACAACCACAGCACTCTTTGTTGGCAGATTAAATATAGTCAAGGGTAGGGGGTTGGCAAGGACACTGACATTTAACATGAAGAAGTTTTGGGAAGGTGATTTTTAAAAAATAATCATCCCTCAAATCTGCAATTGGGATAAGGTTTGCAACAAAGTCGACAGGAGTTCTGGAAATGGAGAGGCCTCTCTATGTACAGCACAGGTTATTTTGCAACTTTGCTGCTGACTTACCTGAAAAGAATTCCTCTCCTCCAGCTCCTGATAAGGAACTTGCTCCTTGAAATTCCCCACACTGAGCAGTGAGATGGGGAAAAAGTGCCACTCCCCAGTTTCCTGAACTTACACTTTCATTTGTGAAAAACCCTTTTTATTAACAACAAACTACAGCGCAATCGAGCTAAATCTGCAGCCTCTGCTGGAGGCAGCAATGCCACGCATGGTGCACTGCAATGCCTGCCATCCCAGGGATTTTTATGAGATCATATTTCACAAGGAAATAAATTTCCTCCTCCAGTCTGATGCAATCAGGTTACCAAGTGGTAACCCGATGGTAAATAGCCATGGATACCTTGCGTGCTGTTTTGCGAAGTGTTTGCGGATATTCCAGGAAGAAAGTTGCCCCAGATAAGATCTTAATCGCTGAAATCTGGAGAGCAATTGAGAAAAAGGCCCCACAGGGATGTGGCAGGTTCCCTGGAGGAAGCCCAGGCACCCCCTGCAGCCACTCAGCACCAGCATGAGCCACAGGAAATTATTTATAAAATAAATAAATGCACAGCTCAGTGCACAGCTCAGTCTTTTCTCTGCCTGCACCACGGCACTTGAATTGATTCATCCCTAAATTGCAGCTATGGAATCTGGCATAAGATTGTCTAGTGTAAGTACATCCATTTCATTTCTCCTTCTAGAGGCAAAGGAAAAAAAATAAAAATAAAAATAAAAATAAAAATAAAAATAAAAATAAAAATAAAAATAAATATAAATATAAATATAAATATAAATATAAATATAAATAATATAAATATAAATTATCTTCCCCCTATATATACAAATTTTCATGAGAAACAACAGATGGGTGCTGCCCAGTAGAAAAAAAATCAGTTTAACTGAGTTTACAGGGAAGATGCTTTTTGAAAGGCGTTTGGGTAGCATGCTCAGGATGGCCAAGGCATCCACAGGCACTCTCCAACCCATGGAAGGGACACTATGTGCCCTACAGAGGAGTTAACTCCATCACAGCAGCTGTTGTATCACCATAAAAATCTGAAAATTGTCCATGAACAGCAAGCAATGCAACAAGTGTGGTCTCTGTGTTGCGTTCAGACCTGAAGCCAAAGGAAGGAAATTCAAAGAAATATGAAGTCATGCTGTTTACCAAAAAAGATTTTCCCTAAAAACTAGTAATTTTGGCCAGACAAGAAGGTGGACAGCTAAACTGCCAGCAACATCAGTGGCTTCTGGCAGCTCCTTCATGAATTAATCCCGTGGATCTCTGCTCTGAGAGAAGCAGGAAACTCAAAGCTTCAAACTGAAATTTGAATCTTGTTCTTGCTAATTTTGGATACATGACTTCTGAAACAAGGCAGGAGATGTCCTACAAAGATATTGATCAGAAACAGAAAATTCTGCTGACCCTGCAGGCATCATCTCCTGCCACATCCCAATGTCCCATGGAGATCTTGCTTCCACCTCCACAAGGAGAGAGCTCTCAGCAGTTTGTGACCTTCCCTTGGCAGTGGGCACTTCCCATGCACTGGGATTTAGGAGAGTCATTGCAGTGCCAGCTCTTGGAAGCAAAACAAATGTGTCAAATCTAAACTCATCACACAAGCCAAGATTTTGTCTCTTCTTCTTTTTACCTCTCTCTTTGATAACCACTCTTTCATCACTTCTCAGTGCTTTCACAGTCAAGAGATTACAGTAATTTCACGATTATAAGCCGCACCTTTTTCACTGAAGAATCCAGCCTACCCCAGTAGTGCGGCTAATCATCAGGTGCGGCTTATCTATGGACAAATCCCAGTGAAACGCCAACCTGGAAGTGAGACCCGGCCGGGGAGGGCGCCTGGGGCTGCCTTTAAAGGCTTCACTGGTCTATGAAAACTGTTTGCAACTTGAGCACCTGACACCAAACCCCGCATTGGCGAGATTCTGTTACTAATTTGCTACTTTGTTGCACATGGATCCTTGCTTTAAAAAAAAAAAAAAAAAGTGCGGCTTATATTCAGGTGATGCTTATAATTGTGAAATTACTGTAATGAAAAATCACCTCCATGGGATTTATGCTTCTGTTTTTCAGCAGCACTTGCAATTAAGTAACTCCTTAAAGTGAGATTGTGAAATGCTCAAACCAAGGCCTGATCTGGCAAGATAAGGAGGATGTGGATTTCAATTGAGATCAGTGGTAATTGTGTGTTAAAGCACGCACCATGAACCAAAAATGTGGGGATCAGACAGCAACTCGGGACTGGGTTCAAAAGGTGACAAAATGGGAAACTATCTGAGCATTTTGATGTGATATCCAAAGGATTTACCCAGATCGGAGCAACCTGATGGATTCACTTGAAAGTGAATCTCCTTGGAAGTTTTCTTCATCCTGGAGAAAGCACGATGGATCAGAAAAGGAGTTCTTCACAGAGAGTGTGATATTCAGCTCAGGCAATCCTGAAAGTGCACAGGAGAGAAAAAGATGGTGCTGGGCCAAGGGTTAAGAAATGCTATTCTCTCCTAGACACCTACCATCTTTCCAGACACCAAAAAGAGTGCTCATATAAATTCACCTGCAATGCAATGTGGAAAATGAAGGGTTTCAAGAATATTTCACAGGACAAAAACTTCTGAAATGTATTGTATTCCAAAGAATTTGAATTATTTTTTAAAAAAAAGAATATGTATTCACTTAATGATGCAGGTTTGTCCTCTAGTGCTTACATTTTTTTGTTTTTCTTTCAATCTTTTTTAGTATGAAGTGGTTTCCAAACCTTCCTAGGACCTAAACTACATATCAGTGAAAAATCAAAGTCACTTGGGAAATGAATGGAGTCAAAGAGATTTTTAATAATTTCTGGGGTTTACATCTGAATTTGCTCTGAAATTTTCCTTTCCCAGGGTGACTGGGATACAGGGGTGATCTAATGCTTCCCTGAGACATTCCTCCCATGTTGATTTGACTCAAGATTTGCATGTCTTTTGGAAGCTAATATCAACTTCTCAACAGAAATGTTTCCATTTCTATTATTGCCCCTACACCCCCATGTGCAAAGGATGCCTTAGTGGGATTTTTAGGTGAGAGAAATCTTGAACTGGACTGAGGTTCTGGTTTTATTGTTTTGCTTTAACTCCTGCTTTACCTTTGAGACAACACCTGACAATCTGCTAATACACAATACAAAGACAGATGCAATAGCTGATGTATTACACCAGATTTTTGAAAATCCTGGGGTTGTGGGCATGATGCTTTCCTGTGCTGTGTAGGGAATGAGGTGGCAGCACAGTAGAAACTCCAACTGCACCTTTGCACCCTGGGGCTTCAGACCACAGCATGTCCCTGCAGCCTGTGCTGGGGCTGCTTTTTGGCTTGGACTGGGAAAAAGCCCCAGTACCAACTACTGACCAGGCACAAACTGCTCCAGTTTCTTCTGCAGTCTGGAGGAGCTCAGAAATCCCCTGACACACTTGAGACCAAGCAGCCAACATAAAGCCAGTGAGGCTTTTGCTTCAGTGCATGAACTGGGCACTTAGAGATGATTGTAAAGCAATGCTCTCTGTGAATGTTGATCCCACTGAAAGGCTTTCCTTGCTAATCTCAATAGCCCTAATTTCTTTAGACATTCCAGAAGGATTTTGCATCTCAGTCTAGACACACTTCATCCCTCTGTTTTGAGAGAGAAAGCCTTTTGAAACTGCCAGAGCTCCTTTGTTTTCCTGCTCTGAAGGGCTTAGGTGCCTGTGAACAAAATAGGATAGCCTAGGATGAAGATGAAGTCTTCCAAGCTCACTGTCACTCTATATGCTTGCTGTTCAAGGTACAGGCTGTATATCTGGAGTTTCTAGTCCCTTTCTGCTTCTTGTTTCTTAAAGTTCCCCATTAAAGTCAACAAAAGCAGTGGATCAGAATTCTAGTTCTGCCTCACTTCTCTGACATATGGAGAAAGTCACCTCATCTTTTGGTTTCCTATAAATATTCTTCTTCTTGTGCCAATAAATCATGTAATGTCAATACAGGGTTCAGAGCATTAGGCAGAGTCAAGACTAAAAAGGCGCAATCACGTCTGTTTCCGTTTCCCTCTATGAACTCTTCTGCCCAAGAATCAATCTTGCAAGTTATAAATATCTTCTGCTGGCAACTTCTGAGTATTTCTGACGTCAAATACAATGAGACCTGATTATGTTTATGTGGGGTTTTGGGGGATTTTTTTGCTCACACAAGTGCTCACATATGGAAGACAAACAGTTCTCCTAAAGGCAGAGTTCAGTAAGTGACTGCCCGGGCTTGGTGAGAAGTGACAGACATCCCATCGTTGTGCCCTGGGTCATTTTGCAATAAGTAAATCAGCAGCATCTTAAAAGCAAAAGCAATGCAATGTGCTTTATTATTTTCTTACCTTTTCATACAGTCTTCCTGAAAAATGTCACAAAGTGTGACTCATCACATCTGCATGAAGTTATGAAAAAAGTAAGCCTTGTTAACCTGCTGTTTGAAAACCAGAACACTTTTATCAGTTCATATAATTGCTAACCCCTTATTCACTGTTCAACACTGAAGGGTTCTTTGCCTCCTAAGATCCCACTAATTGCTGACAGATTTGATTTCTCTGTGACAGCAGGAGTCCTGTTTCTGGCCTTTACATCAAGTAATTGCTTTATTTTTCTCCCTCTGCTCTGAAAAACGGAATTCCCTTCTCCCCTGCTTGAACCTCTGTAATGACTTCTTTCTATGTTATTAAATCCTTGCCATTTAAATCACATTTAGAGATGTTTTGAATAACTGATTCCAATTACTAAGGCTCTTACTAAGGAGCAGCTGAAAATGCAAGTCATTACTTGCCCATACACAAGCAGCTACACCTTGCAGCAAAGTCTCTGGTGGACTGTATTTTATTTCTACTCAGTAAGGTGCAATTTATGCTCACAGGAGGCGGGTGTTCAACAAATATACAGCTGCTGGAGTTCTCATAATTTGTTGCTTGCGCAAAATGGGGAGCTGATTTTATATTTATTTTATAAATAGTGCTATTCCTTAAAGAAATCATCTGGTTCTTCCTGTAGTGGCTGGGGAAGGCTGCTTGGAACAACAGCAGAGATGAGCAGTTGACCGAGGAATGACCCACGTGAGGTTGCTATCCCAAGATCTAATAAAAAAGCATGGCAGGGTAAAAAGAAACATGTACAGGTCCTACATTCCTTCTGTGAAGTATGACCAACCTCTCTTGTCCCCAAGGTTGTTGGTTTTTTTTAATACAGGTCACGATTTCCTGAATGCACTAAAACTTCCCGGCAATAACAATTTAGTTCAGTTATTAATCATACTTGTAATCATTAGCGCTTTTGTAGACAAAAAAAAATGTACCAGGAGATGATTATTTGACAAATTACTGCAGGGGCTTAGCATAATAGCTTTGCTGATACAATCATCATTGAGCCATTTAAAAAAAAAAAAAAAAAAGGGAAAAAAAAGAGAAACTTCCCAACTGTTTATGAAAAACACTACCCTGTCAATGGAAGGGAACTGACATTTAAATAGCTACCATACAGTTGTCTTCCCAAGAACAGGCTCAGCTCTTTTCACATCCAGTTACTACCATGGCACATGTAAACAGCTAATAAGTGAAGATAATTCATAGTAAGTGAGGAATTTGCATTTGTCTCCAATTCCCGAGCTTATTAGGAGCACAAGTGCTGCAAAGCAGGCTGTGGCTGAATTGAACTGGAAGCCAGTGCTCGGTGTACTGGGAGTCTGTGTGCAGCTCCCAGCTTCTGCTGGTGCAGGCTGAACTGGTGCCTGGGAATCTGCACAAGGATTAAATAATCCCTTCTGTATTTTCATATTAACTTTCTGGTACTTCCTCCAGCCAAGCACTGATAATTAGTCCTGCTAATATACACAAAGGCAGCAGTGTGCTTTTGACCAGCAGAGTAAAACCACCACCAAGCGGAATAAAAGGGATGCTGATAAAAGCACAGCCTCACCACTAAACTTGCCTCAGTTCTGCCAGCACAGCCAAGCTGAAATTAGGATCCCTCCCTTCCCCAGCCCTGACAGCACAAAAACCAGCACAAGATCTTAATTTTTAAACCCTAAAAATGGTCTGTGCAACAAAATTCACCTCCCAAAATGGAATTGCTGTTTTCATGCAGCACTACTCTCCTTGATAAGTAGATACAGTGATGCCTTAGTATTTTTATTGTAGTTGTTCTGGAAAGTTATTTGGTATAGTGTGAGGTGCTTCTATAATTTAGCTGGAATAAAACTGCTTTTCCAGATTGCCTAAAAGTGTGAGCAGACCAGTATCTGTGCATCTCCTTACAGGCATTGCTGTGTTTTCATGCACACATAGATAACTATTCACTAAAGTCCAGCCTCACTGTAGCTGAAATAAATGAACATTTTCCAATTGACTTCCATAGGCAAAGATATGGATCCAGAACCCAACTGCCAATACTAATATTGCCTCAAAAATACCACTTCATGCATATAAAATTATGCTTAATGAGCGAACTAAAGTAGGTGGGTACATTTGGTATTCAGAGATAAGCTCCCTAAATGTGTAAATTAAAATAAAAATAAAATTTTGATGAGTATAGGGGAGTTGTTTTCTGTTCTTTTGTGCAGATATTATTCACAACTTTCTCCTCCTATGCATAAAAATAAAAGAAGATTGAAAATACCTGCCATTGGCTTAAAAAAAGCTGCCCAATATCACAAAAATGAATAGCTCTGAGGCTAAGTTTGTTGCTATGAGCACAGACCAATACACCTGGCAAAGTGTATGTGGGCTGGAAGGCCTTGGCCAGGGGCTAATGAAAGGACTCAACTGCACACACCAAGCACAGGCTGAGAAAGGAATGCTGGCTTGGTGCTGAACATCTTGCTTTTCATGTGCTTTAATTAACCCCATTATTGGTTTTAATTAGAGATGCTTAGGAGAATAATGGCTGAGTTCTGATCTGCTCTTTCTAACGTGGCAGCAGCAGCAGAATCTGAAGGAGCCTGAGTAATTTCCCATGTGGAAACCCAGACTCAGCATCTCCAGAGGGCTCCTCAGGCTGCCCAGGTGGGTTCTGGCAGAAGGGTGAGTGCCTGGGGGCTCAGCAGGCTGGGATACAAGGCTGGGATCCAACATTGGGATCCAAGGATGGGATCCAACATTGGGATCTAAGCCTGGGATCTAAGGCTGGATTCAAGTCTGGGTCCAAAGCTGGATCCAAGGCTGGGATCCAGGGCTGAGACCCAACACTGGGATCCAAGGCTGGGATCCAAGGCTGGATCCAAGGCTGGGTCCAAGCATGGATCCAAGCATGGATCCAATGCTGTATCCCAGGCTGAATCCAATGCTGGATCCAAGACTGGGTCCAAGGCTGTATCCAAGGATGGATCCAAGGATGGATCCAAGGATGGATCCAAGGCTGGGAGGTAAGGATGGGAGACAAGGATGGGATCCAAGGCTTGGTCCAAGGCTGGATCCAAGGCTGGGATCCAAAGCTGGATCCAAGCAGGATCCAAGGTTGGGATCCAGTGCTGGATCCCAGGCTGAATCCAGTGCTGGATCCAAGGCTGGGTCCAAGGCTGGGATGCAAGGCTAGGATGCAAGCTGGATCCAAGCCTGGGATCCAAGGTTGCCCCAGGGGTGCCCAGAGCCCCAGGATCCAGCACAGAGCTGGAACCAGTTAAGCAGCTGTACCTCAGGGTACCTGAAATTAGGCCCATAAGGGCAAGCCTCAAGAAATGTTTTAGAAAAGAGCAGCGACGCTCTCAAAAGCGCCAGGATGTCAAAATTCACTTTTGAAAATCTCCCCAGGAATCCCATCTATCTGCCTTTTTAGTCACTTTGAAGGTTGGTGATTAAATCCATACTTACAGTGTGATTCTCCCACACATGGGGAGCAATGGGAGCTTTGTCATCACCACTAATGGGGACAGGATTGTGAGGAATGAAATATGCAAGGAGTATGTGAGGGGAAAAAAACAGGCTTGAAAATCATCAAATGAAAGAGCCAGGGGAGTTTTAAATTTTTTTTCATGCTTTAATTACTGAAAATGATAGAAGCACTTAGCCATTTTTTTAAATGGTTAAATTTTAAAATGTTTGGGGTTGTTTGTTTGCTTCTTTTGGGAATGCCTTACAATAACCAAGACATATAAATCAACCCATGGTTTTGCTTTTCTTTTCTTCTGCAGCCACAGCTTAAACAACCAAACAGCAGGGCAGCTTCTCAGCAGCCTGGATCCACCCCAGTGCTCTGGGGAGGCTGCTGTGGAGCTGGTAGCACATGCCAGCTCAGCCCTGATGGAGTTCCCACAACATTCTGGGTGCCCTCCTGGTTGGGGTGCCCACAGAGCCTCCTAAGGAGGCGGATTTCTCTTTGCTAAACTTTTGAGAGCTTTCTCATCTTGGTTCAAAAAAGGAGAGTTATTGAAAGTTGAAGGATAGCCCAGTTTTTGTGATTATTCTGGGGGAAATACTCTAACAAATTCATAAGACTTAACTAAGAAATGGATCAGGTAATGCACAAAAATATTTTTCTGCTTTCAGGTTTCTCTGCACCTTCCCTCTCCCCCTTCACCTATCCCACATAAGCATCATATTTTTATCTGTTTCTCTCTGTTTTGGGGTGTGAGCCCAGTGTCCCAAATCCCCAGTCCTCAGGGAAGGAAGGCCATGGAGCCATCCCCAAACCTCACCAAAGCAGCTGCCTGGGGTACCAGTGGTGGGTGGAGGCTGGTGTGGGCCAGATGCTTCAGGGACACTTGCTTGGAGTTTGGGACATATCCTCTAGGATGCCATGGTTTTCCATCCTCTGTTGTTCACAGGGACTGTCAGTCTGGTTCCTCTCAAGGCCCCCCAAAAATGGTTTTGCGCCAATGGTTTGCACACTGAACCAAGGGGCTGCCAGGTGGGATCATCCACATCCCTCCCCAAGGACCTCTGAAGAAAAGGGCCAAAGCCATGGAACCTATCACTGGACTCTTCATTCCTTCCTTTCTTTGTAAAATATTCCCTCCATCAATAAACCGTGCTGGATGGGCAAACAACCCCCTGGCACTGCTAACCAGTGACGTGTGACACTGCACATGGCAGAGCTCTGTGGTTTGTGCCATGGATAAAGAAAAAATGGCCAGAGGAAGGCAAGGCAGAGCAGGACACGGCTCCCTGGGCAGCTGAGCTCCTGGAGGAATTTCCTGCTGTCCTGTCTGCAGGGGTCAGCCTGCCAGCTCTCTCCTTCAGGTTTTCAGCTCTCTGCTTTGCAGAGCTGCAGAATTTCTGTAGAATGCAAATAGTAGCTGCTCTGTGTCTCACAGGCATACTGTGAGGATAAATGTATTAAAGATGTGCAGAAGTCAGAGCCTACATCAGGGCAAAAATCTTAGGGAAGATAAATACGCCTGTAGACACCGAGTAGTCTCTTTCTTTGATGCTTTAATGCTTTTATGGTCAATAAAGAAACCTTGAGTTTCACAAAGGCTGTCTGACAGTTCTAATATTAGCATCCTCACCACATCCTTGACGATGCCTGTTTGTATCTCTGTGTGATGCTGATGTTGTTGGTAACATTTTCGTGTACCATAAACCAAACTACAAACCTGTGCTTGACAGTGAACTGATTTGCAAAAACGAAGCAAAACACAGTTCAATCATTTGAAAATGTGAAGAGAGGGAGATTACATTGATATTTCTGTGTTACATGAAAAGATGTCCAAGTCTTTTCATAGGAAGAATAATAACTTACTAAAGGAGTAAACGTAATTCAGCAGAAACAGCAATGGATATTTGCATTTCCCTTGGTTTCAGCTCAACCAAGTCAAGAGCTTTTTGTGATAAATTCAGTGAAGAGAGAAACCAAGCTGCAGGGATCCTGTGCCAGTAGCTGCAGTCCCAAGCAGCTCCTGCTGGGAGCTGCTCCCACCCCATCACACACGGGAGCAGGAGTGCAAGCTCCACCTGACAGAGGTTACATACCCTCAGCGTGGCCAAATTCATCTACACTGCAGCAGGAGAGACTGTGCCATCAATCACCTGCACCAGGGATGAAGTTAAGCTGCGTGTACAACTTCCCTTTTCTCCTCTCTTGCTTGTGGAGCCTTACCCACTCAGTCGCAGCTGCCTCAAAGGAGGGTTTGTGTGGGTTCTGTTTTTTTTTTCCTTTCCTGGAACATTTGACTAAATCACATTTACAGATATTTCAAACGTTTCATTCACGTGACACCTGAGCTTTATTTACTTTTGAAATAAGTCATCTCATTAACAGAATTCATTATCCATTATTACTGTCATGTCATTCTCCTAATAAAAGGAATGACTGTAGAAGCATTCAGTGGCTTAGCTGGTAGCATAGTGAGCTATTATGCAGCAAACCTGCATTCACGCTGTACATTGGTATGCCAAGGCTGGCAGAGACTAGGAGCATCAATGAGGTAATAGTCTTAATCTCTGAGGGGAGGATTATGTTGTGCTGCACTGCAAATACCTCCTACTGTTAGCAGGATAATACTTCAGATGGAGCTATAAATTGTTCAACAAATAAGGACAGGTGCTGGGAAGAGGGTGAAAAAAACCCTGCAATGTTCCACCATTATCTCCAGATAAGAGGTGGAAAAACTGTTGTTCTCACTGCTAAACTATTACCACTCTTTCTCCATTTAAATTACCAGCATGGCATGGCCAGCCACTTAAAAGTGAAGTGCACTGATAGCAGTCGGGTGTCTCCTTCCCAGAAATGCCACTTGCTTTTGTGACTGAACAAATGCTGGCTGTGGATATGTGTGGCACGAAGTGATCACGGGCAGGGTGCCCCAAAAACACTGTCCCACCTCCCCTTGTGAGCTCCCTTTTCCAGGGAAACATCTGAGCCTAGGCAGACTGTGCTCTTCACTCTTTCCCTGCTCAGAAGAGCAGTTAGGATTCATTACTGTCCATGGCATCGCAGTCTGCAGCTGTTCTCTTTAAAGAATCATGTTTCATGGACCTGATATTCTGGTTTCACCTTAACTGACCTTTAACAGCAGGTCCTAGAATGAGAAAGAGATTTCTCACTTATTAGTGGCAATAAAAAAGTTGGTACACTCTCCAGACCATCTTTTGTAATAGGATGTCAGTGAATATCACAAAGCTGGGCAAGTAGTATTATTGCCACTTTAGAGATGATATACATGAGAGAAACACTAAAAAATATTTAAGTAGTGCTTTTGCTAGGGTAAACTTTTTCCAGTGGTCCCTGGAAAATGCTGCTCTATCACAGGATAGCAGAAGAGCATTTGATGGCAATGTACAGATCACCAGTTCAGGCCAAAACATAACCAGAGCTTTGCTCCTAAACAAATGCTGCATTTTCCAGGTAACAGTGATTTACCACGATCCCAGCACTTCTCTCTACTTTAATCCTAGTCTTCTTCCCACTGCTAGAATTTGCACTTGATCCAAAGCCTCATCCAGCCACACAACAAAGCAGAGGTGGATCCTGAGAGGGAAGCAATGCTTTCAGTCTGCTGGGTTAGTTCTGGAGTCCAGCTGAGAAGCTTTCCTTTGGACCAAGGCAGCATTAATTTCATTTGCCTGGCTCACTTCTCAAGGAACAGAAGTTGATATCCCTGCTTACCCAGCTGTAGCTCAGGGACCTGCTCTTTGCCCAGACCACATCTCTTATGATGCAGTGAGGACCTTTTCACTCACCATGTGAAACACTACCTTTTGGTTAGAAATGCCCAGAAAAACCTTTCCAGGCCCCTGAATCAATAATTTTTTAATGGTTTTGCTCATGGAAAATTTCAGCATTTGCAAACACTGTCCTGTTTTAGGATTACAGCAAATGAGGGAATATTGACCTTGCCCACCAGCTTGAAATTACTTTTAAAATTTTATCGAAGCTCAAATGCATTCAGCCCTGAGCAGTGGGAAGAGAGACCTCTTTTGGGCAAACTCTTAGCAACATCTGATTTAAAAGAAGTTCAGATTGTGGGTCCAACTCCTTTCCCAGCCATGCACATGGAGGCATTCAGTAATTCCCCTCAATTAGTGGTCTGTCCTGTCTGTGGAACGAGTACAGGCTAGAGGAGAAACAAGGACACAAAATAGTTGATGATGTAACTAACAGATTTTTTCAGCCACAATCAGTGGAACAAATTAAAATATCTATGCACTTGTTTAATTGTATTTTTATTTTGAGTTGATCCTTCTGTAGGAAGCACAGGTAAGGAGCTCCTGCTTTTCCTTGCAGAAGGGCTGACTTGCTGCTCACTGCAAAAGGATTTCACCCTTTCCATGTCTGCATCTCCCTTTCCATAAATTATTGACTTCTTTGCTCTCAGTTTTTTTCACCCTTCCCCACAGAAATACCTGGTTTCATTTGCTAGAAAGTTAACCAGTTCTCATCATTTATAAAGACTGGGATAAAACATCTGTCCTTCTCTAAACTCTTGGTCTGAAGGTTTACTTTAACACCTCCTCACCCAGTCACAGCAGCTTCTCCCACTGTGACTCAAACCCAAGTGTTTTATTCAAGAGGGAGCTTTAATTAGAAGTTGTGTGACTTTTTGGCCAAGCACAGCCACTCCAGCATGGATCTGACTCCACAATTTTCATAGGGGCTGAGGCATTTTTTGACACAAAAGGGAACTTTTCCCAGTCAGGACTGCACCCTATTTGCACTCACACCAGCTTAACCACTGCTGAAAGTGGTGTAAAGGGTTTTTATGGCGATTGCAAACCTAAAGCCACCTTGGCAGAAGTGAGAGTGAGATTTGTAAATATATCAACAGAGCAGCTTGTCTCTGGTTCCCCTGCAGCCAGGTATGAGAGATGCTCAGGGAAAAGCATGAGACACGTAAATTCTGACAATACATTAGCACAAAATCCCAATATCAAAGTCCAAACCCACACTGCTTTACCAGCATTGCAACCCAGTGAATCCTGGTCTTTTGGTTGGTTTTCAGCAGTCTTTGGAAGAGTTTTTATCTTTATGGTTTAAGATACAGTGTTACTTAAAACCCCTTAACAGTCTACCAAATGTCAAAAGATGAAAAAAACATTTTCCATCACCCTCTGCTTTTTATAAAAATATATCAATTTAATAACTTGGTTTAAAGAAAAACAGAATGATCATGTTAAAATACTGCCAAATTTATAAACTTTGACAGTCCCACATACTGAGATGAACAGGCAAATTTATTTAATAAGAAATAAAATACATTTTCTCCCTGCATTCACTGAAATAATAAGACAGACACATCTGTCCCAAATTTCTTTTAAGGAACAGAATGGCTGCTACTAACTAGAAAATAGTGCCTTTCTGCTGGCTTACCTCAAGATAAATTTACAGCTTCAATGTAACAGTATCAGAATTCAAAATGTAATAAGTTCAAGTAGAATGAGATCAAACATTTCTGTCCACATTAACTCTTTGATGTCACAACTCAATATCTCACAATGAAAGATGGGGATGTAAAACGCAGGAAAGTTTATGCAACTTCTCGCTGTTCTCAAAGTCGAAATATCTGCAGGCTCTGTTCTGTTTGCACATTCCTGCAGGAATGTGTGGTGAGCAGGGTAGGAGGCTGCACTTCCCCAGGAGTCACAGATTTATGTGATTTTTGGGACATGAAGGTCTTGTTGGCACAGATCTCAGAGCCTCCTAGCCCAGTAGCTGTTTAGAGACCTAAACCAACAGCTCGGAGATAAACAATGTCCCAGGCACACTCCAGGTCTTTGTGCAGTTAGAGCGCTTACACGTTTCAAAAGGATTTCAGGGAAAGAGATGGTTTTTCTGCCATCTGGCCTCAGAGGAGGGATAGACCACTCCCATCCCCAAACAGTGCAGAAAATGGAAAACAATAATTGCAGCCACACAAAAGAAACATTTGTTAAGACAGAGAGGAACTCATCCTTCTCTGTGACAACAGGTAGAGTTATTATATCATGTGTCTCTAAATGTCCACAACAAGGGATTTATACAATGTCCCATTAAAATGGAAAACCCTTCTTTATGAATTTCTCTTCCCAGACCAGACATTTGCTCTTGATCAAAAGCCTTTGGTCCTCTCTGTTTCCTTTGTTTTTCTCAGATGGCACAAGAGGATACCAAGAAACACCAGCAAGGAACTTCTTTATCGATGAACTTAGATCATGCAAAGCCAAACAGGCACTTCAGCGATTTTTCAGCTTCATGAGGCATTCCCAGATATTGGTCCAATATTCTGGGAAACTGAACTTTGAGAAAAGTGTTACAGCAGAACGCAGGCAAGGTGTGCCACTAACCAGCTAGGAAGGTGAACCCTCCTAATGAGAACCAAAAAAGGGTTTACTGGGGGTAAATGAGAGCCAGCTAAAGAGGCTGCAGCTCCTCACCAGCGCTGCCTGACCAAGTCCTTGTTTGTGGGTTGATATGACACTGCTGCAGCTGTGCCCTGGCACACATTCAGCTTGTGCTGGCCAGAGAGAGCTGTTCTGGTCTAGCCTGAAACAGTTCTGCAAACAAGGCAAGCTGTATGAGCAAAAATCACTTGATGCCAGTATAAGCTGGGTTTCCCTGAAAGCTTTTTGCCAGTGTGAAGTGTTCTTAAAAACTGTAAAAATAAAAAACAAAAAATGTCACTCCCTTGGCTGGCATTGGCTTGTGTGCAGACGTTTTAAAGATATATTTGGCTCAGGTTTGCTTTTGCTGGATAAGACTGCACAATGTAATTGAAGAATGTTATGATAATAATAAATGTCACGTTTATTAACATATTTAACTGCATTAATAAATGGGAAGCTGTCAAACTGGTGTTACCCTGAGCAAAGACCATAATAACACTAAGTGGTTACTCTGGGGGACTATGTGAAAACAAGAATCTTTCTTCTGATGGAGTTGTAAAGTCTGTAACTGAAAACTAAAGCAATATGTCTCTCACCTTTGTGAAGAGCAACTTTTAGATAGGGAAGGTTACTTAGCAGCGTCTAGAGCACACAATGAAAAAAGGAAAGGAAAAAGAAATGAGCTTGTACTATGACAGGTTGAGGTCTGTGGATTCCCAAAGGCCATTCCTTTGCCAAAAAAAGTGTTTTTCTGTCTAAGAAACAGATTGTGAACATCCTTGTCTATGAGTATCTAAACCTAAAGTGATTTAACCTGCCACAGTGAAATAAAACTTTCCATGAGAAACATTAGTTTCCTCCTTCCAGAGGAAAAATTGTTGCCCTGAATATATCTGCCTGGGACAAAGCATGTGTCCTCCATGGAACAGACAAGTCAGACCCTGCATCTACCCAAGAAGTCTGAAAAAAAATCCTTGAAAACTAAAATTAAAAAGTAATTACCTGAATAAGGGTCACAGAATAAATTACAATTATTTCACAATTATAAGCCGCACCTGATTATAAGCCGCACATCCGAGTAGCCAGGTAGACCACGGGATTTGTCCATATATAAGCCACACCTGAATATAAGCCGCACTTTTTTTAAAATTTTTTTTTTTAAGCGAGGATCCATGTGCGACAAAGTAACAAGTTAGTAACAAAATGGCTGCCAGCGGGGTTTGGTGTCAGGTGCTCAAGTTGTAAACAGTTTTCATAGACCAGCCAAGCCTTTAAAGGCAGCCCCAGGCACCCTCCCCGGCTGGCTCTCACTTCCAGGTTGGCATTTCACTGGGATTTGTCCATAGATAAGCCGCACCTGATGATTAGCTGCACTACTGGGGTAGGCTGGATTCTTCAATGAAAAAGGTGTGGCTTATAATTGTGAAATTATTTACTTTGTAGATAGGGCTTATTAGAAAAAGAGAATATCAGGCAGACATGGCAAGTACGACCTGCCATAAACCTACTAAACCACAACTGCATGTAAGAATGTGCCATTTTATCTGCCTGCTTTTCACAGCATTGTTAGTGCTGAGAATAGCTCTGCTCAATGGCAAACAAGTGATGGCCTCACCTGCATCATTGGCACATAATGGGAACTGTAAACTGGGGAGACTAAACAGCTGGGAGCCAGAATGGACCCTTTGCCCCATTGCCAGCTCAGGTTTGGAGAGGGGAGGTTTTAAATATATTTTTGCACATTTTTTCCTATTCAATCAGTGCTTTTTCCATAAATGCTTGCAGGTTAGAAGGACTTTTGGACCCTGACCAGACAAAGCTCTTGACTACTTGCAAGTAAAGAGTTGGGAAGTCAACAGAATTACGGACCAATTTGAGAGCTCAAAGGAGCGAGGGAGGCAAGGTTTGTAGGAAGAGGTAATGCATTTTATGAGGAAAATTGATATCACTGGAAAAAATGGACAAGCTGTCATGGACACAATTTTTAAATGTAAGCCCTGTCAAAAGTTTTAGTTTCTGGTGCAGATGAATTATTTGGTTTGCCCCTTCTGTTGCTTTGAAACACCTCAGGGCCAGTTTCCTCCCATTTCCAGTCACTTGGCTGTGGTGCCTTTTCCCATAGCCTCATCCATGAGATCTGAGCTGCTCTCTAGGTGTACCTTTATTTTTTCACAGGGCACCTGAGGCACCTCCTGAATTATACGTCTATAATTCAAGGGGATTTAGGACACCTGACGTGTCATGTAATGCAGCACAATTACATCCCAGATCCTGGCTTTCAACATCTAAAATCCAGCAAACCTGGATGAGGTGATTTTAGGCTGAGTTTCTTTGTGGTTCCATTATGGATTTTTTTTTTCTTTTTGGACAAAGATTAGCTGTAGCATAAAAGGAAAGAAATGTGGCTCTGGAGTCTTTATATACTCAATCCTCTAATCCACCCTCACATAACCTGTTGTGTCACACAGCCCTTGGTGTAGGTGTGTCGCTGGGCTCTGATGACTGAACTCCATTGTGTGAACACCCACACAGCACAAGCAGACGGAGCTGTAGCTGCAGCTCTTCCTCCTCCAGCAGTCGAGCTCGACCATCCTCACTCCCCACCCACCCTCTCACCCCCTCTGTGCTCTCTCCTTTAAACACTCCAGTGCCAGGGAATTGCTTTCTGCAGGCCAGACCAGAGTCTGAGCTCCACTCTCTGTTCTGAGTCTGCTTCAGAGATGGAAAAAGGTCCTCACGGGTCCCTGACGTCAGCAGAGCAGCAGGATGCCAGCTCTGCAGGTGAGAGTGGAAAATGTGATGTGATGTGCTTCATATTGCACAAACCCAGGAGCTGACAGCTCTCTTGAAGATGAGCAAAAAGAAGAGGGTGGGGATAAAGATTTCAGCTGCCTGTTCCCCAAATATTCCACTGTGTTTGACATACAAGGTCTTGATTTGGTTCAGCTCATGCTGGGGATATTGAAACCCTACTGGAATTTATATTATTTCTACCAGTGCTGCAAATTCACAATCCAATAACCTCCTATACTCATTTTATACTTCTCAGCCTTCACAATATGTGCCAAACGCAGAGTCTCTGAAAAACAGAGGACTGGTGAACAAGTGCTACTGCCTTAATAAAATAAATTGTGCTACAGAAACTTAACAGGTTGTGTGTTGAATGTTTGAAGAAAAAAACAACAAAAAGATTTCCACCCACCCAAATACTAACTGAAAAAATTGGCCAAAAGCCTCATATTCTTACACAAATCAACTTTATCATTAAGAATATACAAAGAAAGTTTCAGTCCCTAGCAGGATGCAGCTTAAGAAATGAAGAGGTATCAAAAGGGGGATTAGAAAAAGCAATGTGGCACAGGTCAATGGCAATATATCCCTTGTATTTGTCTAAAGGAAATCTTATTGGAAATCTAACTAAAGATTGTTGCCAAATATCCCATTAGCTGATTCCAAAACCTGTTTCAATAGCTCAAACCTTTTTCATATCACTGCAACTGCACAGGTGCCTACAAAGGTATAATTTGGATTTGTTTCTTATAAAACAGCTCATAAGCAGAAAATACCCTGGTTTAGCCATTATCAGGAATATTTTTCTAGGTGCCCATAATGGCAAAAGCAGCATAAGCCACGCACATCGTTAAAGCTTTGGGAGCTGACCAGGTTTAGCACAGGGGCTCTGTGAGACCATAAAGAAAATGTCTTTGAGCAAATTCCTATCAAGAATGAATCAGAACTCTGTGTAAAAGGTAATTTCAGCATCTCTGGCCCAGCAAAGTAATGCCAATTTGGGTATGTAAGATAGGTGTATATATACCTATATAAGATATAAGGCTGTCTTTCTACTTAGACAACATTTCTAAGCAGAAAAGAATTTTTAAAATGATGCTGTAGGAAAGCTAGGTGGGTATTAGTCCTTTTTGTGTTTGGTTTTTTAACAAAAACTAACAACACACCCTCATTCTAAAATTCACAGTCACATCATTTAAAGGTTGCCGCTTGTGCCAGCTCTCTGGATTAGTAAATCAGAACAATGAATTGTGAAATATCTTCCTACCATCAAGAGAAGAAAAAAAATAGTTTTAGGGTTTTCCCAAGCATTTGCAGTGATGATCTTGCCAATCAATTCTTGTTTGTGAGCAGAAAAGAGCTCATTATATGACTTGGTTTTTTTAAATTTCAGAACAAAGAACATATAATAATTATTGGTCCTGGAAACTTAAATATAGAATATGCTGTAATCCTGAGTTCATTATGACTTGAGGGACTGGTAATAATAATAAGGCATTACGCAGCCCTAAGGAGCTTCATATCTAGAAGGTAAATACTTAAAAGTCTGGTACATCAGCAAATCCAGAGGCAGAAGTAGAGATTTTTATGGTTTTAGGTGAGGGTACATTATAATTCTTGTTTTTAAATCAGCTTTAAATCTGATTGCTGAAGAGCTGGATTTCAGAAAAGAGCTTTGGTGTGCAAGAACATGGGAAGGGCCTGTATTCTGCTTTCTACTCCTTGTTTGTTGGTACTCTGGGGCAGAATAAGTGCCTGAAAATCATTAAGAATTGAACAAACTGAAGTTAAAAGCTTTGATCATAGAGTGGAAACAGGAAGCAGATAAGTGTGGTGTTTTCCTTCATTGTTTTGCTCTTAGACTACGATATTTGAAATTTAAAGTTGTTGTTTGCCGACTTTTTTTTGTTTGTTTACACTTTCTGTGTATAATGTTTTGATCAGCTCGGTTCACTTTGTCATACAGAAGGACTCTCACTGCAAAACAGCAACTACAAAGCTGCCCTTGTTTTTGACAAGCTAAAATACCTGTGTGATTAAAGCTATCAAATGACCTCCCTATCCTTAGAGCAACCCAAGTCATAACTCAGTAATAACACATGATCTGTAAAATACGCCTCCAGTTATGGATTCTCCCTCTAGCTACTCCAGTAAATAGAATATTGGTAATTAATGAAGGGTTGCACTGAGTGTTCTGTCTCCTGAAGGGCCAGGCTGTGCTTTGCTTTGCCTCTGAGTAACACAAATCTTGTGGGGAAAAAGGAGAGGACAAATCACCTTTGGGACACTGCAGCTTTACTTCTTAAAAGTGTCAGTGATTGCACAGCCCTGCTCCAAATAAAATACACTCATGGGCTGGTTACCTGTGCCAGCCACTGGAATGTAAAAGGGGACTGGAGGAACAGTTGCTGAAAATAGAAACTGAGTTCTGAAATTTGGTTGGAAATGAATCCTAGAGAGCTGATGCTGCTTTGAGCTGTGTTTCTGAAGGGCTGCTTTAGCAAGCTTGGCTGCTGTGACTCCTCTCACTAGGATGCCACCTCTCCACAAATACCTGCAGTAGCACAGGTCACAGAACCCACCAGCCAGCATAAATATTCTGATCCATAATTCCTGACAGCGTGCTTTTGGATCTAGCACTGATAAGTGACCAGGACTGAGGTGATATAGAAATGAGACTGCTCCTGCAGGGAGGGGCTCTTGGAGAAACACTCTGCAAAGTTAAGGGTGGAAAAGTTAACAAGAGGAGGAAAAGCATCCCAAAGAAGCCCATGAATTGAGGGAAAGGTAACAGCTGGATTAATGTTCAACTGCTTCATTTTGGGGTTTGCCATGAATAATTAAGTGTAATTAATAAATAGTGCCCTGAAGATAGGATCAAACAGATTTTGGGTGTGGTGCTTAATCCTTCCTGAGTTGGAGAGCAAGGCCAGCAGCCTATAATGGATTTAACTAATTCTCTTAATTGCAGCTTCATTTGCCTGATCTTTCTAAATGGTATTAATCTAGTGATTTGCAGAATAAGCACTTGGAAAAGGCTTCCCAAAATCACGGTAGGATCTCAAAGATACATTTCTCTTCTTCGATTTTCTTCAGTGAGAGAGGAGATTTCATTGTCAATGCAAATTCTATTAATTTGGCTAAGCGTTCACAGTCTTTGTTGGCACAAAATAAGAATTTAAAATGTCATTAACAAATTCAACCCTTAGAATCAACATTGGAAATGACAAATTCTGCAAGACTGCTAATTAGTTATTTACAGATTAAATACTTCTAAAAGGCAAAACTGCAGCATTGGACTCTGATTTCTGCCTGGGTACTGAAGCACTGCACAGATTTCTGTGTGTCACAGAAGGAAACACATCCCACGTGTTGACAGCCACACTGGGAGACAAGATAATCACATTTCTTTATCACCCTTTGCCTGGACAACACCAAATCTGCATGAGAGGCTTTTAGCTCTGAGCAAATTCCTGCTAAAAGAAATTATAATAGATCATATCCTCAGGTTTTCCAGATCTGATCTGCCCTCTACTCCCACCACACTTCACTACTCAGGTGTTCAGTTCCCTTCTCTACAGAGCTCACTAAGTTGAGCCCATTAGAGTTAAAACAATTAACAAAACCTAGAGATGCTGAGGTTAAATCCACTGCCAGCAGTTTCTCTCCTTGGGCACAACAGAAAATTTCCTCTCTGAACAGAATTTTGTTGGAGAAAAAGGAATAAACTGCATTTTACGTGGAAAAAGGTAAAGTTGAGAGAATGGCTTTGACTTCCCAGAGGTGACCAGATATGCCAGTTTTGGCTCTTGAGCCATTTTGAGTTTGATTTCCTCCCTAAGTCCTGCTTGCCCAAAACTCAACAGCACCATTGATTTTATCACCCATGAAAATAAATGGCAAAATTCCCACTGGCTCAGTGGTGCAGCATCTGCCAGCTGAGCCCAGCTCTGCCCATGGCAAGGATTCCTCTTCCTTTTAATTACAGACTGTCAATAAAATATATATAAAAAACTAAATCAAACATGGGCTGTCCAACCACACACAACACTCTGCTGGTTTAATGTAGGTTCACACCACTCATCTTTCTCCTCCCCATGTTTTGCTGCCTCCATTGCTGTGTTTTCCCTTAAAATGGGCTGTAAATAATTAGGAAAAACACGTTTGTTTTTTTCCCCGTGTTTGAACACTGAGAATCCAAAGGCCTGCCACCCTACTGTACTATTAATAATTAAGACCAGCAATTATTTCATTCTCATTATCAAATAAAAAAAATAACACTGCTTCAAAGCTACACATGTTGCAAGTAGCAAAGTGCATGTGATATCCATGGCCCTTTTGCTGCTCTTAGCTAGCCACTAACTCACTTAATTTTGTGTAGTTTAGCACATTACAAGATTGTTCAGGAGTGCCATAAATGATGTCAGGCACCATCAGAAACCACTTCAGAAAATCATTGCCTGTAGCCAGATCAAAAGGTGAACACCTGGAAACTTGCAGTTCTGGGAAAGCAGAATAAATCTTTTTTCTTCCCCCCTTTTTTTCTCTTTTTTTCCTTTCTCTTCCTCTTGGAGATTTGTTTCTTTTTGCCTTAAAGAATTTGAAAGGTTTATTTACAGCTTTTCAAATGACCCCTAATCTATTTAGAAAAACATAGCACGGCAAATTCATCTCGGGTGTAACTCCATTTGTTGACTTAAGCAGACTTATGCCAGAAGGGAGCCTGGCCCAGGAGTTTCTCTGCAGAGGAAAACAAAGCATTTGAATACAACACTTAATTGGCTCCTTGAGTCCCATCACAGGCTGTCCTGGAATATATTTATTAAAGGTAATTCTTTTATTGTGGTAAGATTGTATCAGTAACTGAAATTCATGGTATTAGTTTTAAACCGGGTCTTGTTCCCCAGGCTTCACTGCTCGAGGCTGATAATTTTCACAGCACCTGACAGTGTTTAAAGAGACATTGTATTATGTAGTTGAGTGAAATCTAAGACCATAAATAACTGGGAAAGTTGCTTATTTTGTCAGATATCAGCAATATAATTAATTACAATCCATCAGGGTCAACTTTCAGGAAGCAATATAAAAAGTTGTTTACCGTGGAACCACGGAATTTAGAGATGTGCTGGGAGCTCTGTTGCAAAGACACAGAGAGTCCATAAGTAATATTGAAATGATATCTGCTCTAGAATCAAAAGCTAATTGATTTGTTTAAACCTACACATTGCTAGCATTCTTCTCTTGACCAGGTTTTTATATTTATTCACTATTTTTACATTAATTTGTTATTTTTCTCAGCAAGTCCCAAAGAAATGAATACTTTTATGAACATATAAACCCCAGAAAAAGAATCTGGGTAAGAAAAAATCTATCAAAAACAGTGGCTGCTGATTTTCTTGCACTAAGGTAAAGACTGTAAGGACTCTCTCCATATGTTGTGTATGGAGCAGGGACACAGGGGAGAGTGGAAGGACACTAAAGGGAAAGGATTGGCAAAAAGGATCAGGAAAAGAGCCTAAGGAGAGGGCAGGGAGAAAATTTGGGAAGGGGAAATAGAGAAATATTCTGAAAGCAGAAATCAGCCAGTGTGACTGGCAGGTTGAGACAGGACCAAAGCAGCAACAGACAATTGATCCTCTTCCCTGCTTGGCTGTGACTGGATACAATGGTCATGTAGCATTACAGTAATTTCACCACTTTTGACTAAAATTTTCACCCTTTTGACTAAAATTTTGATCAAAACCTGGAAGTGCGCCTTACAATCCAGTGCGCCTTATATATGGACAAAGTTCAGAAATTTGCCAACCTGGAAGTGCAAGCTGCGGAGCCAAGGTGTGAGAGCTGCGCCAGCCGGCACCGGGGGCGGGAGGGAGTGCCGGGGCCCATGGCACGGGGAGGGCACCTGGGGCGGTGTTTAAAGGCTGCGCCGATCCATGAAAAATGTTTGCAAATTGAGCAGCTGCCAGTAAACCCCGCAATCGCGCCATTCCGTTACTAATTCCTTACTTTGTTGCGCATGGATCCTTGCTGCAAAAAAAAAGTGTGCCTTATAGTCTGGTGCACCTTATAGTTGTGAAATTACTGTAATCCTCCCTTCCTGTCCCAAGAAACAATCCTTAAAAAATCCAGGGATGCAGCCAGCAGAAAACTGGTGAACAATTAGGGTACATTTTGGATGAATCAGTTGCTTTGCATTCATTTGGATGCTAATGATGTTGTGATTGCGTTAGAGTAAGCTGGGTTTGGGTTTTCTCAAGTACACAAAAAATCTGCACAGTTTTAATTAGTTTGCTATGAACAAGCTCACTTTAAAGAGTAGCATTTAGTAGATTGTAGAAGATTTCCACCCCTTTTTTCTGACTTCAATATACCAATTAAGAGTTGTGCTTGCTGCACAGTTTTGGCCTTACACTGTGATTTTGGTCATATAGTTTAACAATTTATAAGAAAATCCTGAGGCCACAGAGCATTTGCAAACACACACCAAGCTGAACTGATGGGGAGAGCACTAGCAGGGGAATTTGTTTCAAAAATAAAAATGACCTTCCATGTGCAAACAAACTCATTTGCAGGAAAAGGACTAATAAAACAGAGCCTTTTAATGAGGCACCCAAATAATATTTTTACAAACCAACCTCTTGCTGAAGAAGCTGTCTGGGTGTATGCATGTGCATTGCTGCTAAAAGCAATTACTTTACTACATATGCTAATAATACATATGTATGATTAGCAAATACATATGCTAATAATTCAACCAGGGTAAAAATGTTAAAGGGGAAAAAAAAAAGAGTAGCATTTTGTAGAATGCTGGTTTGGTTTATCCAAGCAAGTTGAATTTATACACCACAAGGAAGAAAATGTTTTCTTTTTTGCATATGAAACAACAGCAGGTAATTTAAAAGCAACAACTATAAACAGTGCCAATCCCAAGAAACTATTTGAGATAAGAATAAATTAAATGCCCAAATTATTTCTATATACATATATATGATCCAGCATCATTGAGATTTTAAAAATGGCTTCATGAGAGCAAGGTCAACCCCTGCAGCAACAATGACAGCATAGACATTATTTAGATATAGAATTACCTAGTTAGATAACTTTTGGCTTTGCTCTCCTCTATGAAACACACTTACAATCATTTCTGCAGTTCCAGGTTACAAATGGCAAACTTAATCTGAAGAGAAGCGTTTATGTATTTGATGTTAACTGCAATAACAGCTCCATTCAGTTAGAGCTCTCAAACCTTTTAATAAAGCAGCTACTTGACACAAAGTTTTTATTTTATTTTTAATAGATATATCCCCCAAAAGCTTGATGTAATAGATCTGGCTATAGTGTAATATTTCTCAGTATTTGCCACATAGTTTGTACGTATTAGTGTTGCATAATAAATAGATGTTTAAAATATTTGTTCATAGAGGTCTTTCCTTGAACTTAAGCATAAGTTATCTAAACAGTTGAAAAAAGATTTATAGTTATGAAGAGGCCTATATGTCAAGCAAAGTTTTATGATATGTTCTATAATAAATTAGCAATAAATGGATACAGGTGACTGTGGAATTTATGGCCTTTAATGTTTTAATGCTTCACTAAAGAAAAACCTATTATTAAGGTCCTAAAGGGTAATACAGGAATACCATCTACAAATTGTCAAATTAAATAGTTGTTGCCAGGTATTTGAAGAGTGGAACGTTTCTGCTTGAGCAGCAGCAGGGGCGGATAGCAAAGAAAGCAGGAGAAGACCAGATAATTTCTGAAGTACAGCTGAGGATTTCACCCTGCAAACCCTACTCATCGGAAATGATGGGTCTGATCCTAAACCACCTCACATTTGGAAAACCTGTAATTGTCCAGGTAATCTAAGTCTGCTTGAAGGGCTCCAAATCTCTCCTACAGGTGAAGGCTGAAGGATTCATCCCAGTTTAATGGAAGGCTAAAAACCAGTGAGCAAAGCTTTGCTTGGCAGAGACCTTTTCAAATGTTTCTATCCACATGGAAACTA
The DNA here is from genome assembly GCA_009812075.1 of Sialia sialis. Classification (NCBI taxonomy): domain Eukaryota; kingdom Metazoa; phylum Chordata; class Aves; order Passeriformes; family Turdidae; genus Sialia; species Sialia sialis. Next base: position 3,120,102 of record VRYO01002114.1, on the reverse strand, counting down.
TTGCTGAATTCAAGAAATAACACATTTTGGAAAATAAATGGATTTCACTGTCCTAACACTGTGACCTCAGGTAATACTGCAAAGTGCCTTAAATACCAGCTTGTTGCTGCAGATGCTTCTGAACCTTTCTTAAGTGATTAGACCCCCGTCAAAGGATAAAAATATGGATAAAACTGATGAGAACCCAACCAGAAAATAAACCAAACCCTTTGAGTCAAAACAGGGATGGAACTTGGTGAGGTAGAGAGATTTATCTTTGAAGGGAAATCAGACCTGGCAGTAAGGAGTTAAGATCCCAAAAGGACTTGGCAGCGCTGCCCGCTCTGGAAACAGCCCCCCCAGGGATGTAGCAGAGAGCAGCCCCGTCCTCTAAATTGCTTTTTAAGATTAAGCATATCCAAGCCATTAGCAGGATGTCTGCACGTTAACACATCAGCACAAAGATAGGGCCAGGGGGAGGGGGAAAGAGTTATGCAAAAGTGCTCTGCGACTGCCATTGGGGCAGTTCATCCCTAAAAGGAAACACATGTTAGACAATCCTCTGCCTAATAGGGTTGGACAGTAATTAAAAAATATCTTTTATTTGGAGAGCTGGGTCTTGAAACTACCAACTCGCACCATTAATCTTTTTGATGTACTGCAAAGATCTGCAGCAGAGGTCAGCGAGCAGGAGGGGGACAAGCTCCCTGATGGGACAGTGCTCTGCAGAGCAGATAAAGCCACTGCACCCAGCCAAACTGTGCTTCACAAAGGGACCCTAGGGTGACCATGACCTGTTCACATCCACATCTGCTCTCATATTGTGGGAACCCAGGACATCCCTCTGGCTTCCCTGGATGGTTTGAGACCCTGGCAGGGCGCTCAGAAGCCTTGGCATGGAGCCCAGGATCCCTGTGCCTTTGATTTCAGCCCCTGGGAAAAATTACCACCCTTGCATGAAGAGTTACAAGTCACAAAAAATGAGTAGAGTATAAGTTAGTTTGTTATAAGGTGAAAAAGCAGGTTTTTGAAATTTTTAAGGATAGGAGTCTGGGGTCAAGATGGAGGGATTTGGGTGTGTTCTGTCCTTCTTTCTCCTTCTTCTTGGCATCCATCTTTTGGGTGATGTTGGCATTCTTGGATTGGTTTAGAGTAAAACTAGACTGTACAATACAGGTGACATGTATTGGAAGACATCCATAAATACTGTTCACATTGTTTGTGGTATAAAAAAATAAACCCACCCTGGGGCAGACAGTGTGCCCCTGACTGGCCTGCTGAGCAGACCTTGACTGGTCGCAGAGAGAACATTCTAGACAAGATATAGTAAACAAGTCTGGAAACTGCAGAAGACGGCCTCGGATTCTTTCTTCGGCGCTCGGGCTGGGAAAACTGAGACTCTTAAATAATACAGGTGGTTGTCTCGAGCTCCTGAGACCCCACCGACATCATATCACTGGGCCATTGGTAAATCACCTTGAAAACTACCAGCAGCTCCTCAGAAATAAAATTCGGGTGAGGCAACTGCACAAGGAAACTTTTTAAATTGAACAGATAGCAGAAGAGGACTCGTTGCTCTCAGGATGCCTTGATGTGCTCCTCAGAGATGGCAGAGCCAAACCTGCTGTAAAACAAAGCGTCTAAGATTGGAGTTATACCACGCTGACTGTGCCATAGCAGGTAAAGCAGCAAACTCAAAGCTGCACTCTGTCCTCTCAGCATTAACACTGATAACTCCCCACCAAATGTTTTCAGCAGTCCCATTTGCTCCAACTGGGGAATCTTCAGCTTTAGAGAATCTTGATGTCCTCCAGCAGTACAACTAAATCCCCAGAGTGGCTACTGCCAGAATAACCAGGCAGAGTTGTGATCAGGGGAAATCTATCCAGAGCCAGAAGGCACCAAATAACTGAGGAACAAATAACTCTGAAATAACTGAGGAACAAATAACTCTGCTCCATGGCAGAGCCTGGAGGGCAGTGTTTCAGCCAGCCTCTGACACTGCTCAGAGGATGTGCCAGGTTAAGCCCTGTTGTCATCCCAATAATCTCCAGTGTGGCTCAGTAAAGAGAGAAGCTTTCCACTGCAGATAGGGATAATCGTTAATTAACCCATTAGTCTGCTCACTTCACAGCTCCCTCCCCTTCCTGCTCTACTGTCCTGACATCACGAGATGTTCTTCCTTATTTTGACAGGGCTAAGAACCTCACTTCGGGGCTTTTTTAAGATTTTGGGGTGTTTTAAAAAAGAATTTGATAAACACCTGTGATTTCATCTGGAAGTTGTTTTTATGCCCATGCTGTGAAGAGCTAACTTCCAGATCACCCTCCTGTCCATATGTCTCTCACATGCGTTCATCTTGTGCTGGGCTGGGCAGGGTGGTTGGGGCTTTTTTCCCCACTATGAACTTCGAGTTTATTTGACAATATCTAACGATGCTTCAGGTGAGCTGTAAAGCTATCTGCTTTCAGATAAAACTCAGATACCATCTACAGGCATGGCCTCTGTTTCCAGAAACTTCCTGCTGTGCTCTGTCCAGAGGGACAACTCTTCCCAGGTTATTGCTGCCCAGGGAAGGCTCCTTCATCCCCAGGGTGAAGATTCTAATATAATGTAAACTCTCAATTGTTGCTGTTTCCTTGTGGGGTTTTTTTGCTATTCTTCAATTGCCCTAAACATCCTGTATCACTGTAAAAGGCAGATCATCAAACAAACACTCCACGATTATTTTTTTTTGAACACTGTCTCCCTCACGACAGAACAAACTGAGGTGACTGTGTGAGCAAAGGATTAATTTAGCTTGATAAGTGTCCCCAGATCTGGCTCTAGGGTGTAATATCACCTCTCTATTGTCTCTGTATCCATTTCTGCTCAGGAAATGTGGGAGAAGGACACCCTCTGATACTTTTTTCTTCTCCTTGGACAGCAGAAGTTAGCAGACTTAGATCTTCTTATTCCTTTTAGGTTAACGGTCTCTTTTGTGCCTGATTTTGGCAGCTGTGATCAGTGCATATACAGAAATATTCTGGAAAGATCAGTTCACCAGAACACTCAGCTTCTTGGGCAAAGACAGTTGATATTTTCTAAATAAAAAGGTAACATAAAATAGGATACATTTCTGATTCAAAACAATATTTATTTAATTTACGTATTTAGCTGGCATATTTGTGCAAATAAGAGACAAAACTGCACTACTACTTCACCAAAGATAAGATTGTTCATTATAACTACACAATTCCAAATAATGATTTTTGGGTTTTTCTGCCTCTATCCACTACTGCAGCATGACAAATCTTTAAACACATTATACAGGTATGTTTCCTGAGGTTTCCAGTGTATAGGTATTTTAATGGCATCCACAGTAGTGTTCAAATGAGGATAAAGAAATAAAATTTATGGATTTCAGATGCTTCTTCATTTAAAGCAGACTGAAAAAACAAGGAAGTGGGGAAGTGGGGAAGTGATAGGTGTAATGCACCACAATTGCTCTGCATCTGGGATTTTCAAACATGTTTAAGCCATTGGAATCTCTTCATGCATTCAGACACATTTCAAAGGGCTTTGAAGAGTCTTCCTTCATACAAAGTGTGCATTGGGAATGGTGTGAACCAAAGCTCTGCTCTGGATATTCCTCTGCCAGTCTCTGGCTCTGCATCCCCTCCTGAATTTTGCAGCTGAGTCACTCCCTGTTACATCCTGGATTGAATATTCTCATAACCCTTGCAAGGCACCATGTCAAGCACTAAAACATCAGGGACCTCTGAGAGCTTCAGAGGGGGAAGAGGGGATGCCAACCTTCAGCTTCCAGGCTGGATTTGGAGACTGGGCTGCAGGGGCAGGTGAAGTTTCCAGCAGCTGCCAGTGGAAACTGCAGTATTGCTGGTTGTGTACCACACAATGGGAATGATGTTGGCTTGAGAGGTCTGTACTGAGCCAAAACCCGGCAAAAAAAGCTTGAGTAAAAACACAGGAGGTGTGTGGCTTCTATGCCCAGGTTGCTGACTGGGACCAGAGGGGAAGGGTAGCATTGCCTGCTGTAAACACAAAGGTAAAAGGAGCTGGATGAAAGCAGGAGGTCTTCTGTAGGAAGGAAAGGAGAAAGTGATGGATGGAGCATCAGACAGGACAATATCCAAGCAGAGGTGAAGAAATTCAGATGGGGATTTTTTTTCTAGGGACAAGACAGGACTATACAAAATCAGAAATAGTGAGAAGAGGTTAAGGCTTCTGGAGGGACAGGGTTGCTGTTGACAATACGAGATCAGTGTTTGAAAGAATCACTACAAAAGATGGCACAGATATCATGTTGTTGGAAAAGAAATAAAATTTTTAAAAGGTGTGTCAGTTAATATGAGTTTGGACATTTCAGGAGTGTCTGTAGCGTCTGTATGGAACAACACAAAAAAAAAGAAGGCCACAGTTTTTAAACAAAAGAAAAAGAAACCAAGACAAAAAAAGTGAAAGAGTCAACCTCAATTTGTGAAGTTGCTGATACTTTCCACACACGCTCTGAAGGGGCTTCCTAAAAAAATTTTCTGATGTTGAAAGAGAAATACAAAAGAAAAGCACCAGTAGCTATGACTGGATATGCAAAAAATGTAAAGGTCCATTAGCACATACACCTTCAATATAAAGTGATAGTCTGAGACACCTGGGTACCTGTGTGATTTCCTGGGTTAATTTATTTGTAGTCTATTGTTTCACATCAAATATTTCCTTATTAATAATAGAATGGGACGTTTGGAGTTTTTTCTTCCCAAAGGTATGCAGCAACTGAGATTTATATATGAGTTTTATAACTGAGTTTATATATGTCTCATTTCATATTGCCTTAATGGCTACTTTCCCAAGCACAACAATGCCTGACTCAACATTGTGATTTATGTAATAGCCAAGTTCAGGAACATTCCCTTATTTTTCTTTTTTTCCCCCTTTCTCTTACAGCATCTTTTCTTTTTTCTTTTTTTTTTTTTTTCTTTTTTTTTTTTTCTTTTTTTTTTTTTTTTTGTTCTTAATTTCAACTCAAGAAGGTCTCATGGGAAAAAAAAGGAAAGGAAGTTATGGTAATGAAATTCTATTTCCCTTTTAAAGATACAAGCATAACCTTTAGCTAACACACTTATTGCAAGATCAGGCAAGCAGGATCAAAATTCAAAATTATTCTCACTTTCAAAAATAAATTCAATATACAAAAATCTCTAAATCACAGCAGAGAGCACCAGACCTTGAAACCAACAGCCTAATTCATCCACAAAGCTGAATTCCACCACTAAGGGTTCTGAGTGCTGAATCTAGCCCAAGTTTTTGTCTGTAAATTCATTTCACCAAACATCCCCACCTGGGGAGTGGGAGATTGAAGGGATTGCAGAAAGTCACCTCTCCAGGAACCAACCTGAGTGCAACTTGCCTGGTGTTGAGTGTCTGGTTCTGGTTTTACTCCTGCAGGACTGAAGTTAAACGATATATTCTTGCCCTCTGTCATCTGACAGAGGAATGTACTCAGCCCCCTAACATTTGCACTGCTTGTCTTGCTGCCATCATTAAGAGAACCTCCTGCCTTGTAAAAATGTACCTACACGTGTTTCATAAAAATCGATGTAAAAATAACAACACCGGGGTACTTACATCTTTCTGGAACAACTGAATTCTGAAACTAGCATCTCTGGTTCTTCCTCCTGCAAATGGATCAAATTACATTTCACTAGGTAATAAAGTGTGGTACAATAGCCTGCCCAATCTGTTTTCATCTTGTCTGGTACAAAGTTTCAGATATACTCACTCATTATTCAACCTAATGGGCTGGGTTTGGCATATATTGAATGTTAGTGCTCTCCCTGGAAGCTGCAGAGGTTAACTGCTCCTAACAGTCTCTTTCCTTCCTTTCTGGGCATGTTCTCCCCATGAACATTTGAAACAGAAATAAATGTCATAATACCCTCGGATGGAGGTGCTGGTACAGACCACAGTGATGAAATAATGGTAGAAATTATTTTGTTCTAACCCTTGGTCATCCCACTGGAACCTGGTCCATTACCTGGAAATATTTTGAAATGTATCAGGGAGGCAATCTGCTCTTGCCAAAATGCTTGCAGAATTAAAGGTCCACATTATTAAGCATTATTATCATTCTTTATTCGCTTTATTGGTAGTGTTTGCATGACTGCAGCTCTCCATGAGGAAAAAAAAATACTGTCATAGGCTGAGCTGGAAATGTTACACCCTTCATTCAATTATCATTTCAGAGGAGGAAAAAAAGTCTTAAATCTTTCTACAAATGACTTAATTTAATGTAAACTATGAGTTAAATAATGGTCATTGCAATCCTGCAAGCAGTCCTGCTCCAGGAAGTTAAAAACAAAGTTATTCTAAAAGCAGAAGCTTGAAAAACCTATGTATATAATTTCTAGGCTCAGCAGCAAGGAATTACACAAATTGCTAATCAGGCACCAAAATGAATATACTGTTGATACAGTTGAAATGTTTTCTTTGCTCTCTTTTCGCGCTATAATATTTTTCTAGTCCCTGCACTCAAAGTAGATACATCACATTTTGATGTAGTTAGGCTCTTTTCAAGGTGTGAAATTGGTAAGTACCAACACCAAAGGAAAAAAATTCTTTTAATACTGCGCTGTGCCACTTGAAGCTGTATTACCCTTTGGCTTTGAGCCAGCAAACTCCAGTGAGAACTATTTTATAGCACATGACTATAATAATAGATATTTAAACATGGCCTAACAATGGATTAAACTAGTAAGACATAGTTTGTGTTAGATCCCAAGGATGAATATCATAAATAGAGGCAATAGTTTTGAAACAACAGCCAGCAGTGAAAAGTTTACTTCTAATATAAACCAGACAGTCCCCAAAATAATTTGTGGTTTATTTAATTCTTACCGTTCATCTTGTGTTCTTTTGAGTAAGCTAAAGTAAGACACCCGCGTAAAAGCTGCAGCTGGTTTAGATTTGGATTCTGGATCTCTAGTGAGCTGAAAAAACTCTAATCTGCATCTGCAAGGGTGGGGAGTCGTTTTTGTAAACAAGGGGGGAAAAAAAGGATTTGCTGTGGGGGGAAGGGCAGCTTAGAAGAAGGTGCATTTTGGCAGAAGAGAGAAAAAACAACCTCGTTAATATATTATAATAAATTACTGGTTTGTCATTATCTGGTTATATTTGCACAAACATCAATTGCATGTGAGCCCTGAAAAAAGAATGTTTCATTGCCTTTAATACGCACTGCAGTGTGCACCAATACAAAATCATTACTGTAGCAAAACCAGCTGCATGTAATAGAAAGCAAATGATTTACAATGTTACTATAAGAAACTACTTTATTTCATATTATCATAAAAAGAACAGCACTGAAAATTTGCATGACAAACACAAGAATCCAGGAAATTCCAAATCTAATTCATTTTTAGGTTTTAATAGGTATTAACTTATGGAGGTGAATTGTTAAGAACATTTCTTGCAGAATATTTCCAGAGAGTTTAGCTGCAATATTGAAACTTATATTTAGTGAAATGTGAACTAGCCCAGTAGATGAAGAAAATGCATAAGCTTTAAATTCACTGCTGGACCTAAAAAATCCACATTTATCTTTATCACCCATGGTTTGGGTCTGTCAAGGATCTCTCAAGTCAATGGGTCTTCAGTCCTCTGAACAAATAAACATGAGCAGTCTCAAACCCACATTCTGCCTGGTTGTATGGAGGGGTTGGGATACTGTGCTGATGTAGCAGATTATGAAGGATCAAATCCCAGCTCAGTCTCATACAGGTCATGAAACAAGTTCCTGTTGTGTCGAGGAAGGGGAGCCTGTTGTATGCAGCCAGGGAAGGAGATAACAGCTGTTACCAAAAAGGTGGCAGGCATGGAAAGCAAAAACTGAAGTCTTGAACAAATGAAGCTTTATAAGACCCAGGCAGAACTCAAACAAATGTTCAATGAAAGTCACTTTTATGGCTGTACTTTGGTTTATCGCAAGGCAGTAATAAATGTGTCTCATTAAAAGCCAGTAAAAGAACACCACCTACACCACCAATTGCTGTAACTGCAGATATAGCAGATCTGGAATAGTTACCTAAAGACCCTCATTTCCTAGCATTTAATGCTTCCCTGTCCATATAAACTAGCTTTCTATGGATTTAAAGACTGTTGGATGCTAAAAGCAGCAGCTGTTGCTGGGAAAACGACACTTTCAAAGCCCCGTTTCTTTCTCAAGGTGAAGTTAGAGGAAGGTTGAATGAACATGGAACGCTCCTTGGTGAAAAAAAATTGCCAGAGGAGAACATGCCAACAGAAAACCAAGCAATTCCCCCATCCTGGCTGGAGTGTGAGTGTTTTGCCTCAGCTTTATTGCTCAGCGGGTCAAATTCATTCCTGGTGAAATGGCAGTTCCCATGGTGAAGCCGCAGGAAAATTCTGAAACATTCTGGCACCTGTCAAGACATGGGGATGTGAAAGTGGGGGGAGGAACTGGCATGTAGAAGCTGGGATTAAGGGTGGGAGCCACCACATAAAAGGTTATTCTTGTTCTAGTTGTTAGAACTTTTTTATTGCGTAGAATTTACATACATGCTTATTAAGTGGTTTAAAAAAGAAGCCTGACAGATATTAAACAGCATGCCACACTCTTTATGCTGCTGCCATACAGATGTGTCCAAAGCATAAACAGACTTACAGTCAGCACTTGATTGCTCTATGGGAGAGTATCTCTGCAGTAAATTTCTCCAAACTTTTCAGGACAATTAACTTGAGAATTGGAATTTTTTTTTCTCCCCCCGCAGATTTGATCCATTGCTTGATCTCTCACTGCTTTCCAATTATGCAGGGAAAATATATAGCAAGTGTTTTAATACCCTAGATTGAATTTCCTAAACCTAAGCTAGCAGCAGAATTACTGGGCCAGGGATTCTGGCACAAGAAGTACAGCTGTGTGTGAGCTGGTGGGAAAACTACTGGAATATCATGACTAGTCTTGGTGTTCACACTTCAAAGGAGCCATGGAAAATTGAAAATAGATCAGAAAAGAATGATTTCAAGATCTGGAATATCTGCCTTGTAGGGATAGATGTTTGCAGCCTAATCTGTTTACTTTATCAGAAGGAAGGTTAAAAGACTTGATCGATAATATACCTACATGTTGAGAAAATGTGTAATGGCTCCATAATTTAAAATATAAAAATGAATCAAGACCTAGGAGCTGGAAATGCTCAGATTCTGATAGCAGATAAAACATATTGGGTTATTAACAGTGAAGTTAGTTATCAGGTAAACTTTTACAAAGGGATTGCGGGTTTTTGATCCTAGAAGCTTTTCAGTCAGGACTGGATGTCTCTGACTCAGGACAGCTGGCAAGTGGGCTGGATGCAGGTTTCCCAGGTGAGCCATTCTGGCCAGGACAATGTGTTAACCATGATGTCCCTCTGACCAAGGATGTGCTGGGGCAGGTCAGTCTTCTTCAGCTGAACTAACGGGCAAAGCCAACATCAGTACATGAACCAAGGTAAAACCTTCCTGAGGAGTTCCCTGTTCACAGTAACTCTGAGAACTCTGAGAAGCCATGTCACCCTGGATTGGTGAACTGCCCCCTATTCCCATTCTGATTCACTCCCTGCCTGTGCTTTGCTGTAGAAAACCTACCAATGAGCCAGGTAATCTGCTTTGTGCAATCCCCCTGGTTCCACACACAAACCAACTGCTCTAATCTTTCTTTTACCTCTTTGCCTCTTTTTTCTCATACTTAAAATTTCAGGCTTGCCACTGGATAAAAAAAGTCTTCTTTGGGAACACATGCTGGATACTTAAATGTTGAAGTGAATCTCTGTTTCTGCAGTTTAAGTAATTCCAGGGATGACCCTGAAAAGTCGTATCTTGGCTGGGATGATATTTAAGTTAGAATTTACAACTGCCTGTGAGTTTTGCTGAGTAAAGGTTATTTGCACAGTAATATCAGTCTTGTGCCTCTTTACTCAGCACTGTCCAGCCATTACCATGCTGCTCAAACTCAGCAATGCTGCAATTCTCAGCTTCTGTGACCTCTTGATACTCTCACTAGCAACAGAAGGACCCAGGCAGTGGCAGGACGCTGCACAAAAGACCCTTCAATAAATAAACACCAAGAATATCTGATTGCCAAAGTGAAGCATTTAATCACATAGGCTTTTCTATCACTGGAAATGAAGGCAGACATGCTGTTATAGTAATACTGGGAGAGAAAAAATGAGATTCAGCAGCAGCAGCAAAGAAACAAAGGAGAAACTGAAGGAAAACAAAATATGGAGATGATTTAAAATCACTTAAGAGACCTGTGCCTGCTAATGCATTTTTTCAAATGATTATGACTTACAGAAAATACATTCAGACATCTTCTTCTCATTAGAAACACTGAGTTGAAAAAGATATAACCAGTATCCCAGTGTGTTCCCCTAACATGAGCTTTTGAACCACAGCTACGAAGTTGCATCCAACACTGGTATGCCTTAATATCATATGTTGCTGGATGTTGAGACATCTGTGTGCTTATATGGACAATCACATTACCCCAGCAGCAGCGAGAGTGTTTCTAGAGAACAATTGCTGATGTGTTAGCATGGTTTCTATCTTTCTATTGAGATTAGTATGCTCCATCTTTGACTTCATAATTTTCTAGCTGATGGGAATTTCAAAAGAGCTGCTGTAGAGAGCTTTTACTCTCTGCTTTTTCACATTCAGATAGGCAATGCACTCAAACATCAACAGAAAACAAGGATGCATCATTGGTTTAAATTGTGAAGATACAGTGAAAACTCTGAGGTAATGACAATTCACTTTTCCTAAAGCCCCTCCTAAAGTGGTGGTGAAGAGCTCAGAGGGTGATGTCTATATCCTAACACACACTTTTTTTAGTGAGGTTTAATCAGAAAGAACTCTGGTTGCAAACTTTTGGAAGCAAAGACAAAGAGTACGAAAAGCAAAGCAACAAGAGATTTTAACCCCAGGCAACTGTTCTCATTTTTATTTACTCAGACTCCAAAACCACCTAATTCTGCCTGTGTCACTTTGTTTCCACGTGCAGGTATATTTTCTGAGCATAATTCTGAAGTGAGAGTGGACAAAGTGACAGAAAAGCCTTGGCAGATTCCTAGTGTAGGGGGAAAGGCTTTCAGAGCTGCAAATAATAACCAGAGACTAAATTCTGCTCTCCATCACACTGGAGAAAATTCAAAGTAATTACCCCACTGACTTCAGTGTAGTGATCCTAGATTTATATTACTGTAAATGACAGCAAAAATTGGACCCAATATAGAAATAATTTATCGAAGGCCCTAAGTATAGTTAGTTGCACAATTCAATCTGTAAATAATGCCTCTAATGCACATATGGCTAATTTACATCCAGACTATGAGAACATAGCCAGTGCTGAGTTCCAGGATGCTTAAAGCACTAGGCAGTGCCAAAATAAATCTGCAGTATTCCCAGAGCCCTCACAATCCTTCCAACTTCTGGGGTTGGGAAGAAGATGCAGTACACACATTTTGGAAAAGTGAAATTCTATCTGCTACATACTAGTTACTGGATAATTCTTACCAAAGAAGCATAGAATGCTGTTAAAGCAGGACTCCATGTCTACTTGCAAGAGCTCTGCAAGCTCTCTCCTCTCAAGAAGTTGTTTTTATCTAATTTGTCTCTTACTGGGAGCAGAATTCTAGGAGCAGCTTGAGTTTTCTAAGAATAAACCACATTTGAAAGATGCAAGGGTTTTAAGTAACATTGGAGAAGAGTGCTTGGAGTACATACATTTAACACACGTAAAACTTAACCACAGCAATTTAAGTTAGATTCCTTCTCTAATCACATATTTATGTTAAGACCTCGCTGAAGCCAAATTAAAATTGATATTGCTAGGAGAAAAGATGGTATAAGAATCTGAATTATTCGCCAGCTTGGCAAGAGAAAAAAGTTCTGCCCAAATACCAAGTATCGTTCTGGGCTTTGTATGAGCACTGCAATGTGGCATGTGAAGAGTTAGAAAATCCATGTCCTGCTGCACATTGGACTTCAGAGGAAATATGTTAAGTTTAAGGTAAGAAATACATCAACCAACCTTCCTTCCTTCCTTCCTTCCATCCATCCATCCATCCATCCATCCCATTTAACTGGTTGGTTGGTTGGGGTGTGGGGTTTTTTGTATCCTCAGGGAAGAAGAATTCTCCTGTTCTGAACACGCAGGAAGTGTTGAGTTCCTGTGGTTAAATGCAGATTAATCACGGCTGCCTCAGTGCTGCAGGTGGAGTCCATTGGACCCTTCAACAACAGAAGAGACACAGGACAGTCCTCTGGTAGAACAAAATCCATGGGAAGAGATTTTGGGGGCAGCTAAGCCTGGGAAGAAGTCTTGAGAATGAGCAGGAAATTCAAGTGTGCTGTTTTAATTAAGATCAGACTTCAGTGAGGACTCATTTATTCACTCATTTAAAGGAGCACACCATGCTTGAAGGTGGAGAGGTGTTCTATCCACTTGATGTGACTGCTAACTTGGTGCACAAACAGATGATGTAAATAAAACAATTTAATCTTCGTACAAATAATTCCATTTAGTCTGTCCTCATACAGGAGCCCAATGATGTTGAATGTGTGGGTCCTATAAAGTCCTTTGAGGACCTAGAGAGAGAAAAAATTAGAGAACTTCAGAAATTACCTAAAATTAACTAAAAACTCTTTTTAGAAAATAATTTTCTGGTATTTGCCAAGTTTCTTCTTAAGGGAATTGATAACTTTGGAGAATTTGTGAGGTAATGGCCTCTGAGATCCTTGGAGACCCATAAAGAATAAATGACTTAGAGAATAAATGCAGGAGTTATTTAAACACAGGAAAAATACCTCTGAAGAAGCCTCACACTCAAACAATAATAAATATTTTTATTTTTTTTTCTTTTCCTGGTTCATTAAGAGACCATAAAGGTCATAATTTTTAAGTTGTCTTTTTCTAATGTTTCTTAGATTCTGTCAAGCACAAAAAAATATTATTCTCTGCAAAGATGACCAAATTATCCTTGATTCTCCCTATATTACTTATTTCCATTTCCAATGCATGAAAGTTCCTTAAGATGTTCAATCATTGGACACGTGCCGAAAACAAGAAAAAATATTTATATTTAAGTCTAATTTCTAATTTAACTCTTCCATTTGAGCCTCGGTTTGTGTCTCTATGATTTTTGAAGAGGTACTTCTCCAATGGCCAGTTTGGAGGTTTCCATGAAGTTCTAGGTGAGCCAAGGGCAAATTTGAGTTTAGTTTTAAAAGAGTTTCGTGTCACTGGTGCTGTGCCCTGTGGAGATATTGATGCTCACAGTATGAATTCCACCAGGTGTGGGGCAGGGTGTACCCCATGGCTATGTCAGGTTGGAAGTGCTGAAGGAGTTTGCATGACAGGGAGGCTTTGACAGAAGAGCACAGAAGCTGCTGAGAACGAGGTGTTTTCATGCTTTTAAAAGGCTGAACTGAAATCTAACCCAGACAGCTGACTAACATCTTGAGACACAGGCAGTTTGGGTCAAATCTGGGTGACTGGCAAGTTTAATTATAGTATTTGATGACTGTTTTACAGCATTTAAGCCTCTTTGAACTTCACAATGGATGAGAGTGCTGAAAGGCTGTGAAACATGTTCAGCTAAAAATGAACAAAAAAGATGATGCTTCCAACACTCTTAGTGGTACCTGGCATTTATTTGAAGTCTGATATTGCACACAGGACTTCCATATCCGTGACTCCAGGTTTCCAGTTGAAAGTGCTGGATTTCTATAACAATGGACAATTCAATGGCATCTGCCTGATTTTGAGCCCTTATTCCCCTTTTCAGAGACACATTTCCTTTTCTGTTTCTTGTATAATCCCATTCCTTGCAGTAATGCAAGAAAGACAGGTGAAGAGTGAGGCAGGGCAGACACAAACTGCATTCCAAGCAGATAAATCCACAGATTTCTAGAGTGAATAGCACAGAAGAGATGGCAGTAGCAGCACCTGAGAGCTCAGGACAGCACAGAAGAGATGGCAGTGGCAGCAACTGAGAGCTCAGGACCACTGAGGTTTTCAAAACCTACCAGAGAAAATTCAGCCCTGGTGCTGAGGCCAAAGGTCTCTCCTCCTCCTGAGCAGATGTTCCACAAGAGTGAAAGTGAAAGGTAATGTAAAGCACACAGAGCAGGACACTGACCCAGCCTCAGCAAACCTTGAACATTTTGGGTTGCAAAATTCAGAGTCAGAACAGAAATTACATTAATATTCTTCTAGCTTTTAATAATTACATCCTTCCAGTGTAATGAATTCTTCTCAAACCAAGAGAGCAGACAAAACCAGAAGCTTGAGAAAAACCTTCCAATTCACAGTAGTTTGAGCCGAGCTATTTGATTTCTGCAGTCAATTAATTCTAGTGAATGCCTGAAGAAGTCACTAATTGAAAAAATAATGACAGCTAAGATAAAGCTAACAGACAACAATGTTCAGTCTCAAAAATTGCACAGTCTTTCCAGAAAACAGTCTGGACAGTTGCAACAGCTCCTGAAAGTTACTCAGCAAGGCAGAAAGCAGAAGCTTGTCACATCACAGCAATGCAATGCTCAAAGCTAACACATCACCCACAATCTGCCAACTAAGGATTATTCAGCAAATAATTCTGAAGAGAAGATAGTATTTTCACAAAAAAAGTAACAAAATGTTTCCTACTTCATAAACAGAAATGAGGGAAGAATTGAATTACCAAATTACCTGCTACAATTCACCGGTGTAAACACAACTGCTTTGATCCTCTTTAGCAAGCACACAACTGGAAATGAGAAGCAGAATGTGGAACTGTCACAGTGGCACCAGCAAAAAGATTTTCTTGCATTTTCTTTTGAAAGGGCAGCCAGAATATCAAGGCTCATGTTCAATCAGATGTACTGTAGGCGCAGGAGGAAGATATGAGAGGGAATTACAAATCACTGAAATTGAAAAAAATCCACCATAGCTCTTGGAATTTCCTCTTTAAAAAAAAAAAAATACAAAATTGATCTCCTGGGTCAAAAACAATGGAAGAATGTTTAATAGAGATAGATGGCACACATGAGCTTTAGGCTTCTGCATTAAATATACCATAGGTGTCCACTGTTGTTCTGTGATTAACAATTGTTTTTTAAACTTGCTCTCATGACTATCTACAAAGAGGAACACAGGACAGCTATTGCAAATCAGAAATGCAGAAACAATTTTCTGAAGCCAAATATTCCAGCTTCAATGGCTTTTTCCTCATCAGCAAGAATTCTGGGCTTGCTTTTCTCAGCTTTCTCTAACAGTATACAGGAAGTGGCAGAACAGGTAAAAAGGGCACAGAACACTACAGGAGCTACTTACCATCCACAAGGAAAATCCTTTTTACCACACAAAGGAGCTACATTTGACTGCAAGCTCCAAATATAATTCTTTTAATTCAAAATCCTCTAAAAGAAACTAAGGACTAGAAAATTTGATGAGACATTGGCAGAGTGGACTTGGACAGAAAACATGAGACAGCAGTGAGTTTAAAATATTATTATTACAGAACAACAGTGGATATCTATGGTGCACTGAAAGAATAGTGCAGTCCTGTAACTAAAATGGTGCATAAGAAATAAAATGGATTTTCTAATGTAATATTCACTAAATCATGGACAGTGATGAGCAAAACCTACAGTGCATACAGGCACTGAGCAGTCGTGGTGGCTTAGTGAATGAAAATCTGAGTCATTTCTGGATTAATGCTCTAACACAGTGCCAGGGGACACTGTGTTGCTGGAGATATCATTATTTCTCTGAGACATTTTGTCATTTATATCCCACGTTACATTCCAGAAGATGACAATTACTCTATTCTAAAGAGGACAAAATCAAAAGGCCAGCTTTCAGCTTGACCCTAGAGGGGTGTAAGAGGGAATAAAATATATCTGGTGCACCTTTTGAGCAGAATTCTCTTCAAGCACGGGGGGGAGGAGTTGAGGGGGCATCTCCCCAGTGCCTGCTCCACCAGCTGAACAGAGAGGAGAAACATAAGAAAGGGGAAAGGTTCCACACTCCTCTTCTCACATGCCAGATTGCACATAAGGAGTAGAGGATTAATAATCTGTTTATTTTTGAAAGCAGGACAGGCAGATTGGGTATTGCATTGATATATGGTCTGCAGCAGTACAAAAGTTCTTCCACCTTCCCCTGTTCAGCTGTGTGTACATGTATTCCAGTCAGCTCCTGTTTGGAAAGATACAATATTAAAAAATTAGAGACTACCAGTAAAAGGCAAGGAAAAAGCACAAAACCTGCCAGTTGTAAAAACTCATAAAAGTTTTCCTAAGAAGCAGCATGCAAGACATGATGTTTGACTTAAGTCTTTATTAAATAAATACATTCTGCCTACCTAAAATTCATTTCTTGTTTTGATTTGATGAGTTCATCATGCTTGGTTTCTATTTAGCCCAATGAAGATCATTCTACTAAAACAGAACTGGTATGTGGTAAAATTAATTTCAGAAATATTCTGATGGATATAAGTCTCTGATTTCCAGGAAGAACCCCGTGGCTTTCCCCCATGGCCTAAGTCTCCTGCAGAACACTGGCACCATAATCCTTCTGGCTCTTCCAGCCCGAAATACTGTGACTCCTTCCCCAAGCACAGCAGCTCCTTCTGGGAACTTCATTGTGAAATATTTGGGAAAGATACCTGAGGATGTGGAAGAATGACAGCTGCAGAGTAGGGGATGGGGTTTTCAGGTAAGGGGGTGGTGATTTATCCAAAGAGTTGACCTGCAGCCTTAATTAACCATTCATATCTCAGCATCACAAACCAAGGCAGACAACCATAGCATTTGTAACACTTTCAGAAACTAACCTCCTGGATAATCCATTTACACATTTTTGCCTAAATATGATCCCAGGACATGTATTGAAGTTACCATTTCCAGCTGGACCATCTATTTTCCTATGAAGAAAAAATCATATACAATGTGGAAGAGCAAAGAAGTGCCAGCTCTGTGTTAACTATCACAGCATGCAGACAGCTATCATTGCCAGCCGAAAATTGAGCATCAGTTTTCATCAATTGAGTATTTATTAAAATTGTGTACAGAGATGACATGAGCTGGGACTCAGGCTAATGACACCATGTAGACTGGTGACTCCCCTTTTCAGTCCCTTGCTGATAACTTGCTTGGCATTAGGTTTTGTGGGCAGCATCATACTTTACTCTCCCTAAAGGCCTTCAGTTTTAAGTTTTTAATTTCCTGTAGGTCTCAGTAGCATGAGGTCTCCCAAGGTTATTTTGCTCACTATCTGACCTGGCTGCTGGTTTCCCCATTTTTTATGGTTTGCAGAGGTGGGATACATAGCCTTGCAACCCTATTTAATTATTTTTTTTAAAAGAAGCTACGTTAATATTTGTGATTGCACTTAGAAGTGTGCATGTAAACACGTACAGTCTCCAGGTGTACTACAAGCAAAACTGTATGTCCTCAAAGCATCTCGTATAATATATTTATTAATATTTTTATATTTTTGAATTTTCACTCCCTCATTTAAATCCAACAGATTTGCCAGGGCGGGTGGATGAGGCTGTAAAATAAAGAAGCTCCCGAAGCGTTTAGCAGCAGGATGGGTTCCAGAGCAGCACCACTCCCGGCTGCCTCCATGTCACCCCCGAGCCCCTAATATAGAATAATAACAACAACAACTGACGCCTTTAGCCAGGTTCCCTCCTCTCCGCAGATCCAGCACAGCTCTCTGCCCAGCTCCAGAAACAAAAATAGCGATGAATTAATTAACGGGACGGGGATCTCAGCCGGGAGGGGGCCCCGGGAGCCCAGCGCTCCGTCACGCCCGGGGGAGCCGCGGCCTGTCCGGCCCTGCCCGCGGGCAGCTCGCGGCTCGGTGCGCTGGGCAGCGCTGCCCGGCCTCCCGGGGAACGGCGGCGAGGGGAAGAGAGGGAGCGGCGAACCCTGCCCTCTGCCCTCTCCGCAGCATGGGGAAGGCGGAAGCGACGGAGCCGGCCCGTCAGGCCGGGCGGCGGCGGGGGGGCAGCGCGGCGAGAGGCTGAGGCGGCCGCGGCGGGGACGGGCGGACTGACGGACTGAGGGCAGCGCGGCACCGAGCCCCCCGCCGGCACCGAGCCGCGAGGAGCAGGGGGAGGCCGCCGCCGGCCTGCGGGGCCCCGCGGCGGAGCGGCCCTGCCCGGGGGATGCCCTGGGGGCGGCGCGGGGCCGGGCCGGCGGCAGCGGCGGCGGCGGGCAGGGCCAGGCCGGGAGCGGGAGGGCGGCGGGGCCGGGGCTGCGGCGGGACCTGCAGCCCCCGGCCATGGAGCCGCAGGTGGGGCTGCCGGGGAAGGGGGGGACCCTCGGGCTGGTGAGGGCCACCCGCGGCCAGCAGCGCTAGAGGAAGGACCAGCAGAGCCCCTGACAGGTGTCTCCGCCGTAAGTGCCCTTACGCAGTCACTCGAGGACTGACAGACTTTGCGTTTGTTATTGCTGCTGCTGCTGCTGCGATCTCCAGAGATGATGTTGGCAGAGCAAGCCCAGAAGTGGTTCCCAACTCACGTGCAAGTTACGGTCCTTCAAGCCAAAGGTCTGAAGCCAAAAGGTAAAAATGGCAGCAACGATGCCTACACCATCATACAGCTGGGCAAGGAGAAGTACTCCACCTCGGTGGCTGAGAAGACTCTGGATCCCATCTGGAAAGAAGAGGCCTCCTTCGAGCTCCCTGGACTACTCATGCAGGAGAATCCAGAAAAATACATCCTGTACCTGATTGTCATGCACAGGTCGCTGGTGGGGCTGGACAGGTTTTTGGGACAGGTGGCCATAAGTCTCAATGATATATTTGAAGACAAGCAAAGGCGGAAAACAGAGTAAGTGATGGTTGGTTTTTTTCATTATAATTTGTATTCCTTGGACAGTTGCACTTGGGGACGGTGGGAAATAGTAGCCTTATTATGAACGTATGTATTTTGAAATGAAATGAGTACATTTCTGTCATTGATTCTGTGTTCAAATCTCTTAACCTATACAGTTGTGTCATTATGGCCTGACCTCTTCCAGAGAAGTTTACTGTAATCAAAGTGCTTACTGTGCACAGGGAAGGACTGTCAATAACATTAACTTTTCTGACAAACTCTTGTGTGTAACATGAACTCATTACAGTCTGTTTTTCTAAGCATTTTTCTTTGTTCTGCACAGGGCCATACCCCCATTCATCTCCTACTTCAGTTTGAACCATGCGTGAGACTCAGATGCCCTGAACCTGGTGTGGTTCTCTTTAAAATTGTTTTCCTTCAGTTACTTCAACCACGTGTGTTTAAATATTTTATATTTATGTTTTAGTGGTCAATGAGCTGTGACTTAATGAAGGCTTACCACAACAGTACAGTCCTGATTAATCCTAGGCCGTGATCCCAAGGCTGCACTGTACAGCAGGCCTCAGCTGAGAAGACTGAAGAGAAATTTCAGCTCTTGTGATAGCTTCCATCACTACCTACAAAAGCCTTTATCAAATAAAACTGTGTTTCCCAGGAAGTTCAAGCACTGGAATGCAAAAGAAACAATTAAAAAAACCCAACCAAACAAAAAAAAAAAGGCATCATAACAGTTTATTTTAGGTGAACTGTACCTATCTAATTTTTGAGTTTTTCAACTAAATGAGTAAAGTTGTTGTAAGTCCTAGACAGGACATGGTTGCACAAAGGTGTGTGGTACCAGTGTAATTTATCCTCCGTGTGTGTATAACTGAGACTGTAGGTATGAGAGTACTGCAGGCATGCCTATGAGTCCATGCTTTGGGTTTGGTTTAGCTATGCTTGTCCCACAGAAGCTGAATCAGAAGAGCACGGAGACCTCCAAGTGAGCTCTGTGTTGGCAGTGACATGTGAGCACTGACAGATCTTTCTGCAGCGGTTACCAAGTTCCTGCTCCAGGTGCCTTTCCTCCTCTAGGGTCTCTTCAGTAGAGTACAAAGGTTCCTGTGCCCAAATCTCAGCTGTTAAAATTGAAGTCTGGTATCCACAGTGATGCTGTCTCTGTGGTGAGGTGCTGGTGTTTGCGTTCAAGCCACTAAAACACTGGCATTGCTTGTCTTGCACAGTCTCTGACTGTGCTGGGGTTGAACCTCCAGCAGCGTTGGCAGCTGGAGATGGAAATCTGTATGGTTAACACCAGGCAGGGCTTCTTGGTCAGACAACTGCTTCTGCTGAAACCACCTCAAAACCTGGTCCTGTTTAAATGCATGGCCAACCTTGAAGAGCACCAAAGACAAGTCAAAGCTCTCTTTACCCTGATGTTTGTTTTTATAAACTGAATTTTTTGCCACTACGTTCACAAACCATATGATAGGAAAGAAGAAGTCTATGCAGAATCTCTTGTGGGTTCACTGTCTCTGGAGTATTACACTTTTTAACTGTTTACGTTTTTAGGGACAAACCAGTTATCTTCATGCAATACATGGTAAATGCCTGTAGCCTTAGGGTCTTAATTTCTGTTAACACTTGATTCAAGAAGTTTCACTGCTCTTATGTATCTTAAAAATTCTTGAATCATTAGTTGTAATTATCTTGCGAGTCAGTAGTCAACTGCCTTAGTTGCAACACCTAGCAACAAGGTGAAAAACAAGGTGAATGAATGAGGGAGGAATGCTACTGAAAGTAAAAACTGTGAATCTAAATAGAAATATGCGTTCAGAAACTGGAGTAAAATATGTACATTATTCCTTTATTACTGTGAGTAACAAAACTTCTTTTCCCTGGAAGAAGGAACATAGACTCCTGCACCAGTTTTAGCAAAAGTAGTACCGGAGTCTTGCAAAATTATTCCAGAAATTTTTAAGTGGGGTAAGTAACACAGTCCTTGTGATAGCTGAACAAACATTCAGATCTGCAGTATTTTTATAGGAAGTTATGCTTAGCAGGGCTCCATAGGTGTTCTTTATTTTCTCATTTCTTTCTCTGAAGTGTGAGAGAGGAACTCCTGCAATGTGGAGCAGCTGCGCCCAGAGCAGCGCTGAAATCACCGCGGCTCCCCGGGAGCGCCGCGCACCGCCTGCGAGCTCTGCTGCACAAGATGGGGGCCTGTGGGGAGAGTTTTACAAACAGCCCAGGTCCTTTCTTCAGAAGTTACTTGAGCATTTAAGATTGCAAATCTTATTAAAAGTTGATGGGTGTTAGGCTTCTAGGGCAGAACAGCCGTACTTGTAAAAGTCTTATGTAAGTGTAAAAGTGCGGCTGGGCGGCAAGTGGGATTTTTGGCAGCGCATTCTCGCTTAATGCGAGAGGAAGGAGCCACTGAAAGTCCAGTTTTCCCCTTGGTGTTTTTAGGTGCTTAGAAACCTCAAAAATGTTCTTTCTGAAACTCACTTTTGAGAAGAAGTAAACGCCGAGCTCCTAAGTTTCGACGTTGTTGAGTTTTCGTGGTTGTGTGCCCCTGTGCCACATGGGTGTGTCGTGGCTGTCTCCTGTAAGCATTTGTTGGAGATGTGGATGTGAGGTTTGTACACGTGTGTGGGAAAAGGGCAAGCTTTCAAGAATAGATTTACGAATGCAATCTCAAACTGAATGCTCTTTCCCCCCCCTTTTTATTAAATCCTTTTTGATAGAAAATATTCCTGGTCCTATGCTGGCAGTAAACTAAGGGTAATATATCTGGACCTGAAGACTTTCTAACTGTGGCTATGGTGTGGGAACTGAGACACCCAGCACCTTTCAAAACCAAGTCCAGTGTCTTTGTTACCGAAGCAATCTGATGGTTGAAAGCTATATTCATTGTTTCAGAAACACTAATCTGTTTTATTAAGCAATGTTTTTACTTTCAAATATGTTCAACAGGCTTGTGCTGTTATTAAATCCAGAGTTATTTTCTTATGTTGATGTAACCTTAACATTTCTTGCTTTGTTTGGGGATGAATGAGATCCAGTTATTTGATGAAGTGTCTATTGGTAATATTTCTACTTTTTAATATATTTAATAGCTTCCTCTTTCCAACACAGCTGTACATATGGTGCTGTAAGAGACAGACTCAAGAGTCACCAGGGTATTGCAAAAAAGATATTTAATATTCTGCACAATGCTGAACCCTGTCAGCAATTCCCTAGTGCTTTTTTAGTAAGGAGGTATGAGAAGTGAAGGCTACCAGCTCATTCTGAATTCTTAGGAAGACCATGGGGTGTGTGACATTTGGCTTTTAACATATTTTTTTAATTTAATATTTTATAATTTGGAAGAAATAAATTTCAAAAATCATTGCAGACTCAGGAACATTATGTTAGGGAAAAATAATCTTTTTTTTTTTTTTTTCTGTGGAGCTTTTTTGTTACTTGTCACATCTTAAGACAAATACTCCCTGCAGTAACATTTTCTGGCAGAGGCCTCATGATAGGATTTGTCTTGTGTTCTAAGAAACTTGCTTCAGCTCAAGTCTTAATGAAACAATGTAGTCTATTTACTATAACTTAATAGGGAAAATTTTGTACTCAGCATCATACGATGTCCTTTTCCTTTCTGAAACTGATGATTTTTCAAATTCTTAAAAGTAAAAATTTCTGGAACAGTTAGATCCAGCTGCAGCTCAGATGGTCCCTCACTAGATCTCTTCCAGAGACTTCATCCAAAGCATCTGCAGGATCCCAGTTCATTTTCTTTCTGTCTTAGTGCAGAAATGCCCATTGTACTCTAAAAGTTCGTAAATTTGTGTCTGTGACAACTCTGCTGTAGTTGGAAATGGACAGAGACTTTTTACTTCTGCTCTTTTTTCCAGAGCTGAAAACTAGGCTCCAGATGCTGAAAAATTTTACTGAGCTTTTTTTTAACAGTTCAAAAAGCTTTGGAAAAACTGCTTTAATGGAAGTGTATTTAGCATAAGTTTTCAAATGTTGCATTTCTGACATGGCTTTTATTTTTTGCAATAACATCGTGTGGGTTTTTTAATTAATCCTAAGAAATACATGACATATTTTTTCTGTCTGCTCTTGCAAAATAAATATACCTCTTTTACTTTTCCATTTGAAATGTAAATTATGATCAATGAATGTATTGCTTTAAAGCATATATGCTTTTTTGTAACAATTTCAATTCAGTTATAATTCACAGTTGCTTTGATGCTGCTGATAATCTGATTGCATAGCATCAAAACAAATTCTTGGGTTGCCATGGAATAAAAAAAATACATGTCTTAATTTACTGAAGCATTTTTCAGTTGTTTTTTAAAATGACTGAACTTAGGCTTTTTCCTCCTGTGGGCTAAATGAGCACAGCACTAGAAGAACAAATTGCTGTTAACTTTCCTGATGTTCCTTATTTCCTCAGCTTTTGCTTCATCCTTGTTACTTTCTAATTCCACTCTGTTTATTGTCCATTCCTTTATGAGCTTTCCTGGACGGCTCATTTTATTGTATGTTCAGCTGATTTAAGATGTAACACTTGTTTGGAATGCTATGAATTTGAGGAGGCAGGTGATGTGGAGTTATTATTTCTTATAGAAATGCTGGAGGAGGCATCTTTTATTTGTGATTTAGTTCCTCTTCTCCCTGGGGTCTATAATACCTCAACATCACTCCCCTCCACACACACACAGATTGCAGTACTTGTTAAGAAAAATGCTTGCTTGAGCATAACACAGTGAAGGAAACTTGGCCTTTTCTAAAGATACTTCTCAGCTTATATTGATCATTAAAAATAAGAGTCAAAACCACTTCTCAGCAAGCAAACAAAAAGAACTCATGGTTGACCATGATCAGTATCCCTGTGTTGTAGGCACTGACTTTAGTGCTGTTGAGCTTTCTGGAAGATATGCAAAGAGTGTGACTTTTTCCAAATTAGTGTGCATTCTTTCTTGGCAGCCTCTGTCCCTCTTCAGCTGCTTCTGCTCTGTCCTCTCTCTCATCTGTGGCATCATAAGGAAGAGGGAGGCTTCAAATCTGGAATTATGAACAAGCAAACTAGTAAATAGATAATATATGGGCTCAGTGCTTGTTAATTAGTAAGAACCATTTTAATAATATTTCTACAAAACATAGCACACTATTATTTACTCATTTTTAGTCTTAAATTTGGTTTAAATAAGAAAAATGCATTTTAAGGGATGAGCTTCAATAATAGTGGAAATGCCACGAAATGGTGGAAATAACAGAAAATTATTGTGGTTAAATGTTGAGAAAAACCTTGTTCCACTCAAGTCAAAAGTGGGAAGAGAAGTAACTGAGAAAGTTGTTAAAGACACAGAAATAAAGAGCAGCCTGAAGATTTCATACGAGTTGTCTTGTGGTACCACTCATTAAATGTAAAGAAAAAGAAAATAAGAAATGTGAGTAGTGAGGAACAAAAGAGAAAGATGGTTATGGGAGAAAACAAAGTTTGCCCAGCTGTAGCTTTATGGACTTAGAGTGGTATTTTCAAATTTAGTAATATTCCTAGCATTTGCATTTTGACAACAAATCCATGCACATCCTCTCAACAAGTCATAACTCTGAGTCAAAGTGTCATTTGGATTGAAATACTTCTCCATTTTCTGTGCACATACACATGCTGACACACTCTCAAATAAGTGGCCTTAATTCTCATACCTTCAGTGAGTTTGTTTCTACCATGGAAGTATTCACACATAGTCTTTAGCGAAAATAATAAGTAAACTAAGAGCTTTTAATGACTTTGATTCCAGTTGATGTTAGCAAAGCTCGTAGTGAGGGTGTTGTGATAGCTGTCAGTTCTCATATGTTTTGTGGTGTTAGTGTCACTCTGTAGTATTTATTTTAAACTGCTTTGAATATCTCATTTCAGTTGGCTTCCAGAAACTAAGAGTATTCATCTTTGTGAGTGTCATCACTTACTTTAATAAATAATTTGTTTTCTTCTCTATTTCCCTTCATACACCATGTAGTGTATGCTCAGCCCCATTGCCTTAATTTTCCTGCTTGCTGACTTTTGGGGCAGCCTCTCAGCATGGTATTGGAATGATTTATCACAAAACTTACTTCTGCATTTTTCAAAGTGCATACGCTGCTAAATGAAAATGTCAGATAGTTCTGGGCTTTGCATGTTGTTTTTTTATCAATTAGCTGTGGATATTTATGTTTGTGGGCTTTTGTGAAGCAAATTTTTTCGGTGTATCTAGTTTGCCAACAGTCATCAACTTTGTTTTTGTGACAGCTGATGGGCATGTTCTATCATTGAGATTTTGATGGTCTTTTATAGGGGTAAGTTTAGAAGTATTTGCCTGTATAGAAAATTTTCATTAATGTGTAGCACATCATGATGCTGATTTTTGCCTGTAAAATGAAGGTCACAAGCCTTGGCAGATGCTGTGGTGATTATGTGGCTTTTTGCAAAATTTCTTCAGTAATTTGTGAATTGAAATGAAGATTTTGCAAAATTATTTGGGTTTTCAGCAAAGCAAAACTAGATCAGCTCAACAGATAATTACTGGTAGAGTGGAGGCAGAGTGTATTTGAGAATTAGAAAATGGGAAAATTCCTTCAATACTTTCCATCTTTGGCACTGTACAGAAATTAGAGAGATCATCTATCATGCACAGGATGAATGTGCTGCCTGGAACACTCAATTCCTGTTGAAATTGGTAGATAAGTTACCCAGTGTTTTTGGAGGCTGTCAAAGCATATAATTAAAATGTAATTGAAATTAGGTAGTGCTTTTTCTTACCCTTGCTCTCAGCCCATCCTGCTCACTGTTTCATGGTGAGGAGAACAGGCTGAGTGATGCTTCTTCAGAGAGAGAGAGGGATAAGACTTAGAAGCATCACAATCTTTGGCAGACTTGGAGGACAAATCGAATCAGAAAAGGGTAGGAAAAAAAGCAGCTGAAAGATCTGTACATCACTAGCTATTTAAATGAAATAGGCCAGGGTTTTGTAACTTTTTCATTTATAGTAGCTTATTTCAGTTTTCCCCTTCACTCTTCTCCAGAGTGAAGGGTTCATTACTGGTGAGACTGCACAAGTTAGGAGAGTTTGCTTTTTCCGCCCCTAATTGTAGGTGTGGCCAAAAGCAAATAATTTTGTCATGGGTAGAAATTAGCCGTGCTGCTTCTAAAACATAGGGGTTTAGATTTTCAGAGCTGCCTGGTCAGCAAGATTTTTCCTATTTAGTCTTGCATGTTGAACTTCTCTTTGCATATTCATGCAGAGCGGCAATTTATAGAATATTTAAAAGTAGAAATTAACAGAAACCTGTGCAAGACAGGCAAAGCCCATTAGCACACTGAAAAACAGATGAGAGCAAGAAGCAAGGGTTGTTCTGATGGAAGCCATAGGGAAAAAGTCAAAATCAGAGGGTGTACGGAGGACATTGCCCTACAGAACATTTGAAGGTGAGAGCAAGAAGAATGAATGTGATTCCAAAGGCAATAGGGCTTCCTTTGAAGTTGGGAAAATTTGCCAGACTTTGTACAAGGTCTGTTTAAATAAAGACTGTCTGCAAGACTGGATGTAATATTTGGTTATTAAGTAAAAGGGCATCTGCTCTCATAAAAGCCACCCTGTTTTGTTCATGTATGTTATTGGCTATTTTCCTACTTTGTACAGGCTTTCTATAGAATAAGCTCGTGGCAGCCTGACAAATGGAGCATTTATTGTGGCTAAAAGTACTGTAAACAAAACCAAAATAGCAGGTTTTATTGGCTTTTATAATACATTTCAATTTTTAAAATTGGCAGCAGTATAGTGGAATTTGGTGTTTTAGGACCCAAATGTTGTTATCTGAAAACAGCGGACTTCATTTCCCAATTCTTTTTTCTCTCCTGTTTTTTCTGTTTGCTGCTCACGCCCATGTGTTGTCGAAACAGATTCTAATAAGAAACATTTACAGACTCAGTTGCTCATTCATGTGCAGCTCCACATAAATGCATTGCCTGCATTTGTTCTCATCTGTTTAAAAAAGTAATTAGTTGCCTTTGAATTTTGAGGAAAATCATGATTTGAGTCTGCTTCTCATATTGTCTTGTTATGAGCTGAGGCATATGGAACCTTCATTATAAGTAAAACAAGATAAACTCTCCAAGGTAACAAAGAAACCTCCTTGAAATGCCTATGAAAATTAAATATCTGTCTTTCATACAAAGATTTGATCCAGCAATCATTATTCAAATAGAAATTCCACTGAAGACCAGAGGAATTTTGCTGGAGTAAAAGAATTTATGATTAAATTCTGTTGGAATCAGTAGCAGCGTCGAACCTGGTTCCAGTAGGACCTTCTGTTGTCTTCCTAGGGAAAGGAGAGTTTCTTTGTTTTCCCAGCTGAACTTATTTTTAATGTCAACTTCTTCAAGATATACTTTGAAAAGAGGTGTAGAAGCTATGAAGGCGTGTTATTAGTTGTGGCTTCTCTTTAAGAAGAGGTAAATATCAAAATAGTACATGGCATTTGTCCTTAGCAGGTGACTGCTGGCAATGGCACAGCGTTGTTGATTGAGTGATAAGAATGCCAATAATTGAGTTAAATGAATTTTTAAAATAAAAGATGTTCTTTCCCATAGCAAAAGCTTACAGATTTATGTCTTTTTCTTGTTCTAAAACAAGTGCCATGGATAATTTAAGGTTTTGATCATTTAGAAGCAGAAACATGGAAAAAAAATCACTAGTTTTATCAGAGATAGGGTATTAATGTGTGAACCCTGTGAGGAGAGGGAAAACACTGTTACAGTGTAGGCTGAGCCATTAAATTTGAATGTCAGAAAGCGAAGTCCTTTCTGCCTCCTGTGTTCTTAAAATACTCATAAGTCTTATTTGTGTCGCTGTGTATGTTTAGTGTGGCTGAGGAGCCATGGGAGGACTCTCACGGGTCCAGGTTGGTTTTTGTTTGGGGTTTTTTATCTGTACAGGAGCTGTTTGAGCAAGGCTTGCTCATTATGGCTGTGTACTGTTTGTATTTTTATTTTTTTTACGGGAATATGTGAACATATTTTCTTTTAAAGAAGAGTCTTAATGAAAGTAAGCTATCTTGTCCTCTAGATTTTGCAATATTATGTAGCACAAAGGCAATTGACTTTTGGTTCTGTTTTTGTTTTCTGTAACAAGTCTATAGATGACTTAAAGTGTTTCTGGAATCAGTTACCAAAAGAAGTGAAGCATTATTAACTAAAAGGAAAAACGATCCATCTTCTTCAGACACATATTCCAGGTTTTGTATTTCATTTAAAGTCTATAAATGATTTTACCTCACAACAGAAGAAAAGCTTTTTTCCCAAAGATTTAATTATCCTTCTACTGGTTTGAGTTTCTGGGTCTGCTGGTCTGGATTCTTGTTGTTCATGACAAGAACAGAGGAGGTCTGATATTTTTTAATCATTTTGCTTTAGTATGAAATATAAAATCTTGTGAACATCACAAAGCAACAACAACAACAAAAAGGCATAATACTCTATCCTTTTGTTATGTCTTTGGTGTGTCACTTTAGGAAGTATTTTCTTAAAACATGTAACCTCTGCCTGGAAATTTGATTACAGCTGTCACATTTAAAATATATTTATGAACTCTGAAAATAAATTGAGGGCTGTTGTTCTCCTTTTCTGACCTTTTTACTATATTTGGCAGGATTGAATAATGTATGTGTAACTGTATAGTTCATTTTGCATCTGTGTTAATAGGCAGTTTTATTTCTTAGTCTCTCCAAATTCAGAAGTCACTGTTGTGTGCATCTGTGTGCATGGATGTCTCCTGACAGTGGATTTAGAGCACTTCCTTGGAGCTGGTGGATCTAAAATATGCCCTTGTGACCTCCTGCAATAGGGAAAGGCTCTTGGTGATGGTTGTGGAGAAGGGATTGTGTGTTGGTCATTCAAGTAGGTGAAGCTGTGGAGGGAAGATTGAGCCGTAATTCTGCAGGGATTCCAGGGGACAATGGAGCACAATAGGGAATGAATAAGACACTTGGATAATGATAAAGCTTTTGCTGGACCTGGCAAAGAATCACACTTGGCTTTTTGAAACAGATGATCACACCTTTGATCTCTTTTCAAGGAGTGGGGATTTATGTCATGGTTGCAAAGGAAATTTTTCTGAAGTTAATCCTGCTGGTGACCTGCAAAAGAGAGGATGCTGTTGGATACACCTACGTGCTCACACTTGTGCTGTGGAGTTGCTGTCAGCATCCAGAGGGGAGGCAGTAGCAGAATTGAAATGGTAGCTGACTGTTGAGGGCTCTCAGATATTTCTTAGCATTTCTGCAGTTGTCATAAATTTTAGTCAGTGCTTAGAAGTAAGGACAGAGGGGAAAATGTTCACTAGTGTGTAAACCTGAGCAAAATCCAAGGAGAAAAGGTCAAGCAGTTGCCACATAGAATACATTAATATGCATCACTACTAAATAAAGGACATGTGAAAAGAAATTTAAAAAAAAAAGAAAAGAAAATGTATCTGTTTTTATCATTAAGTACAAGATGTTCTTCATAAACAGATGTAAGCCCTAAACTTTGATGATGCTTGGTCAGCTTCCAGAATTGATTTTGATACAGGTGAACGCTGTAAAGAGCTTCCTCTTGCTTAGTTATTAAGTTTTCTCTTTGAAAACAAATATAAACAAAGATGTTTTTCAGTACAGGAATGGTTGAATCTTTGAGACAGGATTTGGATTTTCTTACTTTAAATTGTTCTAACCAGATGTATTAACCAGCTAACCAGAGTGTAATGAAAGCCTTCAGAAAACACAACTTAATTTGTTCTTTCTCCTTTAAGGTGGTTTCCCCTAGAATCCAGACAAGGGAAGAGAACTAAAGACAGAGGAGAAATAAATGTCAATATTCAGTTTATGAGGAATAACATGACAGCAAGTATGTTTGATTTGTCAATGAAGGACAAAACCAAATCCCCATTTGCTAAACTAAAAGACAAAATGAAGGGTCGGAAGAACGATGGGACGTTTTCAGACACATCCTCTGCAATCATCCCAAGCACTCACATACCTGATGCAAATCTGGAGGTGTCTAGTGGTGAGGTGCAAATGAAAACAAAACCAAAAAAACCTTTTCTCCTGGGACCTCAGCGGCTGTCCTCAGCTCACTCCATGTCAGACCTGACAGGACCACACGTCTCCTCAGAGAAAATGAAATCCAGCACTGTTGGCTACACCCATCTCTTCAGGCGTCAGCTGGAGTCTTTTGGTTCCATGGATGAAGGGGGTGAGTAAAACTCATGACCATTACAGTTATAGCTCACTGCTGTTAGAGCATTCAGAATCTGTTACTTCAGTTTATGAAGCACTTACCAGGCCAAAATATTAAGAAATACTGCTGGCCTACTTTTTACGCTTTCTTTAATTGCTGGTAACTCATAACTGTTTCTGAGCATAAGAAATAACTTACATTGCTTATGATTTATGATAATTTAGCATTTTCTCTTATTATGTCCTCATCTGAGAGTATATTTCGTTCCAGAGGGGACTCTAGGCAAAATGGCATCTTGTGAGAAATAAGTCTAATTAAAAAGTCAAAAACTATCAGCAAATTTTAAACCTGATTTGTACAAAGAACTGAAAATACTTCGCATTGCTCAAAGTTATTATGTAGCAACATGCTATTGTCTCTGTAATGGCACACCAGTCATAGCTGTCTTCTTTGTAGAACTTCATTTTCATGCAGGAAACAAAAATTTCCTGTGGTGCCTATCCATAAACATTTCTGAAACATGAAATCGAGGCCACAGCTGTTAATTCTTTTTTAATAGCTTAGTTGCTTACCAGTGTTCTGAACTGAGGCTCAATTGCAAAGCTTCTAGATCTAAGCTAAAATGGGTTTTTTGCGTGTCATAAGCTGTGATGTAGTGTCTCATTGATAATATACTAATGACAGATTGTTTGCAGGGAGTCTAAAATCTCCACACAGAAGGACATTAAGTGTTGATACTTCTAAAATGAGCCAACTTGACAGCACAGTTGATGAAACTGCACTTGAAGCACAAAATGACCCATTTAATGTGAGTGCTTCGTTACCCCAAAAATTTGCTACACTGCCAAGACATAAGAATCCATTTGAAGAAAGCCCAGCAACGTGGGATCAAAACATAAGTCTGTTTTCCAAACCTGTCGAGATCAGAAAAGAAATTAAAAAAGAGAAAAAAGAGAAAGTTAGTCTTTTTGAAAGAGTGACTGGAAAAAAAGATAGCAAGAGGTCAGATAAACTTAGCAATGGGGGATCAGAGAGTTCTACTGACTTGAAATCACCGAGTGCGTTTGGGGAAGCTCATCAGGAGAGTTTTGATTATGACTCCACTAATCCGTTCATGGCAAACTTCAAGCCTACGAGCATGTTGCCATCTTCAAGGTAGGTTTTTGCTGTATTTCAATCTGATATCTTGAACATGTTATATAAATGAAAATGTGATGTGTTGAGGAGCAGAATCTTTGTGCTTTATACACATTTGTATCAGTGCTTGTCAGTTTCTAAGTATGTTATGAACTTTTTATATAATTTAATTGTTTTCTACTTCGTTTTGAAGAGCTTTTTATTACTGATACGTGCTGTGGAGGTTCATGGGTGCTTGTGTTTGTGGAAGATCTTGTTTGTGCTTCAGAATGGGCTCTCCCTGAAGTCTTCTGCTTTAACTGAACGGTCCTTGCTAATTTATTACACTGCCCTAAGTCAGGTTCTGAGAGGGAAAGGTTTCAAGTGTAAGGGGATGAGGAACCTGAATAACTAAGAATGATGCAAATGGGAGTAGTGAAAAGAAATCCTGTGGATGTCACTATTTGGGAAAAAAAAAAGAAAAAAGAGTATTTAGGTTGTAGATGTTAAAGAATTAAAGGACATTCTGTTTCTAAATGGGAGCACCCACATGAACTCTTATCTCACCTGAATTCATTTGGCTTGCTGCAGCTTTGCTGAGTTCTGTGTATTGAAATTGTTGCAGGAGGCAGCAGTTTATGTCTTGAGCAGAATGAATTAAGTTCCTGGGCTGATAAGGAACTTTGATTCAAATAATCCATTTTAATCTTTGTTTGTCTATCAATGCTTTTACTTGTTTTCCTTGAAAAAAGTGTAACCCATAGTTAGTTTTCTTCCTGGATTTTGTTTGCTAGTGAGAAAGATAGGCCGTCTGTCTCTCTTTATACATGTGTAAATATATATATATATATATATATATAGATGTACACTGCCACCCACATATGCTGTTCACAATAGATAAATGTTTAAGAAGTTAATTAACTTTCATTCCTTTACTTTTGTTTTTTTTTAATATATAAATGCCAGAAATTAGTAGTCCTTGCTTTTTCAAGGTAATGATTCATTTCTATGTAATGACTTCAATTTGGTAGAAAATGCATTTGAAATTAAAATGCTTCAAACTGGAATCTGAAGGCTGTAAAATCAATCACTGTTTTACATGGAAAATATAGTTCTAAAAATTCACCTTTGTCTGTGTATTAATTAATTAATGGCACAAGAGTAGTTTCTTTTTAAAAAAAAAAAACACCTTGTTCTCTTAGAACAGAGGGGTCTTACTGTGTCCCAACTCAGTTTTTTTCATGGGTTAGAATGCATGCACTCCTGTTTTAAACTTAGAATAGTTTTTAAACAAAACTAGTCATGGATGGGAATTAGAGAAATGAACTGAAATGGAACTGCTGTAGAAAAGAATTTCTTGCTAGAAGCTCATCCTACCTCAACAAATTCTCTTTTTAGTGCCTTCTATGAGCCCAATCAGTTCCTGCTGTCTTAAATAGCAGATTTATAGACAATCTTAGAATGTTTTTTATTTAATGAATTATTTCTCTGTATTAGCGTGAAGTTAGGTTGTAGCTTGGTTTGTCAGAAGTTAAACTTCCATTTAAATGAGCTCCTTTAAAGAGAAATAATTCAAATAACAATTAAAATTGCATATCATTTAATTTTCAAAAAATGAATCACTGTATTCAGGCAGATGATAGATATAAGGAGTGAAATCTTTTAAAGTTCTTGAATGCAGCAGATCTTGATAAATATAAAACTTAATGGTAATCATGATGGACTTTTTTTCTTTGTTTTGTAATTAAAAAGCTCATCACAGTGCCCATTCAGAAGGACTCTAGTCATTTGTTTCTGTCTTTGTATCAGAATCTCTTTTACTAGTTCTTGACTTTTATGTAAACATAAACTTTTGATAAGACAAATAGATATTATTTTGTTTTCACAAAGCCAAAAATAATAAACATTCTGACCTTTTTTGTGAGACAGCTGTAATGGCATAATATCTAGCATGCAATAAGTTGAGTTAGAAGCTCTTGATTTTTATATGTTCCATTAGGATGCTCTGTGTGAACCTTTTAGACTTAGTTTACTTTCAAATATATCGTATACAATTATTTTCTTTTGAAGTAGAAACTAATACAAAATGTGAATATTTAATAAGTTTACAGTTTATGTTTACCTTTTATCTGTGGAGGATTTCTCAAATGGAACCCATTTTTAATTTTTTGAACCAGTAATGGTGAAGAAAGAATCTGTATGGATATGTGGGCACAAAATAAATGATGCTGGGTAACAAATTCACTATGCAGGAAGTGTAGACAAGGAATTTAGTCTGGGTTGTTTCTGATTTACTCAACATGCTGTTAAGCTCTTTTGGATGAATCCCATTTCTGCTAGTAAAGCAGGCAGTATATTTTTTATTAAGGTGTGTCCAAAATCAGTGTTCTGCTGTGGATCAGGTGTTTGCTTTGCAGGTGGATCTCCCACTTAACCCCGCTTAGCCAAGCCTTGGTTGGGTGATGGAACATCCTGAGCTGGATTCCTGTCTGGTGAAATCCTGCTGAGGATGTATTCCAGGAGCAAACTGCAACCATGAAACATCCAGTCTGTGGGACCAGGCTGGACACAGAGCAAAGTGGAAGGAAACAAACCCAACCCATAGCAACCCTCTTCCCCAAACCTCAAAAAAAATCAAGCAAACCCAGCTCCTTCATGTTTATAGTGTGAATGTCACATTCTCAGTGCTGATGAAACCACATCTGTAAACCTTAGTGGGAGGCTTTTCAGTGACTTTGGTGAACTTTGGGTCGGGCTTAAGTCCATCCTAATTAATTGTGGTTGGTAATGTTGACTGAGCAGTAACAATGTGGAGAACAGCAGCTCCTACCATCAGCTGGGTGAGTGCTGAATAGCCCATCCTTGAGTGCTTAGCTGGCTGTCTGCATGCTCTGTCACTAATTGCTCTTACTTACTAATTAAATGAATGAAATTAAGTACATCTTCCACGTGTTGCTCAGCTGCTGATCCAAAAATTATACAAGTGCTTCAGTAACAATTGTAGGATTCTTTTTTTCCAAAAGGAAGTATGCCAAGATTATTTGAAAATTATTTTTTTTTTATTGCTAATGTTTATTATTGTTGTTTCAATAAGGTTTTAGAAGTATTTTGGAAAAGCAAAACAAAACCAATTTGGTTTCATATAATATTTATTGACAGGAAATCACAAAATGTGGATTCCTAATTTCTGTTAATCTCTGATCTGGCAAAGGCTTGTTCCCTGGCTTTGGCTAAATCTGTAAAATAGGGATGATGCTTTATCT
Organism: Sialia sialis; assembly: GCA_009812075.1. Taxonomy (NCBI): domain Eukaryota; kingdom Metazoa; phylum Chordata; class Aves; order Passeriformes; family Turdidae; genus Sialia; species Sialia sialis. The sequence goes on along the minus strand of VRYO01002114.1, from coordinate 3,085,621 downwards.
CCTGCAAATGCTGAGTGGATAAATGAGTATTTTAAAAACGTTTTTTATAGAGATGATATTGCAGTGTTACATAAGACTGAGGGTTCCATTGTCTGCTGCAGGCATAGTAGAGATATCTATGAGCTGATTCCATGACAATTTAAAAATGCAAGAGTCTCATAGTGAAACAAAAAATACTAGTTTTGCAAATACTACAAAATCTGTTAGTTCCAGAGGTTTTGCATCATACAGGCAATGAAGAATTTTTAAGGAAGCAATGTCTAGTGCTCCTAGCCAGCATTTACCAATAATACTACTAATACTTTTGGTTTTGTACTTCCTCATGCACTATTTGGAAACTTTTACCTATCGTTGCCTTAAATTGCACTCATTCTTACAATTACTGCTATTGTCATGGCTCTCAGGAGGTTAATTTGCAGTCAGAAGCCACGTGGCTTTTGTGTTGAACACAGTTAAAGAAACTGAGGGTGCTCCTGGAAAACAAAGATTGTTTTGTGCCATAACCAAAGCTTCGTTTTTCTGAAATTGTTTTTGTTTAGGAAAATACATGACACTACACTACAGGCTAATAAACTGATGTGAAAATTTCTCAATTTACACCACTTGACAAGTGCTAAAAGAAAAGCATCTTTAATTTTAATGTGTTATTAGGACCTTTTTAGAGAGATTGTACAAGTTATTAACAAGGTCCTCTGAGACAGGAGACGGGTAATTAACAGGACCTACAGAAAGGGAGTTTAGGTAATTAACAGGATCTTAGGCACTGGACACAGGGAGACAAATACTCCAATATTTAAAGCTGACAGGTTGTTACTAGACAGATCAAATTCCAGATCTGGGAAACAGGATTGCTGAGTGTTTGGGAGCTTCCTGCTAAATATTACATACATATATAAAATATATACATGTACACAAATAATGTCTGTGTCTGTATGTACAGATATATGTGCACATGAGTAGACAGAGGCATTTAAAAAACCCTTCCAAAGTAGCATTTCCTTGACCTAACTGTTGTTATGCTTCAGAGAAAAAAAGATAAAGCTTGTGTCTACATACAGATTACACTTTCTCTCAAATTGTGGCAATAATGTTACATTCTAAGCAACGTGGAAGATGCAATAGTGGAGGAGAAAGAAACTTGTGTCTCACTAGGGTTCCCTGTGAAAATTATGAATAATGCTCATATTTATCATATTAGTCACTGGTGAATGGGAGCATAAATTATGAAAATACTACTTTATTGTTTTTCTATATTCTCTTCCTGCTTCAGCAGTTTTTCAAAATTGCAACTCAAAAATACACCGACCCAATCCTTCAACTCTTTTGCATCTTTCTGCTTTTAATTTCTGAGTGTGGTGATTTTCTCCAGCCTCTCTCCCACCTTCATCCCATGTGGCTGTTAGAGCTGCCTGTCTCCTCAATGTCACAAATCAGAGACTGCAGTTTTGTTTTTCCCAGGGGAGACAATGTTTGAAATAAGCAATGTCTCTGCATTTTTATATGATCATTATTAGATTTGTTAAAAAACGAGTGAGGTGCCATGAAAACAGGAGGCTTTTGATAACAGCAATGTGTTTGGGTCATATTAAATTGTTACGTCTGAAGAACAGCTGATGTCTGCTACATTTCAGCAAACACTAACGTTTTGAATGTGTGATGGTCAGGTGGTTAAAGAAACTTTTGCCACATCCCAGTGCTCCTCTGGGTTCGTGCTTGTCACTTGAGCTGTGACAGTAGAGCAGGTGCCTGTCCCGTGTCAGCTGAAGTTCTGAAGTAAAACCTGTTATCCCAAACCGCACTGAGGGTGAGTTATTAGTGCAATAACTTCAACATAATCAAAGTCACTGCTAAATGGTTTCAGTCTTGCAGAGTTACTGGCAGCAGCTCCATTGGAATGACCCCCAAAAGTTGCCTGATGAGAGCAACGGGTTGTAGTGGCTGTGGATTTCTCTTGCCAAATAGGAAATCCAGTGCACAATGCAATTCACTCTTTCTGCTTTTCACATGCCTTTTCCAGAAATGTTGCTCTCTAGATATTGCTGTGCTTGCTAAAGCAATAAGGTCTGTTAAGACATTTTAGCACATTTATTTCTGCGTTAGTAAAAAAATGACATCAGGTGAACTATGGTATTTTCAGAATTTTGTTTCCTCTGTCAGTGTTAGCATGTCTTATTTTAAGAACAGTGTACTTCTGCATTGCTTTTCTTGAAATTAATAAATTTTTTTCACTTCTCTACTGAAATTTGACTAAACTTCAGTCAACTGTGATCTTCAGTCTAGGTAGAATATTGATGGACTATGACAGTGCTTTAATGGTGCTCTGGACTGTTAATATTTGTTAATTCAGGGTGGTAAAGCTGTCAGGGGGACATTGTTTCAACAAGATAAAATACCTTGCTGGTGCATGAGAGGTAAAGAAAATTTGCAAAAGCAGAGATTCTTAGCCTGTCCTGCCAGGACTGTTATCATCTGATTTGAAAGATCAGTGCGTGTGATAAGAGAATAATGAAGTCTTTTGGAAAGCTCCTACAAAGCAATGGTCACAGCATTTAGGACATGACTGAAGTGGGCTGGAGCAATCAATTCTTTGAGGGATATTGTAGAAATACTTGGTATTAATCTTGACTTTTGCAGACTCCTCAGCAGCAATCAGTCACTCCTAATTAGTTGACTGTTTTAGGAATACTGTTAGGAAAGTTCATCCTGCTGGCTGCATGACAAGATTTTTCCAAGCTTTCACTGTCTCTTGGTGCACATTAGGGCATATGAAATCTTTTTTGAGAGGATGCATGAGGCATTTTATCTTTCCCAAGGGAAAATGCACTGCCTGTTCTATTTCATTTTTAAAAAGAATAATTTGTTCTATTGTTTCTTGATTAATAAATGCAGAAACTATGTAAAAGCAATGCACTTTTGTGCACAATGTTTCATTATAAGAACTAAGGATTAGTTCTACTCTTTTAATAATGCAAAAATGGATCTGTAAGTTTAAATTAAAATTTAATTTTAGGGTTGTTTGATTTGTTTGTTTGTTTGTTATTGAATTAGAGATTTCCAATAGGGTCTTCCAGTGGAGATGCTGGCACAACTTTTAGTCTAACAGTTCTTTAGTGGTCTCTTGAGAAAAAAAAAAAACTTTTTTGCTATAGCACAACTCCTAGTAAAAGGAGAAATATTTATGTACTTAAAATTCTAACTAATCAAGAAAATACAGTGATAGCCACAAAACCTGATCTTCTTTTTGTGTCCCCCTGGGGTTAGCCAAGCTCCAAAAGGCCACAGAGCATGGCTTGACAGCAAAGCAATTTATACAGTGAAGTGTCTTAAGTGATGTTGCTCAGAATCTAATTGCAAAATAAATGGTAATATGCTTATTCTGGACTTGTTTGGCTGCCAGACAAGACAGTCACTGCTTCTCAGAATATCAAGTGAGCTCTGCATTGCCAGGCACAGCAGGCTGACAATATTCTATGGAAGGCTAAGTTTCTGAATTTCATTAACTGTATCTCGTTTTATGAATTTCTTTTGTTTTTTAATTTTTTCCTAGTGCAATAGTAATAACTTAAAAGGCATCCTAATATTTCAAGATTTTGATATATGTTGTGAAAATCCAAAGAAAAATGCCTAAGCAATGTAGTAATAATCAGCCCAAAGACCAAGAAGTGGGTAGGAATAGGAATTTCAACTCTAATGAAGAATGAATATGGCAGAGCTTTGCTAATTACCTGTGTGCAGACATTCCATATTAAAGGAAAGAAACTGAAAGCTCACACTTAGCTCATTGGTATAATGGATATTTTACAGAATATTAACATAAATTTTAATACTTTGAATAGTAATGATTAATGTAAATATCCTAATTTTAATTTCCAATTGTGTACACTACTATCATGTAACTAATAAGAGTAGCAGAAGAAAAGTAAAAAGCTTTTGCTGCTTAAGAAAATACTCTTTCCATGGAGCATAATTTAGGAGTCTGATTCCCATTCATTATGTTGCCAGAGTAAATGGCACTAAAATGTTTAAATCAGTTATGGGAAAGATTTTATAAAGATCGTTTTAATCTCTAGGCATTCAGAAGCTAAATATTTAAGCAGCCACTAGATCTGATGTTTGAATTTTAAACTACCATTAAACTTAAGTAGACAAAAATTATAAGATGCAGTCATGAACTTGAGCTCATGGCACATCCCGAACTCAATTCCACTGTATTCTTGCTATACACACTGTAAATTATCAAATGCAATGGAAGTATTTAATTACCATTTTAAAAAGTGTTATAAAAAAAATTCATTGAGTTCTAATGAAATGTTTTTAAATAGAGAAAGCAATAATAAATTTATTTATTAATTAAAATCTATTATTAATTAAAACAATACAATTTTTGTGACTATGAAATAGTAACCCAAACCACTCTAAAGAACCAGCACTGCAGTATATTTTTCTCAAGTATTAGTTTATACTATTTTTATTTCTCATCACTTTCTCCTCTCAGGAGCAGGACAATAGAAAAGGGTTCTTGCTTCAGATGAGCCAAAATTGAAATCTAAGATATAAAACCCCAAAAATTCAAACAAACTTTACTATTCAAGAAAAATGTAAAAAGAAAATTCTGTCCAAAGCTATAAAATAATATGGAACAATAAAATAATGGATATGATTTAATCTGGTAAAAATGTCTGTTCTATAAAGTAACTGTCAAGGACACTAATTGAATTCCCAGCTGAGTGAAATGAGGCAGGATTAATTGTTGTGCTGGACTGGAGAAGTCTGTTCTGCTAGGGAAGGGTGATGTTCAGGTTGGGTGGCTCAGTGTCACTTCCATGATCCTCCTGCAGCTGATTTTTAATCTGTGCTGGTGGGATTTACCTCCCTTTTAGCAGCTCCTGTCTTGAAGGTGATCTGAGAAAATCATTTATCAATTTATTACTTATAGGAAGACAAACTGTTAAAAATCAGTATGAGACATCACCTGGAGGCACATAAGGCACATGAAAAGTCCATTTGTTAGAAAAGAAATATCTTTTTTACTTGTAAACTGAGCTAATTTAATTTGGGCATAATTGATAAACAATAATTAATAGAATCCCACAGTGCCAGTTTTTCACAATCACTGTTCACAGTAAGCCTCACTCAAAGAAAGCCCTACAAAAATCCAAATTTTCCCCAAGCTGTGAACATGTGAACTTCTTCCCTAGCAGGAGTTCCCTGCCAGTTTATCTAACCCTGGAAAAAAACCCCAGAGACTGGATTGTAACTAATACTATCACTGTGAACTGGGACTGTAGCACAGCAGAAAACAATGTTATTTTTTATACTTGTTTCGATCAATGATTTCAGAATGCTTTTAGGAAGTCAGGAGAATGGCTGCTCAAAGGAACTTGTGATGCTTGTACAGTGAGGGCTGCAGTCCTAGAGGCCTGTTTTATTATAATCACTGCCAGTAATCAAGTGAGGGGGTCTATTATTGTGTGAAATTTAAATTAAAAAATAAATGCTTTCATGAATTTCAATGCACCAAACAGACAACTCCACCAACTATTTGCATTTATAATATTACAGGATTTTCTTTTGAGATGCTGCCTGCTCCTCAGCCAGTGAAATAGGGGAGCAGTGCTGGGAGTCTGCACCTGCTCACGCTCACCTCGGGCTGGGAGCGCTGGCAGGAAACCTTGCAGGGCTCAGCAAGGCTGAGAGCTCCCTCCTTACTTAGCAGACACTTTGGTTTAGAAAAATGTTATTGTATGCAACCTCAGCACCTGTTTCTTCCTCGAGAAGCAGCGTATTTTCTACACATCCCCTTAAAGTATGAGTAAGAGTCTTCATAGCATTTGGATTTTTATTGGGGAATATTTTAATAGCTTTTTGGGTTTTTTGCAAGTGTATACAAATTTCTTCTTGCAAAATATGCAGATGTTCTCTTTTGTAATTGCAGTTATGATGTCCACAATTTTACAGAATCGATTGCATGTTTTTACTGCTTAAAAAACCCCCAAACAATGAGTCCATACTGCCAGTGATTTATACTTCTAATTTTAAAATGCAGCTTCTCAGAGTCAGAACTGCTGCTTTCATTTTAAGAAAGAGATGCAGAACTTATTTCACAGAAACTAGAAAGTCATTCAGGGCAGTGAAAGATCCTGCTTTTTTAACCTTTCAGAAAGTCACCCAGTTGAGCAGTCAGACCGTATTATTCTATATCTTGTCTAACATGAGGAAACAGTCCCAAAGGAAAGATATCCCAAATTAACGCCACACTTGGTTAAATAGAGACATTCTTGGTTTTCACCGAGCTAATTCGATCCAGTTCAGTTAACTCATTTTTTTTGTGCCGGGATCACGGAAGGCAGCCGTGAATGGAGCGAGTTCATCATGTGTTTGACACATCCGTGCAGGGCTGAAAGGAGCCTGGGAGGGAGGGATCCTGCCTTTGCTGGGCTCACAATGCCCCGTGAAAAAGGGCTCTCATTCAAAAGGGGTCTCCAGCAAACGGGGCAGGCTGCTGGGGATCGCTGTGACAAACAGGTGCGGTGGGAATTAGCCAGCCTTGCTTCCTCTGGCACCTCCGCGTTTCTGCTTGTGACTCTTCCTCTAATTCAGTCTCTGTCAAATACCCTCAGATGGTTTGCAGGACTTCTGTGTGCCTGCTTTGGAAATTCAAAATCATGCACAGACTTAAAAAAAAAAAGTAAAAAAAGAAATAAAATAAAAAATCATCATTTAAATTTGACGTATTTTTTTTTTAATTTGTAAATTTTTGCCCTTTTTCCACACCATGAAATACATGGCTCATAAGTTCAGATAACAGAGTGGAAAACAGTAACAAAATACATGTTCCCTAATATAAAAAATCTTTACAATTAAAAAAAACAGAAGATATGTGTTTGTAGCTCTTGGTCACACATCACCGTAAAAGCCACTACATGCAGTCTAACAAAACAGATTCTGTGATGTGAAAGTATGTGTCTACTGTGGTGCTACCAAGTAAATAATATTTGTTTGCCATATCCAGATTCAGAACACATTTTCAGAGAATGTTTTTTCTCCAAACTTGCTGTAGCAAGTACGTAAGAACACAGCATCAGTGATTTTTGAAGATACTTGCTAATAATTGCACTAGCCTGAGTGGACAATTTCTTAAGCCTGACATTTAGACAGTGGCTTTTTTTATCAGTATCAACAACATTATGAAAGAGTTTTGCTTTCTGGATATGCACAACAATCACTAGGTTTATAAAATAATAGATTATTTACTCAGTTTGAAGTGCAAAATAAATGTAACTGATGGAAAATGGCTTTTTAGACCTAAGCTGGTGATCACACTGGAATTTCTGGAGGAACTCTGTCCTCTAAGAGCTGCCTGAAGGCTGGGAATATGTGTTAGTCTGTAGGGTTTGGGTGATGGTTTTTATCTATCTCATCCCAGGGACGTGTTTCTAGGATATTTCATTTAAAGAAGCACTCCATGCTTAGAAGCTCAAGCTATCCTTGGAGATGAGAGGAGAGATAAGGAAGCCAAATCCATAATAGCCTTTCTTGCATGTCTTAATCAGTTATTCTAATTTTATGACAAAAAAAATACGAAAAATACAAAGAATTGTGAACAAAGAATATATTAAAATTTCCTTAAATTTCTAATATTTTCTTTTCCTAAGTTTTAAAAAAATCAAGAAATACCTTATTAAATACTTTGAAGTAGTGTGTCTAATTCAGTACTGTAGTTAGCAGATGTTTTGGTCAAGTGTGCACTGCTAATATTTGTTTGGTATGGTTTTCCCCTGACAGTTTTAATGTGAATCCTTCTGGCACTGAGGATCTCAGGAAAAAAACGGTGAGTTATGAAATGTTATGGACAGCCATCAGTAAATGCCAACTAATGGGTACTTGTGTAAGTTCATAAGCTTTTATTCTTTTTTAACCTCTTATATGGAGATGTTGGGGTTTTCCCTTTTTTTTTTTTTTTGACATATCCCAAAAATCTAAATAGAAAAGCGTAGGTTTAATGTAAATTTGGAAATAAAGGAGAATTTTGCACTCAGGGTGGAGTTTAGCTATGAAGAGAAAAGAATGAAGAAGGAAATACTTAGTTCTTTGCACAAAAAAGTAAAAAAACCCCAAAACCTGAATTTTTGGGAGTGGTTTAGATGATTCCAGAGAAGTAGTGGTCAGAGGAGGAATTGTGCATTAAGCAGTAATGTATTAATTGACCAGACAGGAGTTTACCATCACTATAATCAAAGATTTGTGGACAGTCTTCAAAAGGCAATTCAAAATTGAAATTATGACCTGCTATTTGATAGGATTAATAGTACACATAATAAATGTATGGATGAAAACACTAAAAAATAGAAATACTAGAACTGTTATTCAAAATGCTCTTGTTTCTAAAAGTGCTGAGAATAAATTGTGTACTAAGAAAAGACAAAAAATAATCCACAGCTTGCCTGAGCAATCTGATTGTCTTTGTTTGAAGGAAAATGTGGTCTTACTAGAATTTGTTCTGTGAATAGATGACATCTTTAAAAGTGGGTTTGTTTTCAATCTCTAAAATATATAGAAAACAAGTTTCACAAGCAAATATGACTTTGTACTGTTTGTTTTCTGCTGGTTTATGTAAATGATTTGTAATAACATTTGATGTTATTGTAAATGCCCAAGTTTTTATAATGTAAGTAGCTGGTGGGAGATGTCAGAGTATTTGAAGGCTGCCTTTGATCAGATAGTAAACTGAATTCTACCAGGCAGTTACTTAATCTCTGACAAAAAGAGACATCAAAAAATTGATTTAACTTAGCAGCCATTGTCTGTAAAGTAACCATAATTACACTTTCTATGTGCTTGCAAATGTACCACTGCAAATCATGCAATTTATTGCTGGTAAAAGCATCGGTTTAATTCTTTTAAGAAATAAGATGTGAATTGTTTTATTTAAAGGATTTAAAGGTGATAAAAGAAGTCCTTGATGATTTTTCTTATGGAATACCAGCCATACTAAATGTCAGTCGTAGGATTATGAGGTGGTGCTCATTTAATGCAAAATACAAATTAGGTGAGGAAGAAACTCTATCTCAACCATAGTTTTGAATGAAACCATTTGAATTCCTTTTTGCATATTCAGGGTTGATTTCTAAGGTGTTTGAAGTAATTTATTATTAGATTCTGTAATATTAGCCCTCACCAAGTTATTATATTTTTTCCTTGTGCATATTATTTAGTAATTATGTTTGTATGTCTTCTCCTGTGATGCCAACACCTGTCTCAGAAAGCGATGTTTAACTGGGAGCAGTAGCCAGTTGAAAGGGCAGCGTGAGCTCTTTAAGGCCTAATTAAGAACTGAAAGGAAGATGAAGTAGGACAAAAGATGTGAAAGTAGCTTAGATGATATTCCCAGAGCAGAATTCCTCATTAGAACAATGAAGAGATGATCAGGGATTGCCAGGCCTTCATTTTATCTCATGTTGTTTTCTCTGGCTGGCAGTGTGTGCCCCGACAGGGTTTGTAGCTGAGACAATCATTCTTTGCATGGCTTGTTTAGAATCTTTTTTTCCCCCTTAATAATTCATTATAAGATTATTGTTATGCATTAAACCCCCAGTATCTATTTTTGTAAAGAAATAAGTGTTCCCTATACATTTAATATCACCTACTGTCTCAAGCTGAACATATCAAATCTTCTTAATTTTAACAATATTAATTTCTAAGTACCAGCATACTTCAGCTGGAATTTTCTTGTATAATTAATGTGATAAGTTATCCCTGCCCCAAGACGTGTATGGAACAGGTGTATGATAAAACATCTTTAAAAGATAGATAATACACACAATTTCCCAATAAACCTGATTGCATAATTAAAGTCATCATTGCACCTTAATTCTAGTTCCTTTGACAAATCAGAAAATTAGGCAAACCCTCTATTTCAGGCATATAAGTGTTAATGGTATTTTCTCCAGTGTGTACAAAAAGTTAGTAAAGACAACAAAATTTAATAAAGAGAAAGTTTTACTTCCTTCTTGTAGTAGAAAATGTGCTAAAAATATGACCACAAAGTGAAGTTATTTTCTCTTCTATACTTATTGAAAATGGATTACTAACCAATTTATAAATTTCATCAGGTTAGCCATTTTAATGAAGAGGGAGTTGCTTGCAATCTCTTAACTTGGTACATTTAAAATACTGAATATTCGTTCGTAAATGTGACGTTAAATGTCTCGAGTGCAGAGAGATACCCTTAAAAGCAAATATTTTTGAGAGCTACTGGTGGAGTATAATTGATGGAGAGAGTCTGATCTGTCACACTTCAGCCTATTTGCAGGGCACCATCACTTTTAATTAGGTTCCTTTGAAAACTTTGGCCAGCTGCATATTTTAATGGGCCGACATGTGCCAATGTGCAAATATGGAGCTGTATGGAAAGAAAAGAATGGGCATGGAAAAGAAAGGAGTATGACTACTGTGTGATGTGCTTCCTAGCTGTGCAAGCTTTATCATTTTTAATGACATGCTTCTAGTGTAAATAAAAACTATCTCGTGTGCCCTGGTAGAAGTGCAGGACTTTTTAGGTTCCATATCTTCTAAATGTTTTCATTTCTGAATGAGATTAAGCATACTGCTTAACATGTCTAACAGTGCTGATACTTTTATAAACCAACACAAAAGAAGACATTCAAGTTTACAGTCTTTTGGATCACATGTTGTCCTTTTTAAGGTGACTTATTTGTCCATCTCTGTTAATACCTGCACCTATTGAGTCACCAGAAATCATTGCAGAAACAGTTCTGTTTTCCCTACTGCTTAATTCTGGGCCTCTCCTGCTTTAAAGCAAGCAAGGTCTTCTACAAGTACACATTTATTTCTGTCTTAAGTGCTCTGCTGCAAGTAAGATGCAACCTTTTACATTCACCTGCGATTTAAAATTGAAAGTTTTATGATGTGATTCAGAAGCCAAGGCCTGGAGAACCACTAGTGACTAAAAATATGAATATGAAAGACAGATGAGGGCTGATGTCATTTGGAGCTGAGTAAAAGCTTTGCTGTGATGCTCTCCAGAGGCAAAGACTGAGAAGTTACAGTAGGAGTTGAATTCTCAGGGCTCCTCTCTTGTTATATAATTAAGGTGGCTGGTTTCCCAAAATGGACCTGCCAGCTGTTGTGATCACTGCTCATATGGTCTCTAACTCTGACACACTGACTGTGTCCACCTCACTGAGAAGATTTTTTTCTGAGATGACAGAGTGGGAAATGTTCATCCAACTGGGCAGCCCATCTGCAGTTGTGTGTTCCACTGGGGGTGTTGGAGGGAAAAGCACTGCAGCAAACATAGGTGTTGCTGAAAGAATTTCCTTTTCATGTCAAGAGATGCACATAAGAAACATACAAAGCAACAACAACCAATTTTCTGGGATCACTGAAGTGCTTCATTAAATCTGGTGTTTTTCTGTGTTACCTGCAGGAAGGAAATCCTTTCGATGCTACTGCAGGGTACCGAAACCTCACGTACGAGGAGGTTCTGCAGGAGCTGGTGAAACACAAAGAGCAGCTCAAGAAGAAGGACAGCCACATCCGAGAGCTCGAGGATTACATTGACAATCTCCTGGTCCGGGTGATGGAGGAAACCCCCAGTATTCTCAGAGTGCCATATGAACCTTCTAGGAAAGCTGGCAAATTTTCCAAAAGCTGAGATAGTGGTACTTGAGGGTACTTTCTGCTGAATACATTAGTGGAAGGAGATCACACTTCAATATTTGGACTTCTCTTCCTTCCTTTTGTCCAGGAAAATTCTAGGAAAATGGAGAGGAGGGACAATGGCGTGGGTTGTTTTCCTTTATTTTTTTTAATCCAAACACTAGCAGAGGCTGCCAAAAGTTGTTTTCTGTTAGACTACCGAGATAACTTTTTTTTTTTTTTTTTTTGAAAACACCTTTAGGTACAGAATACTTAAAATAGAATTAATAATACATATTAAATATGTCCATGCAGTTTATATACTAGCTTAGTGTTCACCATGTGGCAGTTTGAACTGGGAAGCCTGTGCTGTTATGAATGTTATCTTGAATGATTATTGGTATTAGGCAAATATATTGATTGTTTTTTTTACGGCATGCCATCAAGACCACTGTTTTCAATCCAGTGTGGTACTCTACTAAACCTAAGTGTGGTTTGTTGCAATGGAATGTAGTTCTGCACATATTAGAGGAAAGCAGTGATGCATAATCCTTGCAGAGTAAATGCTGTATTCTATACAATGTGCTTTTTATATAACATTGTAAAAAAAACTCGTGCCATTTCTGTCATGGCACATGCTGGAACCAGTTATTTGACACTTAAATGCTGAATTTTGTGTATAATGAGTGAACTTTGGTGGTGAGCTCATGGCATAAGGTTGCTTTGAGGATCTTTTTGTATGAAGTTGCTGCATGCGTTTTTATGTGTTAAAAGTACTTTGAACAGTGTTCACAGAGTCAGAGGTACAACTGGAGAACTCAAGTATGGAATAAAGAAATGAATACTTTTGTATTCATCATGTATGAAAATGTAGCAGAAATGGAGAGGCTGACTTAAATAGACATGATAAATCAATTTAAGGTTGAGTTTTACATGATATATGTGTCTTAACTTTTTAAATCTTATGACAAAAAGGTATATGCCTTTAGAAATAGGTCATATTGCTTAAACACAGAGTACTTAGGCTTTTCCTTAAAAATGTCTGTATTCCATGTAAATAGTTCTAAAAGTGTTCTTTGAGGCAAATGAAAGAAGAATGTAGTGGATATCTTCCTGATGATTTAATAATTGTAAAATGATGTATGGAAAAGGTGTCTTTTACTCAATGAATTGGAAAAATATATTGATGAAGGTATAATGGGAGAATACTGTAGGAGAACTCTCAAAATGTTAAGATGGATAGACTTTAATTTCCTTAATACGAGTCTTACTTGCATTTTCTGTTGCTGTGAGACAGAAAAATGTTACTTAAAACATGTACGGAGAATATTTTAGATTTGAATTTAAGATAACTTTCTTTTCCTCTCTTTCTGCACCTGATCTGTTGGGTTTTTTAACAGCACCGTGACATAGCTGCTGCTGAGGTGACCAAAAAGAGCTTGGAATTAAATTCCAATTTTTTTTGTTGTTGTAAAAGATTTTAATGTATTTTCATTTTTAAAACTGCAGAAATTGGTAGTATCTTGAATACTTCTGTGTGGAAAAGTTGAGAAGATTCTGTTTGACTGCTTTTGATGTCATTAGTGTTGTAGGACAGCACGGAATTATTCTAGTTAAAAAGAAACTTTTTTGTACAAATATTCTCAGATTTCATTTACTTATTTTTGGCTTTTTCTCCTTTATTTTCTTCTTTTATTTAGCAACTACCTCCCAGCCCCATTTAGTGCTGTCCCTAAAGTGTGTGCAGCCAGAGTTCCCAGCCTACCAGTGGGATCCCTTGGTGTGGATCCCTGTGCCTGGCTGGATCCTGAGAGATTCCAGCCCTGCCCAGCTGCAGAGCTCTGCATTTGGATTTTGTAGAGCAGAAATAAATCCATCCCACACCAGGCAGTCTCTTGGCAGCCTAAGGATGTCTCAAGTTTGGTACCTCAGAAACCACGTGAATGTTCTTTTGACCCACTTAAGATCTCCATGACTGTAAAGTTGTTGTAAAATCTTTGAAGTGCCAAAGGTTATGTACTAGTTTACGGTACGTTTGCTGTTGGAAGTTGGGGTTTACACTCAATTACATTTTCATTTCCTAAATACACCAAGATGTATTTCAGTTACTCAGTATTTCCATAAAAGTTGTAAAACATTTTGAAATGCTTGGCTGAAGCCAGCGGTTTTCTCCTATTGTTGATGGGGAAATGTTCTGCAATTGTTTTGAATTCCACACTCATTTTCAGCTAGCTGGTATGAGAGCATCTCTAGTGTCCACAGTGCTCAAATCATCCACACCAGTGAGGATTAGCAACTGCACTAACCAGAGAATGTGCTCCAATGACTTCTCACATGCAAGCCAACTTACAATTATTAAAATGAAACTCTACTATATTTAGCACCTCTGAAATCACTTCTTTTAGAATGTAAATGTAGAATATCAAGCTGCATAATTGACTAAAAGCAGATCATTTGACATATTTGCATACCGAGAACGATAAGCAGATTAAAGGTAGCGAAAAGATCAATTTTTGTGCATTAGTGAAGAAATTTAGTGAAGCTTTGAATGTGCTATCTAGTCTTTATCTGATCTCTAAGTGAATAAAAGCACCTTTTGTTTCTGATAATTTGTCAGGAAAGAGGGGAGAACGACAAATGTAATTTAGGAAAAGGTAAAGTTACTGAGAGACAGAATGGGACATTAACAATTATGAAGATATTTTAATAGAGTTTATAGGTAAAAATGCAGGCTGCTTTTGGAGCAATTCTTGAAAGATTGCATACACATTACTTTCTGCTTGAAAGAAAATTTTAGCATTTTCCTATATTCTGATATTATTTTTTAAAAGCATCTTCACCCCACATGTGTTTTTTGAACCATGCAGCTTTCAAACAAAAACTTTTCCTACAGAGTAATTTGTATGTGGAAAACAAAGGAAGTTCTATTTTTCCCATAGGATAAAATTGTAGACTTTCTTGCAGATCATTTTAAACCCATAAAAACTTGCTACTTGTGGTCAGCCTTTCTTGCCCTTCAAAACATAGGGATGAAAACTTTGAACATCTCCATATTTTGTTGATATTTTCTGTCACAGATTAGCATAAGAGTTCTCCATGCATGCACTATATTTTGAAATTATCCTTTGAAACAGCTCTGCTCATAGCCATGTATTTTGCTGACTTAAAAAGGACAAATATGAAGGCCATACTTTAATGTTGTAACTCAGAAATGTAAACTTTCTGCCATTCAAGAAGGATGTTTAATATTTATATATGTTACTTCTTGCTGCTGTATTTTACATTTAGCTTGGTTTTCCACCTCTTAATGAATGTAGCATTCTCCCTGAATTATAACTGCATTTATTACTGCTGGCTCTGTGTCAAGAACTATTTGTAATTTTCCAGCTGTGGAAATGTTGCCTTGTATTTAGAAAGGTTTAATGATTTGGGGACCTGATGAAAATCATGCTCATTAGATACTAACCTGCATTTCTTTCTGTACAGGATGCCCTTTCCTGGATGCATCTTCAAACGAACAGAACTGCTGTCTTAATGTGTTTACTGCTGCACTGGGGGTTTATTTATGCTTCCAGCTTTAAAGAAAGATTATTGTCCTACATCAAGTGTGTAAAGTGAGCTCATGCTTTTCTGCTCTTTCTGTACCATTGCAGTTGTAGATATGATAGAGGCATAAGCTGGGCTTTTACAGTGGTGGCTTTAGAGCATGTTGACTAACTTCCCCTTCTTTGAAGTACTTGCTGAAGGATTATAGCACTGCTGTGTTCATGATGCTGGATTTAAGGGTCTGTCAGCACTTTTGGTAGGAAACCCTATTTTCAGGGATTTATAACTTAAAAATTTCAATACAGTCACTGGAAGTATTTAATATGCAATAGGTAGCACTTTAATCTGTTTATGAAGGGGTTTGAGATTTGTTTCTGTTGAAAAGGTCACAGTCTCCTGAAGCATGGTGGGCATTTGCTTTATCTTTTATAATTTTTATCTACATTGAAGAAGCCACTGTCTGTTACAAGTGGTTGAGCCATTCCTATTCATCTTAGAATCTTCCAGATGTCTTGTATTACAGTGTATTATAGAAAGCTGAAGATCCAGGTTATATAGGAAGTCTGTAAAAGATAGAAACATTACTTATAATTTAAGGGTTTTATTTTGTCTTGTGCAATCAATGGTAGTTTGTCTACATTTAATAATGGTACAGAGTCATAACTATATGCACTTGTGAGAACTATAAACTTAGAATGCATGAAAAACCTTTATTTTTGTTCCATTATTGCAACTTCAGATCCTTTAATTTGATTAAAATGTTATCTTACTATTTTAATTTCTGTTCATTAAATAAATATTGCATGTCTAACACTAATAAAGCACCACAATGCACTACTGCAGTATTTATTGAATTGTGACATTAATCTGTGTTCTGCAAAGCATGTGACTCCTAAACTCCATGGTGTTAAGGCTCTCAGACCACAGAGGAGTATTTCCTTAGGGACAGCTCTAAATGAATATTCCAGATGTTTGTAGGGTAGCCATTAAGGGGAATCTCTTCAGCAGTGCCCAAAACTTAGAATTAGTGAAAAAAATGGTATATTCTTAAATGTCCTAATCTGTATGTCATTTTTAGTATGATATCTGCAATCCCTTTAAATGCTCTATCCCTCTGATGCCATGGCTGTGTAAGTGTTACCAGGAGATCTTTGGCACTGCAGGCCAGAACAGCGTTTAGCATGAGAGCAAACACTGCAAATTCTGATATGGAAAACATGGCACATATTTCTCTTAGTACTTGACAGGATAAAATCCCAGCCAGAATGACAGAAAACTGCAGCATCCTCCCCCATTGCCCAGAAGTATTTTTTTCAATGCTCCCACTAGTTTTTCTCCTCTTTCATGAAGCAGCAAAACAACAAAGTCTGTCCCCTGACAGCAGCAGGTTTTCTGCATGGTGTGGGGGTGTGGAGAGCAGTCCTGGTTTGGGAGAACATTGTGACTCTTCCACCCAGTTTCTTGGGGATTTGAATTCCACAGGGATGTGATTCCTTCCCTCACAGTTAATTTGCTCTGTGAGCAGGTCCTTTGTCAATACATCTGTGGATTTAGAAAGCTTAGAAAATGTTCTTCTGTTAGAGGTGTCCATGAAATGTGGTGGTGTGGGAAATCAGAGCCAGTTTGTGAGCTGCCCATGCATTTCCACGTGTGCTGTTCTGCAGATTCCATCAGCTGTGTCTCCCCATGGCTCGCAGATTTCACAACTGTCCTGGTGTGTGAGAGCTGAGGAATGAGGACAGGATGGGAAGGTATGTTTCAGAAAGCACCACACCGACTGTTAAATACCAGTTTCCATCTGTAATTCACATCTGGTAACTAATCTCAGCTCCTGTGCCCATCTGAAAAGGGAGCCACACCATTGCCCTCCCTCAGAGGCATAATGTTTGTTAGCTGATACCAGCCACAATCCTATGGATGATATGAGATCCCAACTCCATTAAACAGCTTCCAGTTTCCCCAGCATGAAGTTGTCTTTGGAGTTTTCATTATTAACCATCTCAGCCTCCCAATAAAGGTTTTCAAGGATATTGTAAATGTAGTTTAGCAGTTAAAGAACTACTGAAATTACATGTAAGCTAGAAGTATCATCAAGGACAATTCTCTCTCCAGTTGCACTTATTGAAGTTATTTTTTTGTGGAACCGTAGAGAGTAAAAGTCAGGATTTCATTTCTCTATTTTAATTTGTTTTTATGGGAATGTTGTGCAAGTTCTGGCTGCAGATCACTTGAGATACATTGCCCTTTTGTGTAACACTGGGCATGCTTGTAAAGTTATAAATAATGATGATGAAAAAAACACATCTCTTTTTCTGGATCAATGAATTAAAAGTTGAATTATTTGTTTGGATTGTTTTGTAATAGTGCAATTTTATAAGAGATAGGAATAAGACTATCTGCCAAAGGAAGCTGTTTTCTCTTTTCTGTACTACTTATTGAGCAATTATGAGAGAAGGCTACCACACTGAGTGCAGCCCAACCTGGAAACTGTGTGGCAGTGATTGTGTAATGTTTATATAAATACCAGTATATTCAGTGCTGGAAGCCAGTGGCTATTACATGGGGATTATTGCAATGTATTTATAATGTGTTTTTACAGCATTTAGCAATGTAGATCTGTCTTTGATAAATAGATGATGATTTAGGACAAAAAAGTACCCTCCATGGCTAAACACTGGCGTGTTTATACTTTAAAAGTAAGCAGCTTAAAAAGGTTTTAGGGCCATGCAACGTTTAAATGAAGCTGAATACTGAAAAGGGAAGAAAGTCTGTGGGATGCATTTTGTTTGTTTCAGCCCAAACAGTGTCTGCTGTGTGCCATGCAGGGAATGAGCAGAAGCAACACTGGGGAGATTCCATTGCTGGGATCCAAAAAACCCATCAACAATAAAAAGTTTGAGGGCTGGGAGTCTGATTTTAAGGGATCTATCTGCTCACCACGTCCCAGGTTCAGTTTGTAAGAGGAAGAGGTAATACAGCATCCCTTACTAACAAGATGATTGGCAGGGTGAAAACCCCCAAAAAGTGGGAGTTAAACAGAGGGATGAATTCTCAGAGCTTTAGGGACAGGTGTTGGGCAGAAGCAGCACTGTCACTTCTGCTTTCTCAGCCCTGTGACACTTGGTATTAAATTCAGGGATTGAATAAACCAAATTCCAAGCAAAATTAGGAAGTGTCTGAGGACATTTGGGGTATGCATCATGTGGCTGGCCAGGTTTCTTCTGCTGTTGCTTGAAATGGGTGTCTGGCTCGGGGTCCTGTGGAGTGGCCAAAATGTGTCATGTCAGCTCCTCTAAATCATTCATCTGGAGCCTTCCGAGGTGCTGAATGTCTCCTTCTCCGATAACTTGCTGCTCACATTATGAATTCCTTGAAAATTGACTCCCTGGGACATCTTTACAGGAGACATCAAGAGTCTCCATTTAAATTTAATGAATATTTTGTAATTTGCCAAGGACTTCTACAATGCATTGGGAAAATCTGCCTCTTTGAGACCAGAGCTTTGCCAAAATAATGGCAGCTTAATTGCATCCTTTAAAAGCAACTGCTGACTCTCCAGCTATGAGTATTTTCCATTTCCTAATAAAATGTTTTCCCATTAAAGCAGCTTATTTCATTAACTTATAATTCATAGCTTAAATATGCTTATATTTTGCTAATTGTAGATTACTTAGTTCTTATTTTTAAGGAACACTGAAGCACAAAATACAAGATGTCAGGGTTTTTTTTTTAAAAAGAAAAGTCTTGCCTTGTGCACAGCAATTGCATTTGGATAAGCATTTTAAATATGCTATTTTTAAGGAGTTTTTACATGCTATTTTAAACTAAATAATTAAACTTCTATAACAAGAAACAATTTGAAGTGTTCATGCAATTTATAGTTTTAATTCCTTTATAGATATGTGCTCCAATATTTTATAGTTTTGATTCAAAAGCTACCACAGTTACATATTTTAAATTGTAAGGATACATTGTGAGACATCAAATTATTCTTTTCCAAAGTACACAAAGCCAATGTCTCTGATAGATTCTTTTGTGTTTTGTAGAAATTAAAAGGGAATTCTGGGAGAAGTAAGGTTTGCCTAAAAATTTGTACAAGCTTTTGTGTTGAACTCCAGTGCAGCTCAATTTGGGTGCATAGCTTCAGGCACTCCTTTATCCAACTGCATCACATCAAATTTGGGTTTTTTCTTAAGAAATCAAAGACAAGAGAGTAGGAATCTGTTTGCAGCAGGTGCTGGGTACTACGTGTAAGGACCAAGTTTCAAAATGTGGATGCTTTGTGAGATGTGGTCTTGGCTTTTTGGTATTTGGGGAGCAGATGCCACATGAATACCAGGCTTTTTTATGTTTCCAGGATCAGATAGAACTTCCTATTTTCTGATATTTTCAGTTTTCAAAACTTTTTGATGAATTTTTTTTCTTAGTGGCCAGATTTTATTTGGCTACAATACATATAACATTTCACTTGATTAATGTGACTGCTGTTTGAGACCCTCTTGTAATTGGCCTCCTAATCCACACACAGAGCACTGTGAAATAGTGTGAATTTGAAGTTGAGAGACTGATGAAAGGAACATCCATCAATAGTGGGGAGGAATGAAATAATCCTAATTAAAAGCAAAAGAATTGTGTGATCTGAATTAAGATTCAGTTGGTGGATACCAAAGAGTAG
Source organism: Sialia sialis (assembly GCA_009812075.1). Classification (NCBI taxonomy): domain Eukaryota; kingdom Metazoa; phylum Chordata; class Aves; order Passeriformes; family Turdidae; genus Sialia; species Sialia sialis. The sequence continues at coordinate 3,065,739 of VRYO01002114.1, read as the reverse complement.
ATTTTCTGCTAAGTATTTTTATTATAACTGTCCAGTATAATTGCTTTGGAAAAAAACTCATTGTGGAAAAAACCACAACCTGTTGTGTTTAATGGTATAAACTTTTTTAGCTCTTTATATACCAAATACTCAATAAGGGCCTTTTGCTTAACCTTTGTTTCACTGGATATGATTTCAGAGAGTTTAAGCAGAATTTTATTGCTGGAGTTGATCACCACAGTTATATTTGCTGACAGGCTCATGGTTATTCTTTTATCTGTTTCAGGATTTTCTGTTTAGTTTTAAGCACTGAACATTTCACCACAGTCTATTTAGAGCATTATTTAAAACTTGTTCCAGTTCTCTTCATTCTTATGCACGCCCATGTGTTAAACTACTCCAGAAACTGGCTTAGCTCTGACCATATTTGGAGGCTGTTCCTCTTCTTTGCTCTTGGGCTGCTTTGGATGGGGACTTACGTCTAAAGTAACAAATGAAATATGTGACGAGAGCTGACTGCCAAAACCGGGATCAAAGCGAGTTTCTGAGGAGCTCATTGGAAAACTATCCTGAACTTTGGAAGGATGACTCAAAGCCGCATTCTAAACACAGCAAACCACAGTGAAATAAATGGCAAGGTGAGAACAGATTTCTTGAATAAGGTATGTGTCCCCCTAAGACCAGAAAGTCATTTTAGTCCTAGGGGAAAGGAAACAAATTAGCAGATGGATTTCAAATATCAATCCGAATGGGTTGCTCAGGATGTTCTTTGTCTGCAAGCCCACAAACCTTTGCAATTCCTCTCTGGGTTTGCTACACAGCAGTGTGTTAGCCAGAGAGCATTCAAAATGAAAGGTAGCATTTGCTGATGGAGTCATGTGGGACATCGCTGACTTTTTTGAAAAGCTGCCAAGTCTGAGGGCGTGTTCTCTTAAATGCATGCAGTGTGTTCCTCATCTGACTTAGAACTATGAGAACATTCAGCTCTGATTCATTAGATTTAGGCAGTTCATGTGAATAAAGAGGAGACTTGAATAAGGAGGATTTCCCTGGATCCTTCGCAGTGCCATATAGACTTGCAAAAAACAGCTGCTGTAACTGAGTAGAAGGCTGTGCCTTGTGGCTGGGTGTGTGTTTGCAAAAGCTGGCATCGGAAAAAAGAGAGAGCTCTGTGAGAAACCTGAGCCTCTCTCACAATCATGGCATCTCTCAAAGTCCCAAGACTTTAAGATGTTTAGAAATAGCTGGAGAAAACCATTCAGCAGTGATGATCTGTAGCAACTGGGAGCTGGAAAGAGAAATGTTAATTTTAGAGGGAGGGGAGGGGTTTGGGTAGCTGCTGTGTTGAGGAATGATCAAATGCTAATACATAAGGTAGCTGTCGAAGGGAACAGCAGCTGTCTCAGGATATAAAAGGTGGAGAATGAGATGGTGGAGTTTTCCAGGGGCAGGGGATGAGAAGCAATAACTGCTTCCTTCCAGGAGGCAGTAACTGGCTGGCTGCAGTAAAGCATGGCTCGTCAGGAGAGCGATGGATGCTGTTAACACAAACAGTAACAGGTTTCTCAGACTTTCCTAGTGCCTGGGAAAAAATGACACAAATTGTTTTCCAAAGTAAATTGTTTCAAGTACAAGCCCTTGAACAGCAGCAGATACAAAAACAATATTAAATCTTTTCTCCTTTATTTGATTCTGCCATTGACTTGTCTTGGAAAAAAAATTGTGGATTTTAGTCTGACTAAAGGCTAACGGAGTTGTTCAAAGATTGACATATAAGCAAAGAGTAATGCAGTTACAAAGGGGAGGTGTCAGGTTAGCACAGTTGTTATTATTACAATTAAAGTCTTTCAGTGCAATGGTGGTCTTCTGCCAGGAGTGCTTTTTGTGACATCCTGGAGCTGTCCTTCCCCCAATAAATCCCCATACAAAGCAGCTGACATTGGGAAGAGTTGCTGGCATGATGCTGGCCAGCTGGAATAACCTCTCCCTGCTACAAAGTGATGCTTTCTCTGAAATATTTTAGAAGGCAATGCTTTCTCATTAGAGCAAATTGAATTACTGAGGGATAAGATCATCACATTCTAAAAAATGCAAGATTTAATATTTTTCTCGTTGCTAGCCTAGAACTAGTGCTTGGACATCACAGTCTGAAAAGCTTTAAGCAATTTGTAGCCCTTGCAGTTTGCACAGGAGAGGATCTCAGCATGGCACACTTGGATTATTGTTATCTGTGCATTATAGCAGCTTGTGTTACAGAAACACAGAAAGGTTGGGGTTGGAAGGGACCTCCAAGATCATCTGTTTCCAACCCTCCACTGGAGCAACTTGGACACCTCCAGGCATGGGGCAGCCACAGCTCTGTGCCAGCCCCTCACCACCCTCACAGGAACAATTCCTTCCTAATACCTAATCTGTCAACTCCCCCAACTCCTAGATATTAATTATTCAGGCTATTGGAACAGTGAACCTCCCTGCTTCCCACAGGTATAAAATGTGTTTATTTTGATGTGGCCCTGGAGGTTACAATGCCTGTTGCTTCCTGTGAGAAAAGCTGGCAGCATATCTGCTAAAAAACATGAAGTTCTTTTTATCAGAACACTACTCACAAGCAGCAAAACTCAGGAGGCTCAGTTCTGGGCAAACCTTTTTTTTTTTTTTTGTCTCCAGACTCTTACTAAGTATAAAATTGTGGAATTCTTAATAAATGTAATTATTTTTTTCCAACTTTGGCATTAGTACACAAATTTGGCATTGTAACAGGTCAAAAAGAGCTTAAAAGGCTACTAAATCCCAATATTTAGAGTTATTCCCACTTTGCCCCTGTTTTAATGGCTATATTAGATCCAGGGGAGTGGACCCTTATCCCACCTGGCTTCAAAGCAGCAATTAGCTTTGCTGACAAAGAGGAAAATTTAGGGCTAAACATAAATCCTGGTCCTTGGGAATGAAACATTCTGGCTTGTCTGATATTAAATTTGCACAAAATACGATGTGTTTGTAGCCCGAGATTTTTGTGAGTTGGCAATAGCCTCAGTCTGTTGCTTTCCTGAGTCTTTTTCTTCTTCCGGCACAAAACTTAGCAGGCAAAGACGTTGATTTGCCACAGCCTCAGTTGTGAATTTCAGCTTTTCCTTCAGCTGTTTGATAACACTTTTCTGTGTTGCTGCACCTGTACCTGCACTTTTTGGCTTCAAGTGAGTACAGAGCATGAACTTTGGCAAGTTGTAAAAATTAGCTGAAGAATAATAGTAAATAAAATGGCATTCAGCCCAAGCGTGTTGTGTTTTCATTGCTCATATAATGGCTCATTGGAATTATTTTCCAGAGACAGCTCTGTGTATTTAAGTATGTATCAGAATAACAGCACTTTAAATCAGGAGTCAAGTAGCTACTTTGTATGCTGTGCTTATCTTAAACAGAGTTTGATTTAAAACATTTATCTTCTCCGGTATCATCTCCCATGTCAAAGCACATTTAAATCCTGCTCTGTTCCTAATATCACTGGTGTCTAGAATGGTGTCTGAGAACAAAAAGTTTGATGATTGCTCTGTTGTTTGCCCACTTTTTAGTTATTAGCTGCTCTGTTGTTGGTTTGGGTATCACTGGAGCTGAGGAGGAGAAGCCTCAGCAAAGTAAACTTTTAAAAATTAAAGCCAAGGTCAGACTCCAGGGTTAGCAACACGAGGAGACAGCAATTTAAGATGGGTCCAATTATGCAAAATCGTGTGTTGAGTTACAGCCTCGAGTCTCCTCTGGGACCTGGGAGGTTGTCTGGGTAAAAATATCAGAGGAATTTCAGGGGGGGTTCTCTTTTGTTCCTCCCTTTATCCTGAGAGAGAACAATGCAATCTGGAATTAAAGCTTTCCTTTTGAGGTCAGAAACTGCAAAGCAAAACTCCTATCCCAGGAATGTTTAGTCAGTGCATTTCAGTGAGGGCAGAAAACCCAGCATAAGGCTTGGGAGGCTTTTGGTTCCTTGTTTCATTTTATTGGTTTGCACAGGCAGAACATTGAGACAACACCTCTGAATCCAGAAATAAATCAGCTGAGGCACATCAAGTGACCCAGGAAAGCAGAGCAGATTTTACTGTTTGTGCTCTTAATGTTTAAACCAAGCACCATCACAGCCAGGTGATTCTTTAGATTTTAAAAGAGGATCTTAACTTGCCCTCATTTTTAATTTATCTTTTCCTTCCAGTAATTGGAAAGCACAAGCACACAGTGGTGCCAAGTGGTGACTCCCAGAAAGGCTGGGAATGAAGGGATCAGACTCAATTTACTTGGATGATTGATGTGGAAGTTAGGATGGTTATATTGCCAAAAAAGTCTATTTTACTTCTCTTTTTGGGGGGTGAAAGAACATTGTGTGCTATGCTTTTAAAGAACTTTTCCCCAAGCAAAACACTGTAGAGATGTGCTGTAGTCATGCTACTTCAGAAAACATCAAAACTTACCACCATTACATTTTCTCTGTGACTCTGAGGTGTACAGTTTCATAATTTTGATCATTTCTATGAAAGCATCTTTAATAAGAGAAACAGAGAGATTATGTTCAATAAAAGCAGAAGCACAGTTGTGAATATGTTTAAACAAGTTTTTGCATTGATAAACAAAAATACTGGGTATTTTTTTCAATCACTCAGACACAAGTACTTACTGAAGAATTTATACAGTGCTCAGGGCAAGTTACAGCTGGATCCTCTTAAAAACCTCAGTTCTTTCTAACAAATGACTCATAAAACTAGTGTAGCTCTGAAGTTTTTCAGAAAATATATGTAATTAAAAGGGATTTTGCCATTTGAACAAATAGTAAGTTATTGTAAATATCTTAAACATGAGATAAAAACCTGATTATGCTGCTTTTACAGAGCATTTCTCCTTCAAAAAACCCAGAAACTGAGTTTCAAAACTGACAAATTTGCTGCAGGAGTTGTTCAAGTGTTTTTGACAGTGATGCTCCCTACCAAGCAGGGCTGAGCACTGGGAAGTAAAGTCTTGTGCATCTGTGTGATCAGCTGAGTGCCTGGGAATTTGCTGTCCAGTTAATTCTGCAAGAGTTCTACTGCACCACTTTTCTTATGCTAGGAAAGTGCATTTGTAAATATTGCTTAAATTCCTTAGAATCACTGACAAAGGAAGGACAGTAATTTCACGATTATAAGCTGCACCTGATTATAAACCGCACATCTGGATAGCCGGGTAGACCACGGGATTTGTCCATATATAACCCGCACCTGAATATAAGCCACATTTTTTATTTATTTTTTTAAAGAGAGGATCTATGTGCAACAAAGTAACGAATTAGTAACAGAATCGCGCCAGTGCGGGATTTGGTGTCAGGTGCTCAAGTTGCAAACAGTTTTCATAGACCAGCCAAGCCTTTAAAGGCAGCCCCAGGCGCCCTCCTCGGCCGGCTCTCACTTCCAGGTTGGCATTTCACTGGGATTTGTCCATAGATAAGCCGCACCTGATGATTAGCTGCACTGCTGGGGTAGGCTGGATTCTTCAATGAAAAGGGTGTGTGAAATTACTGTAAATTCAAACCCTGACTCCTCCTGTCACCCTCTGGGATCATCTCTCACCATGTTGTTTATCCCCTGAGACATCTCTGCCCTCCACAGCTTGCAGGGGGACTCTGCTCCTGCATCAGCAGCTTTTCCTTCCCCTTCAGCATCTGCCAGGAGTGAGGCTCTTCCCTTCCTGTGCCTGCTCAGCCTGGTGAGGCACTGGGGAAAGCTGCCCCTGGGAAGAGAAGAACACAGCCCTAGACAGGAGAAAAAGCTGAATTTAAGCATCTCATTTCTTCATGTGCAGAAGAGACAGTTTGTGCAATAAAGCCATTAGCAAGTCTAACCAAGAGTGCTGAATTATTTCTTCATGACCAAAGCACTCGAGGGAAAAAAATTCCCCATGGGTTTTAAAAATATCTGGTGACTCACTGGGATGGGATGTCTAGCACAGAATAATTCAGGCTGGAAGGGACCTCAGACTGGATCGTCTAGTCCAGCTCCCCATACCCTCAGGCAGCATCACCTCTCCAGGAAATCTGTGATAATTAAATAGTTCAGTCACAGGAACATAACCAGCCCTCATAGTTTTGGGGTTTTTTTAATCTCAAAATGCAAAACTGCACTGGGTAACATCTTTTAAGATGTACAAACAAACAAACACATCCCTTGCAATCCATTATACTTTTACATTGACCTATTTATGTTAACAGGACTGTGTTTGTCAAGAGTGGGATAATAATGAACTTAATAATGAACTCAAATCAAACTTTGCAGAACTTCCTAGAGATGTGTCAAAGTAGGCATTGTCTCTATGCTGAGGTTAAAAGTGATTTCTACTTCCAGAAATCTAAGAGCAAGCTTCAATAAAAGCTAATATGGGCTCAAAAAAGAGGTAATACTCAGTTTTATGTTTTCATGCTGGTGAAAAATAGTCAAGCAATATTAGCAGCAAAATTGCTCATGTAGCAATAATGTCAAAAAAAGTTAATATAAAATAATACAATCCTGTACGATTCTGTGTGATACAATTCCTGTATGATTCAAGGTTCAGGTTAGAAAGGGAAACTTGTAAAAAGGATGAAACTTTATTTAAGTATGCTGTCAAATAAAGCTCCCATTAACAATAAGGGAGAAAAAAAATGTAAAGTTACCTAAGGCCTATAAATAGATTTAGCTGTAGAATACAACATGGAATATTCAATTTATTGGTTGACCTACTGATATCAGAGAGATAGAAATTATAATAATCTGGAAATTGGGAAATAATTATAAAAGTTGTGAGGTTAGCATTTATTTGGTGTTTACCCAAGAGTCAGAGGATACAAAGGGAGCTGGGCTGACAGAACTAACATCTATTTGAACACAAGTGAAAGAGTAAATTCAGGAGGTGAGTTGGGCAATCATATCCTGGTATCCCCTAAAGCTCTGGGTGCAGGGTAAGATAACAATGCATTCCTTGGACTGGCAAAAACCACAGACATATAGAATTTAATGGAAATATTATTATTGAGCTCTTACGAACCAATCCCTAAATTTGATGTACAAAATGCTTTTTAACAGAGTGTGAACGGCATAGTTAAAGTATGATAGATAATGAGGTCAAGGAGGGAAAAAGGGAAAATTCTGCAACAGGAACTGAACAAAAAGGTGAATTCAGCACACTGGGAGCACCAAGGCTCCTCCAGCCCAATTTCTGGTAGGAATGGAGATGTGCTACTAGAGGCTGCAATGCAGCCAGGAAAGACCAGGCCATGTTCAGCTGATTTAAACCAAAATAATAAAAAAGTAATTTAAATAATATTGACAAACAAGCAGAACACTTTTAAGGCTGCAATAACTTGCTTATATATAGGCCACAATTTATCTTGTATTTATTATTTAGGCTCTTGTATAGATTTGTTTCAATTTGCATTTATTATGGGCTGGATTATATTTATATCCCCATTTATATATAAATTATAATTCCAGTGGATATAAAATCTAAGAATTAATCTTAATGCTACTGAAAGAAATTATCCTGGGTAGGCTAGATATATAAGAAAACAATATAAATTCATCTAAATTCAATTATTAAACAAAGAGAATATTGTATTTAATTGGAAAATTGAATCAATTTACTTACATTCATCCTTATCTGTCATAATTTTAGAGATGATAAATCTCTCCCTCTTACACTGTATTGTTATACACTGACAGAAAGAAGAAAATAATATCTGTTCCATTTTGAAATTCCTGTTTGATTTTTTTTCTCAGCTGTGGATGGGCTAATTACTAATCAAAAGTAGTGGAATAAACTGAGGTAAAAGGAGGGCATTTTTATACAATAGAAAAGGATAGTGTTGTCAAAATGTGGATTAGACTAATAAATACAGATATTTAGCCAGGATTTCAAATAACTTAGTAGCTTAACTTTTCTCAAAGTTTAAAGAAAACTTGTGTGACCATTTCCTAATTTTAAATTTAAAAAATACTGTGAATTTAGTAGATGTAACTGTCTTTAAAAGGCTTCTTAAAAATCTAACATTTTTTATTTGTATTCCAGTTTATAGCGAATAAGTGGGAAACAAAACAAAGAGTATGAAATTTAAGACACATAATCCGTCTTTTGGGGCATTTCTTAATCATGGGAGGCCAGTAAAAATTGTCTCCTTTATCTAATTTGGGTTTGATGGACAAATTTATTTTTCCTAAAGAAGACTTAGGGCACTTAGGGTTGCAGTAATTAAAAAACTGAGGAATTATTTTGATGCTGCCAGATATCACAAAGTTTTATGTAAATCAGAATTCAAATTGCTGCTGGTCTCGTTCCTTGGGGCTGTTTAAGTCAGGAAGAATTCCTCAGTTTTACACTTTTGGGTTTTGTGAAGCTTATTATCCCAAATGGGTCAACCTGAAAGTCGCTGTAGTAAAAGCTTGTTATGTTTGGCTGGGATCTGCAATTGTCAGGAGTCAGTCCAAAATTCGGGGAAGTCATGGATTTTCATCAAGTCAGCATGAATTAATACAGACTAGGTCTGTCACACTTCAGCCAACAATGACCTTTCTTTACATGTATGAGCATTCCCTTCTGAATTCGATTACCAAGATATCTATTTCTTAAGCCCTACAAAGTACTTTTCTTGGAAAAGTACTTTGCCTGTCAATTTTTCAACCAGTGATTATAAGTAGTCATGGTAAATCCTGCAAACCACACTGAGACTAATCCTGGGAGAAAAAGACCTGTGCTGGTGTCAAGAGCACAGGTACCCAGTTTTTCCAAAGAAATGCAATTATAGTTCAGTATTCAAATAATACATGCATATTGAAAAAGGTGCAGTAAGTTTAGGGAGTTTCTTTGCATTACATTTCCTGAGAAACTATCAGGCTAATTTCCACATGAATTTATCATTGCATATAAAATTACTGCAGTTAGGAAAATTGCTGTTTGATGTATAAAGGAGTGAATTGTTCTTCTGAAAGCAAGATATTATAGGGCTTGGCAGTTGTTGTATTAGGGTTTATGAACTGTGAATGTTCTACAATGTTCTCCTGTACCTTGTGGACTTGAACTGTTGATACATCTCTGAATGAATCTTGTAAATGGTGTTCCCATGGGTGCACTCCGATTTTGGAACCTTTGTTACAGCAAATGGGATAAAGGGTTTGATAATCAAGTAACAGAAATGCACCCTGCAGCATGAAAATTACACCACTTCTGTTTCTCTAGATGCACTTTAAAAATATTTAATTGGCACCACACGCTTTGTTTGTGGTTATTGAGTTTTCTTACATTCACTGGCATATGTGGAAAAGTGCTTTTGCCATACACTGCAGACTGTTCATTGATGCAAATGAATTTAAGGACAGTATGAGATGTTGAAGCTGGTATTTTGATTGATTTGGTCAAAATATTGTGGATTACTATTTTGTATATAATTATACAAACACACAAAATAATGCAGCTAGACCCTCTTCTCTAATTAAGATGATTCTGTAGCACCTTTTAAAATGGAAGTTATATTGGCCTTTTTAAAATTTAATTTTAATGAAGAGAAAGGGGAATGTGAGGAGGATAAAAGCTACATTATTGATTAGAAGTCCTGCCCAAGCTGTAAGAAATTTAGACATGACAGATCTCAGGGGCTCTGCAATGGAGAACTTTAAAAAGCTTAATTATGAAACACTGTGTGCCCAAGTAGGTTTGTAAATGAGTGTGGTAAGAATCTGCAAGTCCAAAGGTCAGAGAAGGCTGTAGGGACACTGCAGCTGTCTTGGAGAGGTTATAGCCATGGGGATTGGGTGTCTAAGTCACCTGGCTCAAGAGCCATGCTCTCCCAGTGCTACAGTCTTTCAATATGTAGCACACATTTTTCCTTTCCCTGCAAAATCTGTTTGTCCATCCATCCCTCCATCCACCCATCCATCCATCCCTCCATCCATCATCCATCCATCCATCCATCCAT
>VRYO01002114.1:3032596-3045484 GCA_009812075.1 Sialia sialis | reverse complement strand
TTGCTCAATAGCAGAACTGAAAACACAGGCCCCAGGCGCTGAAGTGAAGCAACTGGATGTTGTTTTGCACAACCTCAGTCTGTGCTTGCAGATGGCTTTGTGCAACAGTAGCTGTCCCAGGACGATAGGCATGATTTGTGTCTTATATGCCTATAAACCTATCAGTAGAAGGAGTTATTAATGATCACAGCCCATCATTATCAGCAATCTGCTGGATGCTCAGTCCATTGATTGCGTTCAAGAACCTCTTGGAAAGGTGTAAAGCAGGAGCACAGTCAGTGTTGCATAATGAAACCATTATGTAATGAACGTGTAATTATGTAATGCATAAATAACGTTAAATGTTGCCAAATGTTAACTGTATGAATCACTAGAGGGCAGATTATAATCCCTGCTGGGTCCTTCTGCCTGTGGCACAGGGAGCCAACAGCTCCCAGCAGCAGGTGGGGAGCAGAGGGACACAGGGACAGGGACAGGGACAGGACACACAGCCTGAGGCTCCATCTTTCTCTTGAAACAAAGGGGACCACTCTGACTTCCAGCAGAAAAATCTTGTTTGTTGCTGTTTATGGAAGTATAAGAATGTGGCTTTTTATCTGGTTTCCAAAATACAGCAGAATCAAAGCCCCAATTTATTAAAAGGAGAATTTGTGTTACTGTTGCTCATTGTATGCCAAAGTGTTTACAGGATCAAGGCATTTATGATTATTTTATAATCTCAATGGCATTTAAATATACACCATATCTCCTCCTCTTTGATTTCCTTTTCCTTTTCCTTTTCCTTTTCCTTTTCCTTTTCCTTTTTCTTTTCTGTTCATGCAAACATATATATTAGCGTAAATTTTTCCCAGTAGCAATTCAAAAGAATTTATATTCTAAGCTCACTTGAAGCCCATACCCCACTTTTAGACTTGGTTTTGGTGCTGACATGAAGCCATCCCACCTATCCACAACCAGACCAACCATGGGGCACCTGTTGTGTGCTGTTTAACTGCAACAAATCAGAAAAGAGTTGAATGAAGTTTGAGATCAAGACAGTTCTCGTTTTTTCCTCCAAACTGTGGCATAATGATAAAATCAGTAACGTTTCAATTCTTTGGATTTTTAAAGTAGAGAGAGACTAAATATAGACGTGGAGGCCTCTCCCTAACCTGCTGACCCTGAACCAAGTGACTGCAGGTTACACTGACAAGAGCCCCATTGTCCTTTTCATTAATCAAACCCACTGAGCCAGGTAAATCTTTAAACAAGATGAATGGGCAGCATTTTTAAAAAGTAAAATAATTCACCAGGCTTTGGATGTGTTTCTCTTTAATTAGTTTGATGAGCACAAAGTCTGAAGCCTTGTCAAACACCCAGTATTAACTTCTGGTGCTGACCTAGAAAAGGAGCGTTGCAGAGGTAAGAAAATGGGCAGGTGAAACTAAGTGAATAAGAGATCTTTTTATTGTGAAGGCCTCTTGCCAGATGAAAAGAATCATTACCACAATGATACTTCTAATTATACTGTCATTAGGGTACTAGTGCAGGTTCCTATAGTGCATGAAGCTTTCCCTCTTTCAACAACTTGATCCAAAAAGAATGAAATACAGGTATTAACCCTTTCACTGGCAATGCAGCTGAGTATTTAGGCAAGCTAGGACAGCATATTTTATTTCACGGTCAAGTCATATTATCATTGATGTTTCTGGAAAATACACAAGGGGATTTTTTGTTTGTTTTAAATTCAAGTAGTAAACAATACTGAAGAGTAAATTACCTGGGCACTGTACATTCTTGCCAGAAGCCAAAGATGAAGAAATGATGATGTGTGTTTCTCAAGGTAGCCAAAAGGGAATTAAAATGTGCTTTATGGTTGATCTAATTGTTGCCTGACTGGAAAATGTGAGGTGAAGTTTCTGGCACGGAGTTGTCCAAATCATTGAAAGGAGCCAAGAGCAGATAACACACTGGGCTGCAGACAGCAGAGCTGTTCAAGGTCACTCTCAACTCATTAAGCAGCTGCTTAATCTATGAGGTGAAAAATATTTGCATTTTTAATAACTTGCAATCTGCAGACAATGCTATTATATTAACCTCAAGGCTTTCTCTTCACTTTGGAGGACTGGATGTTCAACCTCTGTATCCAAAATGGATACAGAATCACAGGCAGCTACAGCCCAAGGTGTTAAAAATTAGATTCCCTCAGGTGTTTTAACCTAGTGCTTAGATGGTCCCAGACTTTGGATCCCAGGTCCAAGCTGACTCAGCATCTTTGTCTAAAACTTGCTCTGTCCAGGGCAAACTGGATTTCTCCCTGTTCTGGATGGATTTTAGCTCATGTTTAGTTCTTTAGGAGCACACAGAGGACCAGAGCCTGTTCTGGCAGTGAGGAACAGAATCATGTCATCTCCAGGGTGACCAGAGCAGGGCACTTGAACCTTTTGGGTGGCACAGGCACAGAGTTACTCGGTGTTAGGTAGGTTGGAGCTCTGCCTTCAGGTGTCCCCAGCCAGGGGGACAAAGCACATCCAAAATTAGAAGCCTTTCATCAAAACAAAGGGAGAGATGTCCAGAGGAAGGAATCTTGGAGCTCTGAGTTATCCCCGAGGCAGATGTCCTAAATGTTGGGAGAAATGAGAGTTCTCAGTAGAAGGAATGAGCAAGGGCAGCAGATCAGAAACCACAACAGCAAAACACACAAAGGCAGAAGGAGAATGGGCAGCCAGGAGGGGAGATAAATTTCCCCGAAATGGGGGAGAAATAGCACAATTCATGTATCTCTGACTTTTTGTGGTGCTCAGCCAGCAATGCTGCAGTTCCATGGCACAGCTCATGGCAGTTTAAAGTGAGGATGTGGCTCGGGAGGTTTTGTGAATCCCAGAAGCTCCTCTTTGATGAATAAGTAGTTATTAGCTCTTTTGAGACTGGGTACCATTTGGATAATTGGTGAGTGGACTGTGACCTGAAGTACTGATGAACTGGAGGGAAATAATTCAGAATTCTTTTCAGTTTTACTCCATACTGCTTTTTTTTCATGTTCACACAACTCAATATAAAACATGAATCATTATTTTCATAAGAGAAATCATAGTAGGAATAATTTGAAGGAAAAAAAGTTGTAATACTTCTTAATATGGGCAGAATTCAATTAATAAAATACCAAACCACATACTGTGGCTGATTTGTTTCTAAAAGGTCCTCTTTTCTATTTTAATAGGAAAATATGTTGTCTGTTGTGGTCAGTCTTTAAGACAGCAGAGTTTATCCCTTCTACCCTATTTTTTTTAATTTTTGCCATTATCCCCAACTTGAAAACAAAGGGCCTGGTCCTTTATGCCCAAAACTTGTGGGAGTTCTGTTTAAAATCACGAGTGATTTCATTTATGAGCATAAAGCAGTGGTGGTTTAAGTGATGTTGCAACATTGCCTGGCAGGTACAGAAATATTAAAAGAATAAAAAAATCTGGGAAACTTACTCCAGTTCTAACCTTTAGTAAATAGATTTCCAAGTGGAGGAATTGCAATACTGCAATTCAGCATGATCTGGAAAATGACCCCAGTTATCTCCTGTCCAGTCATTTGTTCCTGTGCAGTTAATAAGTGCAAAATGCTTTCAAATTTCTTAGATGGTGTTTGTCTTTGTCAATATTTATGGGGCCTCTACTGTATATAATCTCTCCACAAAAATAGAATTTAATAAAATACTTTAAATTTTTATATAACACCTGTTTTGCTGATGCTTATAGATTTTTAGGTGATTTTACTCTATCTTTTTAAGTGAAAAGGAGATATGAAACTTATTTTTGACATAATTAGAAACCTAAAATGGAAGGTTGCTCACTGAAAACTATATCTTGGGGTTCTTTTGCAATACAAGTTAATTAACTGGATTTAGATATTTGCAAGATGATATATTTAATGGGATTACTGCTCATATAATGTTCTCAGTGACTGATTTGGAATCCAAGCTCGGGGAACAGAATACTGAATTTCCAGCTCTTTGAGAGTTAATGTTGTGTTAAGAGAAAGTACAATTTGAACCTCAGCGTTGATGAATGGCCAGGTTATTCTGGTGAAATGGAGCTGGTGCCTACAAGGGCTGCACGAGGCAGATGCAGGAGCACGGGGAGCGAATTCCTGCTGGGGCTGGGGCGCGGGGACACCACACCTGAACTCCTGGCAAGTTCAAGGCAATTGCAGATCTCATCCCAGCATAAAGGCCCTTTATTCAGCCCCTGTCTCCCAGGTAGGATCAGTTAGGTGCGCTGGGCCTGCAGGTTTATAAATAAACACATTTTTCATTTGTGTTCGGGATGAAAATGAAGATGCGTTTCTTTGCTGCCTGCTCCTGACGTGGTTTGAAACTGCTATTATTTCATTCTTTCAAAATATTGTCTTTTCAATTAAAAAAAAAGGGTGGAAAGTTAAATGATAACTTGCTCTGGGGAAAAAAAAATACAGTAGCCCTGACAAAGAATATTTCCATGTGCCAATATATCCCACATTAGTGTCTATCTTCTTTTTAAGGCAAATATATTTCTGTGTGTCAATTTGGTTCACTACAATGTTAGAGTTTCACTCACAGCACAGGATTTCTCTAATGAATATGATAATTTAAATCTCATGATCAGAGTACTACTTTTTAAAGAAATTTGAACATTTTTTTGTTTAAGTGCTATTAAGTGTTTCAATATTAGCTCAGTCAAATAACTATGAGATTGGGGAATCTCATTTTAGTGGATGGTTGTGTAGCTCTACAGTTCTTCTACATTGTAATATTTTTTAAAAGTAATTCATAATAAAATGATAATTCATGTTTAACCAGCATCGATTTTAAAATTTAACCAGTGTTCAAAAGCTCCGGTGAATTCAAATATCCCAACATTTTTATTTGTGAGGTTAATTTTAATTTTAAATTTTGCTAAAATGAAGTCTGAAGAATTAACTGGATAAGATCATTCAGTTCTCAGTGGCTCACCGGTGCCCATGCTGGCATGCAGACAAAAATCCCACAAAGAGAGGGAGATACACACCTGCATTTTCCCCAAGTCAGAGGTAAAATACCTTTGGAAATGATGTGGTTTCAGTTTATTTATGGGGTTTTTTCACCAGTTTTAGCTAATTTCATATTCCATATTTTGCCTTTAACATAGAGCCTTGGTTTAGATGAGGCTGTGTGCTCTGGTCACAGGGTTTCAGTGACAGGTGAGAAGCAGAGTGAATTTACCTCACTTTGCAGTCAAAAGTCAGGGGTCAACCAGAGTCGTACCAAGGCAACCTTGAAGCC
This sequence comes from Sialia sialis, assembly GCA_009812075.1. Taxonomy (NCBI): domain Eukaryota; kingdom Metazoa; phylum Chordata; class Aves; order Passeriformes; family Turdidae; genus Sialia; species Sialia sialis. Next base: position 3,040,215 of record VRYO01002114.1, on the reverse strand, counting down.
TACAGTTTTTCAGGATTATTAGGTTATAAGTGTTCCATTCTAAGCATTCTAGTACTTGAATAAACAGCCCTTATTAAGCTAAATTTAGATAGGTTCTATTTATGAATACAGGAAAATGGGCCTGTTTATTTTTCCTGATTTGTCCGTAGTCAAGACAACTGTGAAATGTGCCCTGCAAGACAGGGCAAGCACTAAATAGACCACAATAAATTAATAGCTTACAGAAACCTCTTAAAATATTCTCAGCTCATATTTTTGTGAAGCATTTGGGATCTTAAAATATGATATTCTGTGATTTACCAGCAAAGGAATTTGAATTGTGCCATTGTATTCTTGTCCTGCAGCATGATGTTCTTACTGCTAGCGAGGCTTTTCTCTGAAGATACTGCATTTCCTTGGCTGAACACCAATGCCACTGTATCAGGCAGAATTCATGAACTGAGGAGTTTTTTTCTCAGTTTTTCGAATTATCTTCAATTTATCCTGTGCATATCATCACTGTAGGAAACAAGGGGGAAAACCCAAGATCACTCAACAGCTTTTTCCATGTCTCAAAGTGATCTTGTGAGTTTAAAAAGCCAGGATTTCCAAAAGCCCGCTGGTTGTGGAAACAGCGCGGGAATCTTGCACACCCAGGAGTAGCACTTGCAGGGAAAATAAGGAGCATAAAGAACATTTTGGGTGGGCAGGGATCAGTGAATCAGCTGCCGTTTGTCCAGGGCTCCGAAAAAGCACTTGTGGGGCTTTACTCTGGCTCTCAGTAGGTGGAATTAGTGTTCTCCAGGATGGAGTTACAGCCACAGGCACAGATAGCAGGGAGATAATGAACTAATGCTGGGGAAAAGAAGGAGGTTGGAGCAAGGAATGTGAATGAACAAGGCCAGGGACAGCAGGTCTGGTTTGACAGCGCTGATACCGGATGTGCTTGGGGAGTTTCTATCAGCTAAAACTAATGCAGTTACTTGTGCAGGGTCATAATAGCAGGGAAAAACATATTGCAATTAAGTGCTGTTCATCTGAATAGTCTATTGTTAAAGAGAAATGCAAAATTACAGCAGGCTGGTGGAGCTTTGAAGAGACCACGTACAAGATATACTCTCTCAGAACGCATCATTTATCAGAACTGAAATGCTTTGCAAAGTCAGGTGTTGCCAGAATGTCTGAAAATGTTATGACAGTAAGAAAATATATATTTTAGAATGAACTAAGGATGCTGTTTTGTCTTTTTAGTACCTCTTTTAATTTAATTTATTTTTTTCAGTATCCTGTTCCATTGCAAGTTGAACTGAAGCTAAGTCTAGCAAAGCATCTGTGTCTGAATTGGTGTAATGATTCTCCATTTACAGAAAGAATAGTAATATTGAGCACATCTTGACAGATGTATTTTACAATTTTCTTCTGTTTTACATCTTCTATCCATAGATAAGTGAGAAAAATACGGAGTTGTACTATTGTAATGGCAACATCTGAAAGAACCAAAAAAAAAAAAAAAAGTGCTGCTTTATTAATCAAAGAACAATGTAATTCTGTACTAATAGCAGTTTGGAAAACACAAAATGAAGCTAGAGCATTCGTGAAATTATCATCCATTACACATATTAATTGACAGTGCACTCCAGGAATTAATTGATCTGAGCGTGGGATCTGGCAGTTATGGCAGATAGGAATGCTCTCCTCTGAGAAGAGGGAACATGCAGAGCAGCAGGAATTGTTTTTCATATTCATCATTACCCTCGCAAGCAGCCACTGGAGATGCTTGGATCAGGCCTGGCAGCAGTTTGGTATTCAGTTTCAGCCCAAACAGAACATGCACGTGAAGCAGCTCATGGGGAATGCATTTGGCAGCCCAGGGCAACCAGCTTTTCCCAAAATGAGAGCCTGTGGAAAGCAGTTTTCATCTTCCAAAGCCACTGGCCTTATGGACTTCAGCGCAAATAAATTTCCAAATAATGAAGCTGCAGTTCAGTTTCTGGCCAAGGCGAACGAGCACACGTGAAGTCATTCAGAAAGGAGATGAAAAGCTCACATTCAGGATGCATTAATCTGAAAACAAGTGTACTTTTGTGTCTGGGGAGTATTATTTTCATTGCCATCAATTTAGAACATAGATAGACGGTGATTCTAGCTTCACTATCAGGTTGCCCTGCAGGCTGAGACCCCTCCCCAGGCCACTCCATTTAATTTAGATTAATCTAAAGCTAAGTGAAACTTTGTACCCTCTCTGATTTCTTCTTATGATGGGGAGCACTCTGATTTCCCCTTCCCCAGTGGTCTGCTCGGAGTGGCTGGAAGAGCAGGGCAAGGAGAGGTGCACAGGAAAATGCCCCCAGGTAAGGGGAATTATTTCTGCCAGCTGACAGCCTGTGAACAGATGGATGGCAATAGCGTTCAGCCACCTCCTCCACAGTTAATTTGACTTTTTCTTCACTTTTGCACTGTCCTGTTGAAGGCAGACTTTGGTGCATGAATTTTTCAAGGCATTGCACGTAGCAACAGATAAATCTGCCATGGAACAGAATGAAACCCAGCACTTCTGCTGCTCTTACACATTTGCAGTGAAATGTGATGTGGCAGGAATAGGGCCCTGTACTTTTCATGGTGGTTTCTTCAAGGGTTTCTTTTATTTTCTCTGAAATTAAATTCTCAGCAGACTGAAGGAGTTGGTAAAACAGGTGCAGTGAGGGCAGGGTGCACCCCTCATTCCCAGCCTTTCTTCAGAAGGTTTCAGTGCTGGGGAGGGAGGAGGACTCGATGGGCATGGACAGGCACGAGCTCAGAGCTGAGCCTTCATGTCCACCAAAACCTGCAGTGAGCAGGATATGGGGAGGTCTAACAATTGCTGAGACAGTCTGCTGTAATTAATTTACATCATTTGCAATCTTTTTTTCTGGGAAATTTTCATTTACTACAGCCGTGCCACTCCTTGTGCTATTTAGTGACACCAGTGTCTTTGGGCAGCATCTGATCTGGATAGCTTTGGTGACTTTGCTGCATCTTTTCCTCTTGTCCTTTGAATTTTACTCATAATGATACAAATTATACAGAGATTCTTGCTATAATTTATATAATTCCTCATAATTGAGGTTGGCTTGTTTTATTATTATTATCATTATCATTATCATTATTATTATTAATTTGTTTTCCTTTTCCTGTCTTTTCCTTTTTTTTGTAACCCACCAAAATTACTTTCTATGGATAAGCAGTGTGAAGAAAACAAATTCTGCCCAGTAACAATCCTCAAATGAGGATCACTCAGCAAGCAATACATAAAGAATCAGATTGTCTTTCAGTTTGGTTTCTCAGCTTATTAAAAGAATTAGGGAGAGGCAACTGCCTGTGACTCTTAATGTTTTACAAAGCAAAATTTTGGGAATCTGTCCACAGGCCTGGAAAAAAAAATCTGCAGCAGAACTTATTTTAAACGTATCAGTTAGTAGATTTGTATTACTCTGTCAATAACCAATAGATAAAATATAGTGAACAAGAAATTGGGGTTAGTCTGAATAGCACTTGTAAAATGTGATTAACTGAAATGTTTAATTCTTAAGATGGGACAGTGTAGAAATATTTAGCAGGTCTAAAAAGATACTGCCATTTTAAATAATCCTGAAATTCTTTACTTCATTGTTTCCATAAAATAAAACTGTTAGATGGAATGAAATTATTAAACTGGTTAGTTCTAATTGACCTGAGATCTTAGAGGGGAAGATATGTTAGGGACAGAGAAGTCCTAAATTTACCTCCTGGGTGCTGCTGGGCCTGATTATGTTTTGCATACACAATTGTGGTTTTCTGATTTAGACTTGCAACAACAACAAAAAAAAAAAGTCAGCAAAAAAAAAGTCTTATTTCTGTCTGGTGGCTCACAAAACTTGCACGAACAAGACTTTAATGTGTGTGAAACTGCCAAACTGGAGCCAGAGTCGGAACTCTCAAGGGGCTGAATATTGAGCAAAAGAGAGAAATGAAACAGCTGAGTTACTACCCTGAGAAACATATGTGGTACATTTACACATTTACCAACATTCAGAAGATTTTCTGATATGTAGCTGCTCTCTTGAAAATTTTGTACGTGGTCCAGAGTTGCACTGGACCTGCAGGACCCATTTTGGCTTCTCAGGCAAATTACACAGAGTTGCAATGAAGTTTATAAATGAGTATTTATCCCTCAGAGAGAAATGTTTTTGGAGGAGCTCTGACAGCCTAGTGGGGGAATAAGTCCTTTGGAAACTGTTTGCATGTGTTTGCCCAGGACTGCAAAGCAGTCTCTCTGAAGAATTCTAATTGTGCTTCGTGCTAAAAAACCCAAGAAATTATCTTGAAGCAACAATAATGTTGTTGTACCTAGTTAAGCAAGAAATTCAAGGTTATGGCTGACACTGATCCTAATTGATGGAGCTGACAGGTCTTACTCTAGTCAATCACTTCACCACTTCCACCTCAATCTTCTGAAATAATTTCTTTCAGTGAATAATGTGTGCTTAAATTCATCAGTCATGATACCCTCACAAATCCTCCTGCAGGTCCTCTCTGCTCCTGGAGAAGTAAACAGACAGTAAACAGTCCTTCCTGATGAAAGATTGTCTTTTTCATAGCAGAAAACAGAAATATTTCCTCAAAATTCAGGAGGATGACATGGGTTTAACAGTAGTGTATTTGCACAGATTTTGAGCCTTTATCCTGGAGAGCTCTGCATGGTGGTAGGAGGTAACTAGGACTACATATTTCTTCTCTCCCATTTCCTTTTCCCAGGTGTATTTATTTGATCAGAGTTTCGTATTTAAATATGCAGCATGTGTTTTGTTAAATGATGGCAGAAGAAAACTGGAGTCAGAAACAAAGGAAACAAACATACTTGAATTATGCTGCAGACAGCATGAAAGAAAATGTCTATAAATACACACAGAAATGAATCTGTCTAAAAAGTGCATTGAGGGATGATGAGAACATCACTGACACCAAAGGAAATTACTCACATTGGCTGTGGGTGAGCACTGAAACACAGGTACCAGCAGCACCAGCTCCAGCTGGAGGTTTCCATGCCCATCCCTTCTCCTTCGGACTCTCCAGCCTGGGTTGGAAACTCTCTGAAATCTCTTTTGTAAAGGCAGAGGAGGCTCTGGAGCACCTTCTGCACAGTCCAATGCTCTGACTGCTGGAAATGTTTCCCAGATTGTACTGGGGCATTTGGCCAGAACCAGGGTTCACCCCTGGGGTAAATGAGGTTTTTCCCCTTTCTGTGCCTCCATCCCGCCTGCCTATTCTCCTCCAGTGACTTTTCTCTGGGGTCAAGATGACACAGGAACCTTCTCTAATCATGGCTCATCTCGTTCCAAATGGACAGTTGTGTGTTGTTTCTGTATCCTTCCTATCTACCCTTTCTCCTTTTCTTTCAGGTCGCTCTGTTTGTTGCTATCACATGGGGCTTTTTTCCCATAAATATTCTCTTTCAGCTCTTGATACCTCTTTTTGTCACCATCACACATTCTGCCCCTTCTCACAGCAATCCCATGACCTTCAGGTAATATCCAGTACTAAAATAGGTGAAGTCCTTTCTCTTTCCTCAGCCAGCACCCAGTTTCCAGCTCTGCTAATGTCATGTGCCCAGGGCCAAGTGAAGATGAGTTCCACAGAAAAGATTTTCCTTTCTCTTTGGTAATTTAAATGGAGACTGAGAGCCAAGGACGCAATACTTCAAGAATAACTCTTCGTGTAACAAACCCAGTTTGACAGTGAGAGACACAGAGTAATCTTCTAGCATTTTGTCAGATACTCAAAAGTATCCTGAAAGGGTGGAAATTGTGCTTCTATTTAATCAAAGTCTTAAAATACAAGGAGATGACTTTTTTCTTTCTATTTTCTTTACTTTGTCCATGTGGTAGTCAAAGATACAAATAAATAAAAACTGCTTTAATGACTGAGGGGTATGACCCTGCTTCTTGATTTTAATGCAATTGAAATCAAACCCCAGACACAAGTTTAAAGACAAAGGTTTGAGGCTCACCCTCTCATGGCTCCAAACATCAAAATTCCCCTGAGGATGGAATTTTCACCACGTGAGAAATCCTGGAATTTCAAAACTCAAACACATCAGAGAAATATCAGTCCTGTCACTGCTAACTTCCACCCAGGTGTGTGGTCATACCAGCTTTTGGCCAAATTTTGTGTTCAAAGGCATTTTTTTTCACCAGGAAGCAAAATTTTTTCCATGATACCACTAGAGGATCAGGTCCCCATATATTTATATCGATTTTGCCATTTTTAATAATCCCGAAGTCTAGATCTATCCAAGGGAAAACTTCATTTAAAAGTCTGACCACAGCTTTAAATGTTATGTTTTGTTTTGTTTTGGTTTTCTTTTTATACCTGACTAGAAGTGTATGTATTTTTTAAAGTCCAAAAATATATTTTACCATTTTAGATAAAATTCCAGCTGTTGTAATGAAACAGGACAGTGATGACCCCCCCTTTTTTTGGCTGTCTTGCCCACTAAATTAATCCTCAAGGATGGGAAGTCCTGTCATGACTGCTCCAAGTGGAAGATGTCACAATTGTGTCACAACTGGGGATGTGTTAGTAAATAAAATATTCATGCTCTATTAAGTTTCCTAACAAGGTCCAAGAGGAAATGATGGAAATGATGTTTAGTCCTGAACTTAACTTCACATTGTAGAAGAGCAAAAATTAAAGCTCACCTAAACATAGAGGAAATGCAGCTAATCACAGCTGAAGGATTAGTAAAAAGTGTTAAAAATATTATATGAAAGTTTTAATTACATAGAAAAATTATAAAATGCCCAGTAATTAGAGTATATTGATTCAATTTTTTTTTCTTGAAATGCTAAAACTATTTCAACACACACAGAATCAATAAACATAATTAAAATATGAGCTCATCAAAACAGTAATTAAATGTACTTAACAGCTTTTGTGGCTTTTCTCCATATGGTTACTGTGGGAGTGTGAATCTGGCTTGCTAGATAAATGTAACAAAATAAAGTGAAAGCCTGGGAAAAGATTACTGTGGTATCATAAGCAAATACAATAAAGTCTAGCTCTATAATAAGTTCCAATAAATCAAAAAGTTGACAAAGGAAGCAGTGTTTACAATTATTAGAGCGAAATTCTGGAGGTTTTATATTTTTATGGGATTAACACTATCATGGACTTAATATAGAAGCCAAATCAAATCTTTTTTTCCATCATTAAAACTGTCCTACCAGATGACTTTCTGCTCAATGGAAGGTGTTTGGAAACTCTTTGGGCTGGCTGGTGTTGGTGACAAATCTCTTGACAGCTGTCGTTCAGGGGGCAATTTAGCTCCAGCACCTCACACAGCTGCTTGGAGCTGCCTTTGGACCAGCAAATCTCTCTCCAAATTAGAGAAAAGACTAATGTAGATTAGATAAAGCAGCATGAATGCCCAGCAGAAAGGAAATCAGGTCCTTAAAGCAGAGGGTGTGGATGCTTCTCCACCCTTCTCCCTTCCTCCTCCCTGGGCACAGTGTCATAAATAACACAGAAAAATCAATGGGCTGTGCTTTGGAAGGCAAACTGTTGCACGGCTCTGTCTTGGGTTACAGTACAGGATGTGATAAAAGGTATCTATTCTATCACCA
>VRYO01002114.1:3016859-3031596 GCA_009812075.1 Sialia sialis | reverse complement strand
CAAAGAGAGGCTCCTGCCCTTCTTAGCAGACACCTGTCCTCCAAACCAGGACAAGCTCCAGTATGGATTCATTCAAGAAACACCAGGGGCACATGTGCAGCTCCTCCTGCCTTTCCTGGAACCCTCACACCTCTCTTGCCATGTCCTGGGGGACCCTGGGGAGTCTCAGTGCTATTTGTGCACCACTGTGACATGTGCAGTGGATGTATCTTCTGTGCTGTGTGGATCACAAAAAGGTGCAGAGATATTAATGGAAGCCTTACCACCAGGACAGATATTGTGTAGCCAAAAAAAAAAAAAATATTACAAGTGTAATGATGTGGTGACATACCATCACTGCAAATTTTAAAAAGTGGCATGGATGTATGTTTCTAGAGCCCAACGATCAGGCAGTATTGATGGCATTGACTGTATAAATAAATTTATTGCTGCCTCCTGTTTTCCTCAACCACTCCTTGACCTGAAAAAAAAGCACATTTCACACTGTGATACATTGCAGAGATAGTCACAATTTCCTCAGCAACTTGTGGCCACCAGCAGACCTCACAGCTTAGTGTTTTAAAAATGGGAGCATTCATTTTAAAAGCTTTGTTTAAATCCACTCCCAAATCCCTAAAGCCAAATAAACTCAGAGAAAGGAGTATGACATGCATTACAATTCCTTACACACTTTTCCAGAAGCAATCACTGGTACTTTTTCTCAGGCCTCACCATACAAAGTGTGTCCCTCTGTGCCACTGAGAAAAAAATGCTTTACGTGGGTGAAGCAGAGCAAAAAGGTTAATAACTCCTCTAAGTCAAGAATCCTATAAGAAACAGGAATATTTGGTAGCTAAATGGGTTTTGTGAAGGAAAGAATCCTATTCCAGTTGTGCATACCCTGTCTGCACCTTCCTCTTGTGCTGCAATTCTGAAACCTGAAAATTTTGAACTTTCTGTTCTTTCTGGCACTGACCCTCAGGAGAACACAGCTTTTGACTTGAGGCCTTGGAGAAAGCTTCCAAAATTGAGTGATGGAGTTGGGATCACTGGTGTGTGGTTTGGGTAGAAGTGTGTAAAATCACACGGTGAAAGGTTTGGAATTTGAGGTTTTAGAATATGGTAATAGGTGTGGGACAAGATGGAGGTTCTTGGGAGTTGGCTCTTCTTCCTTCTTGTTCCCTCTTCTTCTTGGTTTTAGGTGCTATTTTTTTGGTTGGATAGAAAATCCCACACTGTGGGTCACAAGTGTTTGGTCATTGGGTCAAAAGTATAAATAGTACAGATGTTAGTTTTTAATTGGATAGTTAGGCTTTAAAAGATCTTGTAGCAAATGAGATACAGCTCCATTTTGTCATTTTTAGTTGTTAGTTAAACTCACTGTACTTCAGATAAGAATCAACAAACAACTGAGTCCAAACACAAAAGTCCAATCTCTCATGCCTCAATCCCAATTCTGAGTGAAAGCAGAGGAAAAAAGAAGATAGTCACTAATACTCCTGGAACAAGGCACAGGGAACAGGACAGAACTCAGCAGACCTCAGTCCCCTCCCCACCGTTAATGTCAGCACACTTCAGCAGGGCAGGAAGATGAGATTGCTTGGATATTTGCTGCCATCAGCACCCTCTCACTGACAGGATTTCTTTCTACATTTGTCATCCTTTACAGATGTTTAAAAAATCTTTTTTTTCTTGAAATTATTCACTTTTTCTTTCCTTTGCTCTTGAGAGCAAAGTAATCTGTCTATAAATAAGATATGGGACTTAACTCCTCCAATTCCAGTGTCACTTTTTAAAGCTTTGCATAGGACTCAAATTGTGGGACAAGAATTAGTGGTGCTCTCTAATGAGAGAATTACATTGTATTTAATTCATTTTTTTCATCACATGAACTAATGAAAAGGTCACCTTTTTGTCCCAACTAAATACAGTTGCTCTAAAGATGAAGACAGAAATGTATAGGTCTCACAACACAAGTATTTACATTAAATCTAAATCCTTTAAAATTCTATTTTCAAAATAAAGCACTAAAATAAAGTTTCGTGATTACTGTTTTAAAATTAGTCAACGCACCTAGCCAACTTCAGAAAATTTGAGTTTCTGCTTTTACACTTGAAAAATGAGGTACAATAATGTGTTACTGGGCCTTCATATAAATTGTTTCCTGATTTTAACTGGATGTAGCATCCTATTGCCTCTTCAGGATGGTGCTACGAATTTATTAGACTCTGCCTCCAGTTTCCACATCTTGTATTATGTTGCCAAGTAGGAGACAAAATGTCTAGTAATTAAAGCTGCTTTTAAAGTTTAAGATGGCCTTTTAAAAGGCCAAGATTGAAGTGGAAGATTGAAGACAAAAATATCTTTTAAGAAAATGATTAAGAGAAAAAAAAAAAGGTTTATTTTAGACTTGGCCTGAATATTGAATTACAATGGATTTAAAATATTCAGCAGGCAATAATAGCTAGGAAACAAATATCTGGCAAATTAGACACTGCAATCCCAAGCAGGGAGCTTCATTGCCCTTAGAAATAAGTTTTGCATGCACATTGATTTCATTTTGGTCACAACTCAGCCAGCTGGATATAAGACTACTTCACTTCAGAAATATATATTGTCATAGGAAAATCTGTTTAGCGGCCTTGGCTGTCTGAATGTCTGAGTAGCGAGTTTCAATGTAGGAAGTAAAAAGTCAATTAAATATTAAAAAACACACCAAAAACTGCCTTGTGAGAGGGACACAGTAAGATATGGTGAACCTGCTGCCTTTAGCCATCCATAATTCTGTTTCATTTTGCTTAGCCCATGATGAGCTGGGCTGTGGATGGTGCTTTATTCGCAGAAGATGCAGATGTTGTGCCTACAGTGTGTTAGACTGAATTAGGCTGGGTTCTAGAAATTTTAATTTACAGTAATTTCAAGACTATAAGGCAAACCCTTTGGACTAAAATTTTGATCGAATCCCAGAAGTGCATCTTGTAATCTGGTGTGCCTTATATATGGACAAAGTTCGGAAATTTGCCAACCCAGAAGTGCGAGCTGCGAGAGCCAGGGGCGAGAGTGCCGGGGCCCGCGGCAGGGGGAGGACACCTGGGGCTGCGTTTAAAGGCTGCGCCGATCTGTGAAAAATGTTTGCAAATTGAGCACCTGCCAGTAAACCCCGCAATCGCACCATTCAGTTACTAATTCGTTACTTTGTTGCGCACAGATCCTCGCTGCAAAAAAATGTGCGCCTTATAGTCAGGTGCGCCTTTTATATGGACAAAGTTCAGAAATTTGCCGACGACCCAGAAGTACGCCTTGTAATCCGGTGCGCCTTATAGTCGTGTAATTACTGTAGGTATCTCATGATGCCATTCTCCTTTGCAATGCAATTCCTCTGGTGTGGCTGCACCTTTTATGTTACTACGTGGTTTTATCCCTGCTACATCCTCTTGGTAGCTGAGAATGACACACAAGGGGCTGCCAAACCCCTGCTTTTATAAGGGATAGAGGCACATCTCTTATCAGTAATTTTTAGCAAGAAACTGAAGTTAAATATTAAGTTCTATAATACTGCAATTATTTGTTTGGTTAAAATTGCTAAAATTAACTTTTTGAGGATCCTTAATTAGGAGGTTAAGCACCTTTCCATTAAATTATATTAAAAATATTACAAGTTGTTATTGATTATTTGAAAAAAGATAAGGGTCAACTTTGATGTCTTTTGTATGGGACAAAAGGGCCTGACTTCTGTCTGTGTTTCAGTGGTACTGGTGACCAGCATAAATCTTGAAGTGAAAGGTTTAAATACAGATTAATCTTGTGCTCAGCTTTTACTGAAGATGGAAGTGATGGAGACAAGTGACTAACACTGGGATAGGAAAGATGGAGAGGTTAAAAAAATCCAGTGACTTTTTCTGGATGTGAAAGAAAGATTTTGTGGCACACTACTGGCTTTTTGTTTCCTGACAGTCTGAAGAGAACCTGTTTGGGCATTGCCAAGAACAATGGCTTATAGTAAAATATGTATTCTGTGTTTTTTGAAACAATTAATTGTTTTATTTCCTCAGAAAGACTGAAACTCTTCTTCTTTTTGGTAAAATGCCCCCTATTTTAGAGAGGGAAATTGTAACATATCAGTCACCTATAACATTTGGAAAAAATACAGTGAACACATGTCTAACACTAATGTTTCATGAACCTGAGCCCATATGTAGCTCTAAACAGGACCAAGTTTTGAACCTGAACACTTGCAGCAGAACCTGTTCTCCCCAAATTCTGCACAAACGTGTGCTCCTCCACGCATGGCTGGTCCCATTGGCCTCAAAGACACTACTCATGGGAGTAAAGTTACTCATGCATTTAAGTGCTCACTGGATTCCAGCCAAAATCTTAATCTTTTCCATTTAATACCCTTTTCCTAAACTGATAACAGTCTTCAAGTTTTCAGTATCATGTGCAGCAGTTTAAATAATGTAGAACCAAAGGAAAAAAAGTGAAATAACAGTATTGTAACTTAAGGAGTATCATGAGATAAACAGCATAACACAGGCACAGTTTTAATAGCAGTGAGCAGTTATCTCCCAGGCAGCTGTATGTCCCTGCTCTGAAGGCAATTCATGTCTCTCAGGGTCTGAAAAAGGCAGCCAGGGAGGAGGGGCAGCTTTGAAAAGGCAGGTACAATATACCAGTGCAAAACGAAGTGTAAAAGAGCATATTTTATCTGAATGGCAGAGCTTTAGCTAGACTCGTACTGCTCTTGAAGCTCACTTAAACAGGAAAAAAAATTCCCAGAAAGTGTACAGAACTTCAGCAACAAAACCAAAAATTTGATTTGGACAGCTGGAGATTTTTAACATTATTTTGATTTTCCACCAATGTTGGGGCTTTCCAATCTATTCCAGCTCTTGCACTAATTACTTATGAACTTACTTTTCTATTTATTGTAGATGAGCTCTGAATGACCCAGCTAAACTCCATTAGAGGCAATTTCACTTTCTCCTATCAAGTTCTAAAAGCAATATTACTTGTACAAGAGGGTATTCCATTTTCTTGAAGGTGTTTGGTTGAGTATTTATGTAAACACTGTTCACATGCAGGTGAGAAGAGACCAAGAGTAGAGTAGGTTTGCATGTCTGGACTTTATGAGAAAAGATGTGGAAGAGCTGCACTCTGTGGAATGGGAGCTGAAAAAATTCCTTGGCCTTAAAGATTGGAGTATTTTTAACCTCATCCTGCAGCTTCCAAGGGTCTTTGAACTACACAAAATTTCTACCTCCATCCCTGCAGACAAAGACATTGAATTTTGATGGGTATTTTAATTTGAGAGGAGTCTAGAGAAGGAGGGATTTGATGTGCTCAGAGAAATCTACCCACAGTAACAGTCAGAGATGGAGCTCCATAAGGACTGATGGCTCTTTGCCCAGAAATGCTTCACTGATGTAGCCCAGACTGGGACTTTTCCCAAAGGAAAAAGAGCAGGAGCAAACAGAGGGGGAGGAGACCGAGAAGAAAAGGAAGGGGGGTGGTGGAGGCAATCTAGTCCTAATTGTATTTTTCCTTGAGAATCAAATTGTCTTTCCCTGGGTTTCACATAAGGAGGAAAGAGGAAAAGTAAGAAATGAGAGTAAGATGCTGAGTGAAATAATTATGATAGAAGTTTTGCAATTTTATCATTATTAATAATCTGCATTAGCAATAATGATGCATCTAAGGGTAGAAGGAACTTGCATATGTGTTTGACATGTGAGCTGTATGAAAATATTTAGGTTTATAAAGTATAAAATTTATATATCACCTTTTAAAAATATATTTGTCTTATTGTGCTGCAGAATTTTCAGATAATTACTTTTTTGCAGCCATATCCTAAAGTATAATTTTTAAGAATATATGTCTGAGGAGCTCCCCTCTGAGTAAACCTGAATAGGATAGGTAATGCAAGTACTTCTATGAGGAAAAATATGGTTAAAAGAAACCATGCAGATAAGACTTTCCTCTTCATGGTGAAAAAAAATGGGTGAAAGTCCCAGCAAAATAGGTGTGGTGAAAATAGTCCCTGGGGGTAAATTCTGCCCTATAAATGAGCCATGTTACTGCACAAGCCAAAGTGAATTGTAGTCAACAATATCTCTGCTAGATTTGCTATCAGACCTGCCTGTGTAAGGGAGAAGAGTGCTGAGATCCCATGATATCCCAAAGGTGTTAGAAAAGGGGAACAATTGGTATAAATACAGGAATTCAACACCAGAAATAAGATACTGACCTAATCAGTGAAATGAGCATCAAAATCAGTCTTCATGCTAAAGCTTTCAGAGTCTGGCATATCAAACAGAGCATGATTATCTTCAGGAATATGCCAGGAGCTAATTGATTTAAGAAATCTGGCTGTATATGGAGACCATTACTCATAGATATCACGTTTTTCTGCTGCACAAATTATCTTCAGTGCTCATGGTCTCTGCTCAAGGAAAAGTTTATTTTCATTCAGTCTTTTCTTTCCCCCTGACCTCAAAGGACTAATTAACCAAGTATTACCATGTTTCTAAAATATGACTGAATTCATCTTCTTAAGAAAGTGTGGTGAAGAATGTACCCTATTATTAGAAATGACAGGATGTATATAGGGCCATATGTTTTCAAAGGGTTTTCTGTCAGTGTTAATCAAAACGTTGGAGAACTTATGAACGTACTGAGCAGCACGTCAACCATATGGATAATATCTCCTCTTTAATAGTGAGAATTTGAATTAATAATAAACATTGGAGAATAACCTAAAATGAGACAGAAACAATAATATTAAGAGCAGTGAAGGCATAATATGGCATCAGCCTGAAGACTCCTGGGTATTTTTTTTTTAATCTATTGTGTGTTAAATCCTGGTCATGGAACTACATTCATTAATTTTTCTTAGTTTAGCTTGGAAACACAGCTCTGAAAATGCAGATTGTTTTTCCTGGGGTTTGTAGAGGACAGACTTTGGCTCTTGGAGCATGCTGTAACATGCAGCAGCATCACTTGCTTGTCTGCCTGCAGATGGAGATTCCTTATTGCAGACTATTTGTTACTGAAAAGGCACCAGAACATTTGGTTGGTGACACACACGTGCACAAATCATTTCACGGCCTATACAAACAGCTGCAGGGGAAAAAAGAAAAAAAGTCTAAATTTGCTAATCTTGGAAAATGGATTGAAATTATATTATTTTGAATAAACTTCACTGGGTTCAACTTGACAAAATTACCTGCTTTTAAACATGATGAACTCTCTGAACTAAACTGTTGAGAAATCTGCTTGAGAGAAAATTAATGTTTCAAGTGCCATTATCTGCTTCTACATCACTGACAGGAGTACATGAGAGATAAATCTATCAAAAATGAAAAAATACATAGTTATTAGGTAAGCTAAGATGCCCCGCCTTGCAGTTACCTGTGAGGCCACAATCAAATGCATTAAAACTGACTGTGAAAATCAAGAGGTTTTGACAGCAGGCAGATCTGCACTGGAGCTGAGTCAGGACCAGGACAGGGCTCCATTCCCTGCTCTGATTACTGGGAATTCTCTCTCTGCTCTCTGGGATTTGTACCTGCTCCTTGGCATTGCTCAGAGCTCCTGGGAGCCACTGAACGCCAGTGCAACAAGCACAGGAATTCATTCCTTCACCAGGAGACCCCAGGAGGGTCTGAGCCTGTTGCTCCATCCCCTCCAGACCCCCAGCCTTGGGCCAAGCTCCCCAATGCCTCCAGATGTTGCACCTCTGCCTCAGGTGCTGAGAGCATCTCAGCCCCTCTCAGCTGGTAAGGTTGTATTTTCACAGACAGCAGTCCTGGTTGATTTTCCCTTTAGTTAAATGCAAAGTTACGTTTAGATCTTTGCCTACTCGCCCTGTGACATAAAGCCTTGAGCTGCTGATGAGCACAACCCAGCCTGGCCAGACTGAGAACCTGAATCTTCTAGCAGAGACAGGCAGTGGAGGAAATGCAGCTTTAGGTTTTAGAAGCTTTAAATTGAGATATCCCAGTTATATAGGTTTTTAATTGTCCCCATCTACTCATCTTGTGTGAAGCCCCTTCTGGAGTGCTGTGTCCTGCTCTGGGGCTGCAGCATCTGGAGGATGAGGATCTGCTGGAGCCAGTCCAGAGGAGACCACACAGCTGGTCACAGGGATGGAATCCCCCTGTATGGAGACAGGCATGGAGGGGTAGGACAAGGAGAAATGGCTTCAAACTGACAGAGGGCAGGGTTAGGTTAGGTATTAGAACAAAATTCTTAGTTCTGAGGGTGGAAAAACACTGGCACAGTTTGTCCTGAGAAGATGAGGAAGTGTTCAAGGCCAGGTTTGAGAAACTTGGTTTAGTGTATAATGTCCCTGCCCATGACTGGAGGATCTGGATGAGATGATCTTTAAGATCCCTTCTAACCCAAAACATTCTGTGATTCTATGATCTGCATCATTTTTCCAGCTTAGGAGTATTTTACTCCAACATTTCTTTCCATTTCCACTTTGAGTCCATTCCTGCTTTCCACATTCCTTTTTCTGAAGCTGGTTGAAAAGCACATTTTTATTGATAGCACTTTCTGACTGGTGGATATTCTTGCACCTGCTCTTAGCTTTGTTTTTGGAGCAGGCACAGGGGAACCTGGGACAAGGAGCAGAGCTCAGCCCTCCTTTCCTCTCTGCTCTTCCATCAGCTCCTCTAATGTTGTGCCAGTGTTTTGCTGCTCAACAGCCTGTGACTCTCCTGCAGATCTCAGAGCTTCTCCTGCACCAGGGAAGGAGTATTCACCTGTGATCTATTGTTAGAAAATATGTATCAGCTCTATTTTTTTTCTCTTTTTCAAATGAAGTTTAAGTACCAGGACCCCTGCACATAAAGTGCCACAAGTCTGTGTTTCCCTATAAAACCTCTGCTGCCAAAGCAGTGTGGAGGAATTGCATGAGGACACCATGCCTGCAGGATATAACTGCTGCAGGGACTTTGGTTTTAAATTCCATTCACAATCTCTCACCACACTAATCCACCACCTGCCCAACCCTTGGGAGCCTCCTGCAGCAACAATGATCTTGTGGCCAAAGATTTTAGCTCCCCAGGACATTTCTGTTCCTAGCTTCTCCTATTTTCTTATACACTGATCTTCAACAAAACACCACAAACTGCAGCCTCTCTTTCTGAAGAAGCAACATTTTTCTCCTCCACCCTTCATTTTTTTTCAGAATCATATAACCACATAATTTTTAAGGTTAGAAGGGTCCCTTAAAAGGCATCAAGTCCAACCACAGTGGGCAGAGAGATCTTCCTCTAGGCCAGATTCCTGAGAGTTCCATCCATCCTTCCAGGGGCATCTCCACTTCTCAAGACAAACTGTGCTGGTGTTTTAATACCCACATTGCTTCTATTCTAAAGTTTTACTTGCCAGGCACAAAATTCAAAGGCCTTTCTTGCATTTTAGGAGGCACTTTTCTGGTTCTTCTGCATCATCTGAACACTCCAGGCCAACATCCCTGCTTGGCACAAACCTTCAGCTGCTCTCACCAGATTCTGCACAGTTTATGGATCTTCACAGATGCCTGCTCTCTGGTGAATCCCACGGGCCCTTAAATACTTGAAATACTTCACTTCTGCCACACAAACTACAGGAAAGAGTCCCAAAACTGGCATGTAGCTCCCAGCAGCCTTCTGTCAAGCAGATGTTCAGCTCTAGAAGTGTTGTATGAGGCATTGTGCTGATACTGAAACTGATTCCTCTTGCCTGCAAATCACAAGAGAAGGTGTTAAAACCTAAATAAATAAATAAAGTATAAGCACTGGCTGAAAGGGAGAAGGGGATGGGGATGGAAAGATGCTTGCTAAAACTTCCAGGCACCCTGGCAATTAGTCTCTCACAAAGGCATAATCCTGATGAGCTTTCACATCTGTTATTACATTTGGTACATAGTGTTTGTGAGCATTTTGCTCCATCTGCTTCTATACAACCTCCATCAGCTGAAGGAGGATATGGTTACTCCAGTCATTAAATGTTGATGATCTCTCTTGTTTGTGGTAGGTATCTGTTACATTAGCTGTTACTTTTCCTCCTCACACTTGGAAATAATGCCTCTTCCCTCACCAGCATCCAGGCATTTGCCAATAATAATAAAATGACAGCTCTTTATGAAGATGTTGACACCAGCATGACTTGTAAATTCTGTGAAATATGTTGGTTAGTTTGAGGGGAATAAACAAACTCTTTCCAAGTATGTTATTCAAGCCTTTAAGTGCATGAACTTCTAGGATTTACTGATCATCTATCCCCCATTAGAAGGGATATCTCTTGTTTTCAGACTAAATCTACTCTTCCTCTTCTAAAAGGAAGTCATGTGCTTTCATTTTCCTTAGAGCCCTTTGTTACAGATTTAAGTGGATAAGTATATTTGACATTCTTTGCCTTTCCATTTCCCTTTGGCCAGCAATGCCAAACAGGCTGTGAAAAAGAGAATGAATTAATTATCCCAAGATATTCACAACATTCTCCAAGCTTCTGGTTCTTGGACTGCAGGTCATTAGCAATCATTAATATTTAAAGCTAAGGATGACGTCCTCTGAAGCAGAGATCACATTAAATAAACAGATCAGTACCATAGGAACTGGGATGAAGTTTGGGAAGGGGTAAGGGTATGGCGAAGCAGAATTTTGGCTGTGCAGAGGTCTTTGACACAGAGAGAGGTTGTGCTTCCCTTTAGGCAGAATGAGAGCTACTCCTGCTGCTCTAATGTCTTCTCCTGCATCCTTCTACTTCTGCATCCAAGTGATTGTTACATTTTACTCAGCTTTTGCCCAGTCACACAGTCAGAGAGAGACTCAATCTGTCTGCAAGAGCTCAGAACTAAAACAGTTTTTGCTGCATTTGAGTGTAGAACACTTTGTGGTTTTCCTTTTTCCTTCCTAAAAAATACAGATATCCCTCCACCTCTGGGAGTCAAACATGCCTGTACTGCCCCAATAGTGACTTTCCTTTTGATGTTTCACATAAGGATTAGCCCATATTAAAATACAGTGCTCCTAACCTGAGGAAAGAAAGGAAAGCTCAGGATTGTTTGAATGCTGACTAGGATATCTGTGTTAGCAGTCAAACCATATGTCCTCCCAAAAGTGTGATGTTGATTGTGACCTCAGAAGAAATCAAGCCTGCTTATGGCAAATATATGGAATTGATTAAATGAATAAATAACCCTATTATTTAGTTTTGCATAAAAATATGTGGGACCCAGGTCAAAGATAATCCCTAATTTTTCTATGCATAATAGATTCCAAAGTGTAAACATTTCCAGTAGTATGAACCAGACTGGATGCTTTAAGTCAACAGTCAAAGGTGCGAGTGTAAACTCAGAAATATTGATAATGTTTGTGAATAACTTCAGACTAAATTATGCTGGAGTTCCCCAGCTGATATGAGCTCCTCTGTTATTTTAATACTCCAGTGTCTGTTATTTGCAAGAATTCAAAGACTGACCACAGTTTCTCTAATATTTGGCACCTCTGCTTCATTTTAGGGCCTGTTTCTGTGTCAGAATAGCCTAATTTATTGAGGAACTGCAGCAGTATTTCCTTCAGCCCCTACCTAGATATTCTGTATTTTGTGAGCATGATCCTTTCTGTCCTTGATTTTTTTTAGTTTTTGGCTTTGGTGCAGAGATTCTGGAGCACAATCACGAGATTCTGAGGATCTGATTTTCCTGTTCTGCACAACTCTGTTCTGGGCAGTGTGTGCTGAGAAAGGTTCAAGTGCTGACAGTGAGGGACCAAGGGGAAACAGGAGCACAGGAGGTGGAAGCATCTTCCTAAAAACAGCAATACAAATATCTGTCTTTTCTGAAAACAAAGGCCAGGCATGGTGACATGCTGCCTGCTATGGGTTGCATTGCATTTGCTCGTATTTTCCTCCACATGCCACAGACTGAATTAAGAATAAACCACTAAACTTTGATTTTTCTATTAAGCCACTAAGAGAACTTCAGTCAGATTCTCCACTTCTTGTATTAATTATGAACATAATAGGTGCAAGACTAGCAGGGCACCTCCAAATTACCCTGCTTGAAAACATTTTGTTTGTCCTCCTGGCCAGACCCCACTGTGCATGTGAGACACAAACTCAGGCAGTCCCATCTGCTCCCTGTCTGTGCACTGATCTCCAGCCCAGCCCTCTGCAGCGCCGCGTTTGGTAAAGTTCAGGTTTGGATCTGAGTGAACAAAGCTGCTCCTCACAGGGGGATCTTTAATCTGCTGCATGCACAGCAGTGCAGGGCTCTGCATCTGGTGCTGAGCAGATCTTGATCCTGATCACAGCCTCACAGCTCAGGGTGTGCAGAATGCAACTCAGCCTGGCTGTGGGATGGAGGCATCCAAATCTGAGCCCACTGGGAGCCTTTCCTTGGGCTTTGGCTGCTTTTTAAAATCAAATTCTCCACTTCTTCCATGATGTACAGGACTACCTCTGACCATCAAGGCCGAGTACAGGAGATGGAAGAGGTCAAGAGCATCACTCACATACTAGAAATGCAAATAACTGCAAATAATAAACAGAAAATTATGTAAGTGATACCTGAGTGAGAACTGTTTAGGAGCAGTTTCACCTCCCTTAAATTTAGATTTAGGAAGTGGCAAGAGATTAATGCATCCTAAACATTTGTCATAGCAAGTGATAGAATTGATGTTCAAGAATTTGGATTGATGAATGCATAGCTATTATGGTTATTTAGCAGTTTCTTTAAATTCAGTGTCTAAATGTGATTTCAATTTTGTTTCAATCCAGTGCAATTTCAGGTAAAATTTCTAAACTTTAATTTAATACATGCAAATATAATAATTCTTTTCTGTAGACACTTGGATCATTTTAATTTACACAATTCTCCCATTGGCATAGCTGTCCTATATTTTGTAAGTATCCACGGTTTAGCTTTTTGCAGCAACTCCTAGCAAATTAAGGCATGGTGTTTGGTCTGAAAAATTATTATTGGAATTATGTATTTACAGTTCCTCAAAATGTGCTCTGTCGGCTTCACAATAAAATAAAATAAAAAAAAAATTTAAAAAAGAATCCAGGGTAAAGCTGAGAAACTGTTTTTGCTATCAGCAATAATAAGCACTGCTTTGATATATTAACTCAGCCGCTCCTCCACCAAGGGTAGGATTTTATTTACAAGGTATCTACATAAATTTGTGTGTAGGAAATACAACTCAATGTGTTTGTGAGGTGGATCAGATCCAAAACCCACTGAAGGTAAGGAGAGAATACACTGCACTGTATTTTGAGCACACAGCTATGTAAATAAGGGCTGTGCAGGTGTGGAATGTATGCAGGAGCATCCGTCCTGCCTGTGCCCACATCCACATCCACACCAGATTTTACATTTTTGTATGCACACAGCTTGTACACAGGGCTGGCATGATGTCACTGCAGGGTGTTTAAGCTTTGTTTGAACTTAACCTGCTGCCTGATGCATTTAGATCCTGTTTTCCATGATGCCAGTGCAGAGAAGGAAATGTGGAAGTTATGGGTTTGGTGTTAGGGGATTTCTGCTCTGGTGGGGAGAGTGGATAGATGATTCCAAGTGGGGCTGTTCAAAGTCCTCCAGGGATGGGGACAGGGCAGGAAGTCACTGCCTTGTTTGTTTTCCTCTTTTGGAAGTCAGTGCCTTGTTTGTTTTCCTCTTTTGGAAGTCAGCAGGTCTGAAGGAATCACATCTCTTTGAAACCACTGCCCGGTCATGAAAAGCAGCTGAAAACAACTCAGGCTCCTCAGAGAGCACCTGGCTGTGGAACAAACTGCAGTCTTTCCATCCCCCTGAGGAGACTACAAAAAGCCAGTAAGTGACCTCTTCAGAAAAGATTTGCATTGGCTTCATCTTTCCCCCATATCACTTACACTCTGTACACACAGTGTCACCATGACCACCTCCCAAGCTCGTGTTTTAGCTCTGTGAAGGCTTTCCTGGGGAAGGCAGCACACAGAGATGGTGAGAGCTTGGCTGCTTTGTGATAATTCCCCACGGGGACACTTCTCTGCATGTTGAAGGACCTCCTGCAGGCAGAGTTGTGAAGCTGGATGTGATCCCTTGCATGTCATTGAGCACTCCTTCCTGGACTCGAGAAAAGCTCTCAGTAACATCACCTCACTTAGTAATACAGAATTTTTGATTCCGCCTTTCTTGGGTTTCAGGGTTTTTTAAGCATAAAGCCCAAAAACAGAAATACAAAGCAGAAGATTGTCTCTTTAGCACCAATGAGTTATTGCTTGAAATGAATTTTGCCTGCCCAGTTCCATGGCATAGCTGGGAATTACCTGTGAGCTGGACACTCATAACTCATCTATTACTCTGTGCTTCAATAAATGCATTTAAAATGCAGCTGAGTAAATGGGTCAGAAGGACTCCTTAAATCTCTGGAAACTTCTGTTGCTTTTTATTTCCTTTTTGGTAGCAATGATTGAGAGATAATGTCAGACATAATAGCTTATCGTGCAAAGAGGCAGTTCCTCCAAATCAATTTTCTGAGGCAGTGAAAAGTCAGTGTAATTAGTAGGTTTTTCTAGATGGGATGATGCAATATCCAGTATGAGATCCTAAAATGCCATTACAGTAATTTCACGATTATAAACCGCACCTGAATATAAGCCGCACTTCCGGGTAGCTGGGTAGACCACGGGATTTGTCCATATATAAGCCGCACCCGAATATAAGCCGCGGGTTTTTTTGGTTGTTTTGTTTTGTTTTGTTTTGTTTTGTTTTGTTTTGTTTTGTTTT
>VRYO01002114.1:2955855-3016121 GCA_009812075.1 Sialia sialis | reverse complement strand
AGCCCCCGTTCCGGGCAGTCCCATGCTCCCGGCAGCTCTCACTTGCCACTCTGCTTGGCCAGCTCTCACTTCCGGGTTGGTGTTTCACTGGGATTTGTCCGTAGATAAGCCGCACCTGAATATAAGCCGCACCACTGGGGTAGGCTGGAGTCTTCAATGAAAAAGGTGCGGCTTATATTTGTGAAATTACTGTAATTTCTTTTGATTGTGTTATCCTGCATAGAAATCCCCAAACACAACACATTAGAAGTTAAGAATAGTCATAATCAATAATTTACCATGTTATTGAGAGTTTCTGCAATGCAAGCTTAATCCTTTTGAAGTAATGTCTGTGAGCCATTTGAACAGCACATATAAAATCCTGCCTAATAATCAGTCTGCACAGAAGACAAAAACCCACTGGACCTTCAGGTCCTTTTGTCAGGTGCCAAATATCTCTGCTTAGAGAGCATTGGCATTTCTGAAGATGATGAATGTGAGCAAAAAGCCCCCCAGAATACTTGATGAGAACCTTGACCCCCACTGAATACCTTGGGTTTTGTGGCATTTTACCCTTTGCCACAGAGAAAGATGAATATCCAGCCTACCCTTAGGGATGGCAGAGGTGTGTGTTTTGCAAGGTGAATGAGATCTCAGTGTAGCATTTGGGCTTCTCTCTGTGCAGGTGTCTGGAGGAGAGAGAATGCTTGGCACTGGTAGCAAGGGAGGTGTAGTTTATTTGACTGAGCTCCCCTTGTAGCAGGGGGTGGGAGATGGAGGCACCAGAAATCACTGCCTCAGAGCTGCACTCTCTTCAGTATGCAATTATACCACCCCTAAAGGTAAATAGAAGGTTTGTCTGTGAGAAATATTCCTGTAAAATATTTTGCAGCTGAAAAGATAACACTATTCCCTGCCTCTTACTCGGCTGTACAATTTTAATTATGTCAGGGAATCTCTCCTATTTTATATTCCATATATATTTATGGAATAAGCTGTTGGCAAATAGAGCATTATTTCAAATAATTTAATGTATTTATTAAAAGAGATTACAAATCTATCCAGGCTATAGTCATTGCACTTAGGGCAACCATTATGGCTATATTATTGTTCCATTTATTTCAAAACATCTTTGGCAAGGACTGCTCTTCCACGAAGAGTGGAAGAAAGAGACTTTCTGCTGATGATCTGCCCTCTTCTGTGGCAGAGGACTTTGCTGTCTCCTTTTTCTCCCTGGATTCAGAGTAGGGTCACAGCTGAAGAGGAAGAGCCTGATACACCCTGGCTTAGTGATTTTGTTTATGGAACTGTGTGTTAGCCCACAGCAGAGCAGAGATGCAGGAGCAGCCCCAGAGATGAAGTCACTGAGAAGCTGCAGAGCTGCTGAGGGACACAGGGGTCCCTGTGCATCCCTCGAGATCTGGTGGAGGAATCCAAGAATGCCAAAAAGGCAGAGCGGTGTTCAGTGAACTGTAAGTGAACCCTGTGTCTCCAGAGTCCAAAAGATTGATGTGAGGTGTGCCTGGCATGTCTCTAGAGCATCTCCCACAGCATCCCATACACTTGCTGCCAGTGACTGAAGTATCACTTGCTGTTTAGTCAGTATCTAGATTTTCCTTGTGGGTTTTTTCAGCTTTCACATGGAATGATCAAATAAATAACCATATGTAGTCTATTTGTTCACACGCAGTAGATTCTGGTTGATTAGCTCCTCAGTGGATACAAGTCTGAAGAAAAGCATGAGTTAAGGAAGCTCCAGTGTGTGACACCACCAACACATCCCATTGTTGTCCACACCTGTGTGCCATACCCCAGAGTCACTGCAGAGCCACCCAGCCTTCCCTTCTCTCACAGGAGACAGCCCCAGCCCCATGAGCCCCCACAGTCCCACTCACATTCACCACACCTCTGCACCTCCACTGGTTTCAATGAACTCATCAAGGCCATAAAATCAATCTCCTCTATAACTCTCAGCAGCATTATAGCTGTAATAATATTTTTGGGTGCTTCCCACCTTCCAGAATTGCTGCCACTGCTGCTCGTTTGACATCACGTAACCCATAGCACATTCCAACCTTTGAGCATGATGGATTAGGAAGGAGGTTAATTATGCATAAGATAGGAAGATTTATGTAAATATAAAACCAATATAATGTATTATTTACATACAGCCTGTACTTATCCTAAGTAACTTCTAGAGAAATCTTGGCTATCATGAATAGCTTCCACCTCATTTCTGAATCTTAGTCCAGAAAAGGCTGGAGGTTTCTGGCTTCCTTAAATTGCTCCTAATAATTTCTATAATTTCTAGACTAGAATAGGGATGTATAAGAGCATAACTCAACACAGATGGACAGCAAACAGGATAAATCTCTATCATTTATTACATTTGCCAAGCCATCAAAGGTGGCTAACTAGACATTTTCCTCACTGGTTGTTTGAATTAGATATGCATATCTTCTTTCTTGCAGAGACATTTCCGAATATATTTGCAAGGCTATTGATGTCCATTACTTCACTTAAATATAGATCAGAAATACTGACAAATATTTTCATTCAAAGAGTTTGATCATTTTCAGATTACTCTCCATGCTAGTAATTAACCTCAGTCAACACCCTTCCATAGCACTTTCAAACACAGTTCCTAGCAAACATAAAGTTTCATAAATATGTACTAAATAACCTTAAAGCCCTTTATGAATAATTATGAGTTTTTAAGTTTTTGTGAATCTGCATATTAATTCCTTTCCATAAATAATACATGAAGCAAAAATCCAGCTTGTTTGGTGTCTGGGGACAGAGGAAGAAAAGGAGGGGATAATTATCAGTTTAATGTGGGAAAATACTTAACCTGAAAGATTATCTTCAAAAACTGATGACTCCATAGGTTTGTATATATGTGTGTATAAACACACATGTATAAAAATATATATATAAAGATGTGTATAGCTGCAGACACAGCTGAGATGTGCCTCCTCTGAAAGAATGCTCTCCTTTGAACGTGTTATGCTTCTGTCTCTGCTGTGCCATGCTGAGCTCTTTAAGTGAAAAGCAATGTGCTGAGCTTAGCCTCCACACAGCCCCTCTTTTTATAAATGTGCCTTCCCCCAAAGGTAGAAAATTAATGAGAGGCTGCTGACTAAAATTACTATATTTTGCCTTCCGTGGGACATTATGGATTTAAAAGATAAGAGAGAGTGCAGCAAGTCCAAAAACAATTTCATTTCATTAATCCCTGAAGTGCCTGGGGATGAGCAGCCCCTGTCCAGCTAAGGTGGTGTCACTGCAGCTTCTGCTTTGCCTCCTGCACGTCACCCGAGCTCTGCTCTGCTTCTCGTCTCAGGGTGGAAGGCATCCAATAAAAAGATGGAGAGGGAATGATTTGTGTCTGGATGCTCTTCCACTGATGCTTCCTAGATGCACTCTGACAATAATGGGAAACGTAAGGGCTGTGCAGAGCCAGCCTGCTGATCAGGCATGGCTTGGAGATGGATTTTATTTTATTTTTTTTACAACTTGTGTTTATAGTAAAGAAAACATGTTTTCTGGCCCAACGTTGGGTTTTTTCTACATTAAAAAAAAAAGTAAAGGTACTATTATTTTAAAGAAAGGAACTTGAGGAGGTATTAAATATTTTACTTTCTCACAAGACTGTAACAGTACATTTGGTATAAATGATTATGTAAGAATATAAACGCACTAAAATTTTTCAGATAAAGTACAGTAGATGTGTCTGGAAAATCAATACAGAATTTGGGCACTCAAAACAGAATTTGTGTGTGAAATATTGTCTGTACCCCACTGCCATTCAGAGTTTGTAGAATCTTTTGAGAGAAAAGGATCACATTCAAATGCTACATGCTTAAATAAAGAACTACATTTTGTTGTTTCCATATTAATCCACCTACAAAATGAAAACAGATTTTGTTTCTCACTTCAAGTCCTTCAGATCTATTTCATTTCATGGTCCTGTTCAGTGGCTGGTTTGAAGCATGAAAGGCAGTATTTAAACATATTAATTAAAACTAACCACTAAACAGGAAACCTGTTCTCTTGGGTTTAACACAGACAAAAAGGGAAAACTGAGGAAAACTAAAGCAATACAAGAATTTTGAGAGCTGTGGGTGCTTTGCTGTTGGTGTTTCATGGTGCTGCAGCACTACAGAGGTAAAACCTCATTCTGCAGAATGGGTGGCACAGAAGCTGCTGAGGAATTGTGACACTAAGTGATGGGAGCTGGTGGCACAAGAGGTTGGCCTAGAGCCTTGAGAAACTGCTGCAAGCCCATCCCAGCCAGATGAGTCCTGTAAATCTCTGCACCTCTTTCTCCAAGCAGGAGCATCCTCCAGGCTGCAGCAGAAGTGCCCTGGGCAGCTGGGTGACCCCATTCCCTGGAAAAGAGGAGTGCCAGTGCTCCCTGCTCAATGGGACCCATGCTGGAAAACACTGCTGTGTCACCTGTTTAAAACTGCAGTAATTTCACACTGATAAGCCCCACCTATTTCACTGAAGAATCGAGCCAATCCCAGAAGTGCGGCTAATCACCAGATGCAGCTTATTTATGGACAAATTCCAGCGAAATGCCAACCTGGAAGTGCGAGCCGGCCGGAGAGGGAGCTGCTGCGGAGCTGCAGCCGGCCGAGGAGCTGCTGCGGAGCCGCTGCCGGGTGGGTGGCATCCTGGAGCCACTGGCGAGCGGGCAGCCAGCCCGCTGAGCCAGCTTCACATGGCCAGCCTGCCGAGCTGGCTTCACCGCCTTTGCATGGCTTCACTAGTGAGCCGCTGCTTTTGAGCGGCGCAGGGAGCCACTGAGCCACTGCTGCCAAGCAGGCGAGGAGCCACGGCAGCCAGCGCCAGGGGCAGGCAGGAGTGCCGGGGCCCACAGCACGGGGAGGGCACCTGGGGCTACATTTAAAGGCTTTGCTGGTCTGTGAAAACTGTTGGCAACTTGAGCACCTGACACCAAACCTCGCACTTGCGCGATTCTATTACTAACTCATTACTTTGTTGCACATGGATCATTGCTTTAAATAAAAAAACAACGCAGCTTATCACCTGGTGTGGTTTATTTATGGACAAATTCCATGGTCATCCCGGCTACCCGTAAGTGCGGTTTATAACCAGGTGTGGCTTATGAGTGTGAAATTACTGTATTTAATCAGCCAGTAACAAAAGTGATTATTGAGTGGCTGAACCACCACATCAGGAAGGTTGATAACCTCTGGCTGGAGAACGCTGAAAAACAGGGGAATTTAGGGCACCCTGCAGCCACAGCAGAACATGGACACACAGAGGAATTCCCCATACTCCGCTCTTACACCAGCCCTTGGTCTTTTGTGTGCACAGAAGATGCAGAGGAAAAAAGATCCCACAGAAGTGGTTGAATCAAAAGCTCAACCTGAAGCTGCTCCAAAACTTTCTGTGAGCGAGGGAGGGACTTGTAGAAGTTTTACTGGTGTCTTCACTGAAAGCCTGTTAATTAATCATAAAGACTCAGCTGGAATTAGTTTCTGTAAAAAAAATTATGGAGCACCCGAATTTGTTTTTGATTATACATGGGATACAGATTTGAATGAAGACTTTTAAAGGCCACTATTACAGTTGTTTGGGAATCTGTTTCCCTTGTAAACTGAGAGATCATTAGGAATTTATAAATTAACTATTTTTGTTGCCCAGGAGAAAAAAAAAACAACAGCCCATGAAATATTTAATTGTTGTTGCTGTGTCTTGTGGAAAGGTAGATTTCCTGTCTCTGGGGTGCTTTGTGTGGATCCAAACCTGTTGATGAGTAGTTTAACCTAATTCTGAGTGCTGGACCCATAAATTCATAGAGTTTAGTATGAACTCAGCAGTTATTGGTTAAACCATTTTCATCTCAAACCCACCCTAAATCCCCAACAAAAATAGTAGGCCAGATGCCCAGACTGCAGCTAGAGACCCTCATTAGGCATCATTTGCATCCTATTAACCACTGAGCTGTGGGTCATTCGCTGCCTGTCAACCATTCAAGTCATTTCTTTTGTGTTAATTAGTAGAGAAATAAGGAGTTAATGAAGATCTTATGATCTGTGATGATTTATCTTTGTTGTTTCAAATGAATCCCTGCTCTCTGAGCACTCCAATGAGCTCCTACTCACCAAATAATACAAAACTAGTCAGAGGGAGCTTACAGAGCCTTTGGAGTGTTGTTCTCCAGGGACCTTTTGCATGGTGGGCTTTGTTAGCTAAAGATTAGAAGGAGTTAATTGCTTCAAGATTGCTGGCAGATTAGGTTACAGGGTGTGTTGTATCTATGTAAGCATATGTCAGGTCTAGTTAGAAGATAGAAGATGCTTATTTTAATAAAAGTATGAAAGCAAGAATTAATTTGTCATTATGGTAAAAATCTTACTTCTGCTCTTTGAGCACTTGCAGATAAATGCAGTGCTGGTTGTGTCTTCTCATAAGTGGAGAGCACAGCTCTCTGCTGGACTGCATGGCTTCCCAGGCTGGAACCAGGTTTTTGTAGCTTTCTCCATCCCTGTCTGTAGAGTTTGTGGCAGAGCAAGGCCACTCTGGACAGCCCTCTGGCTCTTCTTCCTCTCCCTCTGAGGGATAAGAGTTCATGAAACGAGGTTTGTTAAGCCTTCCCTCTGGAAAACCTTCCTGGAATGCAGGGAAATTCACAACCCACACTCCCAAACACCTGGGACCTGAAGCCTCACATCCCTCACTCTGGGATGGTGAAATCACTTCCACAGGGTCTGATCTGCTCTGCTCCCACAAAGAGAAGAAACTCCAACAACCTGAGGTGAGTGTGTTCAGGTTTGCTCTTTCTTTGGTGGCTGCTGGTCCCTGTCACTCCAGGCAGCTGCTGGTGCAAGACCTTTCCCAGAGAGATGCACTGGTCCTAGAGATGGCTGGAAACTCCTATTTTCCAGACTTTCAATTTCAAAAATAACAAACCAACATAAAAATCCCCTTCCCCAAAGGAATTTCCACAGGGCTTAAAGAAGAAACTTACACAAGCGCACCAGCTCTGATACTCAGGAGTATTTATTTTTTCAATGGGAAAATAAATTTGAAAGTTTGGGTTTTTTGTCTCCTATTTGCTTCCCGTGGAGCAGAGACAATGGATCAAGAACCACGTTGGAATGGCTGGAAATGTTAATGCACCTTCTCTCTCCAGTGCTTTGCTGCAGGCTGCTTCTTCCAACAACAGGAGCATTGGACCATGCACAGACCTCCATAATTTGTGATCTGGATGTACACAAAAGTAAACCCAAAATACAATATTTTGAGCTTTAGACCAAAGTAGGTCAATGAAGATCAGCATTCTGATGTGGAGGACAGCTGCTGGTTGTCTTGCCCTGCTGACAATAACTTCTGAGAGAGGCTGAGGTGCTCCATATATTGATCTCGTGCAGAGCCTCTGCTGAAGTTCTCAGCAGCATTCCGAAGGCATCAGGAGCTGCTTCAGTACAAGAGATAATTGCTCCTCATCTTCCTACTTCCTCGATCTATGATTGGTATTTCTGCTCTTCCAGGAAATTCCATTCTATTTAAATTTTAAAAATAATAATAAGAATAAAAAAAAATAAAACCTGAAATTAATTATTTAGGTTCACCAAATATTTTGAAAGTTTTTATTTAGACCTTTTTTCCCCCCCTGTATGTCTATCAGGTGGAAAATAAAATTAATTATTTGTTCAGCACGATGTTAAAGTGCCTGTGCATGATGAGGTGTGTTTTAGCAATGAAGCATATCCTAAAAGAGCTCAGGATCTCTCTTAAAAATCACCACTCACTCTTCTCTGGTTTAGCTGCCATAGTGCATCAGTTAGAAATGACCATTTCCTTGCCTGTTAAGAAATACTGTGCAAATTGCAAAGATATATCTGGTGAGCACTTTTTTACAAACCGTTCTGAAAATTGTGTGTAATTCATGTCTTCCGGGCTGAAAAAAAAAAAAAAAAAAAAAAAAAAAAAAAAAAAAAAAAAAAAAAAAAAAAAAAAGAGTTCGATATTTGGCTTATCTAAGTGTTTTCATCATTTCCTGGGTAAAGGCCTGGGGAGGGGAGGCAGGAGAGCAGCAGAGCTCATCCCATCCCCCAGCAGCTGGAGGTGCACACAGGACCAGGCATCCCTGGGCATTGCAGCTTTCATTGCTCGGAACAGACAGAGGTTCCTCACCCTTTAGCTGTCAAAGGGGAACAAATCCCACCTTGCCCCCACACACAAGAGGAAGAAAGGACAGCGGGGTGACAAAAGTGGCTGTGCCTCTTGTGCAGCTGTAGAGACCTGGAGAAGATGGGGCTGTGATTGCAGGTGGGCTGATCGGAGGAAGGGGAGACAGCAGGGGATGGGGATGCAGCTCAAACACACAGTCCATCTTCAAAAACCCACAGCTAAATCCAGGCAAGTGCAGGACCACTCTGAGCATCCCTTAAGCTAGCCCAGGTTTCACTGCCTGCAGCAGCAGAGTGACAGCTACAGTGATTTTTTTCTTCTCCCACGACATCAGTCAGAAAGAGCTGGCTTTTGTGTGGGGGCAGGAGTGGGGGAAGAGGCACAGAGAGAGAAGAGGGAAAAAAAAAATAAGCAGAAGTAATTTATTCGGGATCTTTGAGAGGATAATAGCCAATTATTTGTTTATAACACTGGTTAAATTTTCATTAGGCAGATTAATGGAATATCATGTACTGTCAACATTGGACTGAGGGGTGGTCTGTAAGAGATAAACGGGCAAACAGTCGATGTGTCTCCCTGAGTAAATTAGTTTTTCCTTTCCTGTTTTTCATATGAAAATGGAAAGGTGGACAAGGTGGTGCATTTTAAAACAGGTCTCAAGATGGGCCAAATCAGTTAAATATGAAAGCAATTCTGGTAATAAATACATTATAATAACTTAGCATCGTGCCTATCATTTTGATTTCATGAAAGTCTGGGATAATGTAGATTTTTAACCTGCTCTCTTAATACACATTTCCTCTTCCTGAACTTCAGCGTTTCTTGCTGTGAGGTGAAAGCATATTACTTTTTTTTGCCTGATTTTTCTGTGTAATCTGTTCAGTATTACAGCTGGTAAGTGCTAGAGGCTCACAGCTCTTTCTTGTGAATTCTGGTATTATCATACTGGATAGCATGAGCAGTCCCCTCTAAGTACTGTATTATCAGCATCAGAACCCCTGAGTGGTTATGGTTGCATATCCTCCTCTTTTGAAGTCAGAATATTTCTTAACATATTAGCCTGGGATTTTCAGACAAGCCTCAGTGAGGCAGACACCCAAATTTCAGTGGGAGTCTACTTAGCCTCTTGGAAAATCCCAAGACATTGCCTAGAAAAGTGTCATCACCTAAATTTGAGCTCTGCTCTGCTTCTCTCTGTGCTGCAGGGGCAGGTGGAGAGGAGAGGTCCTCTGCAGTGAGCACAGCTCTGGAATGCACAGCAGCTTCAAAAGACTCCCAAATCATTTCATGCAGACCCGACCACTAACAATTACAGAGCACCAAACCAACCTCTTGCTCTGGGGAATGGCAAAATATTTATTTCTGATGATGTATCAGAGTGGCACTGCCACACAGGGTTCCATTCACAGGCAGCACTCAGTGGCATTTAGGTCAAAAGTCTGCACCATTCTGAGGCTATGTAAGGCTTCCAAGAATAATATTCATTCTTATGCTTCTTAAAATGGCAGTTTTAATATATACCTCTAAAAAAAAAGATCCGATACTTTGCATACAAAATCCGCAATTCCGTTTGTCCAGTTTAAATCTTGGCTACTTCCAGAAGGAAGCCTTCAATTACACCCCTGAGTAGTGTGAGATCAGAGGAGATCCCTGACAGCAGTGCCCTATGAACTGTGCCAAGTGCTCTCAGGAAGTGTATTTTCTGTTTTCTGTTCTCCTTTGGACTGAAAGTTGTGGCTGGAATCCTTTAGGAGTTAAAATGTTGCAAGCAAAGTTATGGACGTCTATAATGAATGGGATTATCTGTACTACTCATCAGTGCAGAAAGAATAGCACTAATAACGCAAGTAAATTCTCATCTTGCAGATGTTTCTCTGTTTCATCTTGGAAGTGAATCTGTGCACTCATAAATCTTGCTTTGGTTTAAAACCAAAGAAAGAATTAGCATTCTAGCAAGTCCTCTCCACGGAGTGACATTCATCATTTTCAATGTAAACTAAATGTTGCAAGAACCGATAGGCTTAATTTTTCTTGTATGAGTTTAAAAGATGTGTGAATTTTGGAGGGGAGGAAAAAAAAAGAGAGAGAGAATTAGTATTAGCATTTTAAAATGCTGTAGAGTATGAAGTCCATCCTGCAAAGAATTCCTCAGAGGCATGGTAGCAACAAGCAAAGGTTTTACTCCAAAACTGCCAGCAGCTGTTTTGTTATAATTCCATTGAAGAAAAATATTTGCTAAGAAAGGAATTAATTCTCTCCCTGTGTCCAGAGATTCTCCATGTATGTGAATGGAAGGTATGCAGTGTGTATATGGAGGAATCTCTTTTCCTGACAAATAGTCCAGGTGATAAGCTCATAAGGGTTCTGTGGAATATTTATCTTTCTTTTGCTTGCTGTGAGCCAGACTTCTCTCACAAGGAATATAATTATCAAAAGCATCAAAGCAGACATATTTTCAACAAGAGTCCTTCATTTCCACAGCATTCTTCCCAAACCCTCTGTCTGGGTGGAAGGAAAAAAAAAAAAATAAAAATCCCACCCATAAGGGTGAGAGTGAGAGATTCAATTTGTCACACAGATATCTGCCATTTCAGAGGATGGCAAATTTCCACCTCCTCAAATGACAGGTCTGCTTTCACTGAAGGACTAATGAAGTCTGACCCCCTATTAACCATAAAAGGAGCCTCAGTTTAGTTGGGGTTTTTAATCATGTTAATGCAATTTATCTACTGCATAGGGAGACTAATCTCCACATTTCAATACATCAGTTAAAATGAGGTGGTCTCTCTACCATCCTGGGATTAGCAAATGTACTAGGACTTGCCTTTTTCCTCTGATGCAATTTTGTCCTTTCAGGCCAACATCATTAGTGCTCCTTACCTGCAGTACTCAAAATAACCAGCAACAAACTGTATGGTAGCTGAGTCTTTTAAAGGAGACTAAATCAGTTAGGCTCCCAAATCCCATCAAAGGACAGTATTCTTGGTCCCTCATCAATCCCAAATCCCTTTGGAAATCCCAACATTAATTCATTCAAAAGGTTCAAGTACGTCCTGTAAAACAAGAGCCTCAGAGGCTGTTCTGATAGCAGAACAGAGAGAATAAAGTTACTTTCCAGTGAGTCCCAGAATCTTTTCCTTTGGAAATCATGAGATCTCCTAGTGCGCTATCATACATTAAGTTCATTTAAAACAACTGATAATATCCTGAGGCTCACAGATAACATCTCTCCTTCCAGTTATATTGGAGCCTCTGATGGCCAAATTTGGCCAACTCAGTTTTAAATACAACACCTAGAATGTTAACAAAATATGTTTCACGAGGCTGGTAAAGTGGCTGCTTTTTATTTCAAAGCCGTTGACTTCAAAGGCTGCTCAGATTGTGTGTGTGTGTGTTTTCTTTTAAAAACCTTCATACTGTTTCTGTCTTTTTTTCTCACTATCAAATAGATCATTACATTTTCAACACTTAAGGACAAAAATTCTTCCCTCAGATCTGCGTGGCAGATCTTGACAGTAATATTCAGCTCTTCCCCACATGCAGGGAACTCCCGTTGACATCAAGGAGAGAAACGGAGACATGTGCAGGTAGGTCTGAGGAGAATGCACTGAGACCTTCTGGCCGAGGTCTGCTGGGGAAATCTGACCCTCTTTTTCCAAAATACCCTCGAGCCTTGGGATTCTGGAGCCCAGTCTCAGCAGCTGCTCTTGAGGAGCCATTGAACACCCGTTTGCTGATCCTATCCGCAGTCAGAATTTCAGCTGCAGCATTCAGGATTGCATGACACCCCCTGACATTCACCTGAATATTACCCCCATGTCACCAGGGATTTCTGAAACAGCAGATCTGATTACCCATATCACCCCTTTAGTTGGCCATGCATTTAGGAGCAGCCTCTTGGTTTTGTTCCTTGTTTTTCTTAGCACTCAATACTGCGATGCATGTTTGCCATGGACTTGGCACTGGGAAGCTCATATTCAGGGTTGTGTTTCTTTCTATCCCACAAACTCATTAATAACAAGAACTTCATATCCAGCATCAATTAATGGCCAGGGGAGGGGATATTTACTTATTGATTGGTATGTTTGGACTTTTGGGGAGGGCTTTGCTTCGTTTCTATTAATACTAACAAATTGTTAGTAAATCAGAAGAAAATGGGCATAGACCTACCTATTACAGTTCAAAATGTCAGGAGGTTCATGGTGCTCTCCACTAACATGTAAGGCTTTGTTTCATTTCTCTTTCTGATTTTACCATTAATGTATTTCCAGAACTTTTCTAAGCATCCTTTCCTTCCTACCTCTTCAAAGAGGGAAAACAAATCCAATGCCAAAAAAGGTGAAGTATGAAAAGGAATAGCTCAGCCATGTTAAAATATCTTCCCCCCAAGTCCCAGATACCATGGAGAAGGATTAGCCATTTAAATGGGCAAATTTTTCTTTTTTATTTTTCAGCTATTAGAATATATTTTTATATCACTTCTCATTTCAGTCTTCCATTGTGTATGTTTAATGAACAGCAAATTAGGGTGAATAAGTTAAATAAGACAAATAAGGCCATGGCTAACTTAACTAGTTATATAATTAATTCTTTACTCGCATGGGAGTGTTTGTGTGCATATTATGAAACACATATTCAAAATCAATGGTTCAGCTATTTAAAGTTGTAAGGTTTTTATTTATATAAATGTACATCTGTCATCAGACAGAGCAGCTTAAAGGAAATCTTGCTGAGAACAAAATTCATACCAAGATCCAAGATGATGGAGAATCAGTCCTTAAATAACCAGAGGTTTTTAAGTGCTGGTGCAAACATTTCTCAGACATACCCTAATAACTTCTGTGTAGAATTTTTGTGAAGAACAACTGTTCAGAACTTCTGTTTTGTGATCTCCCTGTTGCAGCCAGCCCCTCTTGGTGGGTTTGGCGTGGTCTCCTCTGTGCATTAAAAGGAGAGCAGAGAAGAGCCTTGGTGAACTTCACCTTTGGGAAACTTCATCCAAAGCTGCCCTCCAGTGAACACAAACACTCTCTGAAGCTTTGCAAGAGATTTGTGGGGATGTTTTTAGAGAAAAATGGACAAGCCAGGAAAGGCATATGAACGCTTTTATGAGCCTGAGCTAGAGCTAAAGTTCTGCCCTTGAAAAAGAGATAAAAGCAAGAACAGCTGTGGCCTAACAAGAAAACAACGGGAGAGACAAGAAGAGCTAAGGGTGATAGGTGAATGACAAGCAGCTCTGAAGCCAACTAAAAGTAAAAAAGTCTGCATGTTTGCCTCATGCAAAAAGACTTCTACCAATGATAAATTGTGTGACCATGTGCAGGGGGAGAGAAATGATATATTAGGGTTGGAAGACAACAATAAAGTGGAATTTGCTTGATTCATATTGAGCCATGCAGTGTCCAGTTCTTTATCTTTGCACTCCTTTGCAGCTCTGCACTGGAGCTGCTGTCCCCTCTGCAAAGTGCAAACCACAGAGTATGAGCTGCCATCTCCCAGAGGACAGGTAAAAGCAAAAATATCCTGTATTTCCTGTACAGGTGTGTGCAGGCTCCCAGGCAGAGCAGAGAGCAATGAGGGGGACAGGAGACACAGCCAGTGCTGCCTTCCCCTCCCTGTGTCCAGGCTCAGAGTCTGAGCTCCTGCCTGAGATGTTTGGCTGCTCTGACTCCTCCAGCAGTCAGCTACAAGAACATAAGGGAGGTGACTGTGATCCTCAGCCCACCAGGGAGTGATTCTGAGAGCTGGCTGTGAAAGGTCCTGGATCAGTTTATTGCTCAGTTAAGGACTCTGAAGGGAGACTGATCCAACCAGAGGTGCAGCCCTTGTTAATTGAGAGGAAATCAGATGGGAGTGTGGGCATGAACAGCAATCCTTCAGGAGTTTCCTCAGCCCTGCTGCTGCTCAATGGGATTCATATACAGGAGCCTCTTTCAAAAATTCAGTATTTGAAGAACACATTTGGTGGGTCAAAAGGTCTTGTGCTGCTCCCTCCTGGCATGAGCAATGTTCTTACCACCAAATCAGGTTTCAGTACCTGTATCAGGGCTTCCAGGACACAAAACTCACAGCTCTACCATAAGAAGAAAATAGCAGAGAGCAAATACAGACATTGTGTGAGTAGATGTGCCTGAAGTTTCCAATGATGACAGTGTTGGCTGTTGATTTCACTTGCACTCATGTAGCAGAACCAGAGCTTGGAGTGTCTTCTAACTCTGTCTTTCAGTCTCTGCTGTTCCAAATCCCAGCTTAGATACCTCCACACAGGTTTAAGTGCAGAAGCTGAATGGACACTGGCTATACCAATTTTGCATGGGACTTTTCAAAATTACTACAGCAGAAAGCAAAGTGATTGGAGTATCAGGATATTTAGTCTGTTCAACTGCTTTTGGCCCTGCTCAGGAAGAGAAAATTTACCCTATCCTGTCAGATCCTTACGCTGTTTGTGTAACCAGAGGAGGAAACTCAGGATATGTAATTCAGCCATGTAAGATCTTTTTCTGTCGTTTTGCTGGATAATGGGACAATTCATGATAATCTGTGACTATGCAAAAGTATCTGAAGAGCACATCTTCACAGACTAAATTGTGATTACAAAGAAATATATTCCTGTGTTGCAAATCAATGTATGCCTTTCCAAAGAGGCTAGCTTGAATTCCAAATTTTTAATGATGCCTGATGATCTATTTACACACAAACTTTCAAAACCTTAATAGCAAAAAACCCCTTGACCTAATGGGTTTTTCTTCCAATTTAATTATTGGAAAGGTATTTTTGTCTTCACCTATATCCTCTGTTTTCTCTGCATGCTCATGACAAGTAGAAAAAGGAGGTTGACATTTCCCTGTATTTTAGAGCTGACATTTTAGACCTGAAAACTTTTCCAAAGTATACACCCCTAACTTTCAGAACACCAGCAGAAGAAAATAATAATGTCTGATATCACTAATTTCTGTTGGACAAGCACTGTTGAGCTGTGCTGACACTCACTGGCACTCACGAGCTGCTCACATCTGCTACAGGGGTACCACTGATGTTTGGGGGATATTTTGGAGGCTGAATTCCTGTGAATTTAAGGCTTTCCTGCCCAAAGGGGAGAAGTAGGGAGGGGATTCTCACAGGGGCAGGGCTGGCTTGGGATATGCTGTCTGGAGCTGCAGCTCACTAAGGGGAGATTTGGGACCAAGGTGGGCTCAGCATGGAAGAAGCAGCCACACTGCCAACAGGCTGTGGGTGTCCCTTCCCAGGGAGAGCAGAGAGGACTCTGTGTCTCTGAGGTGACTGTTTTCATTTTGATTTTGGAATTTGGGTGTACTTTTTATTGTTACCGTTGCCTCTCAGAACTTTTGAGAAATGCACACACCCCCCCAGAGATTTAGGATCAAATGGAAAACTGAATAAATCAAAGTATTATTGATGATGGATTAAGGCCATTTCCGGCAGAGTAATCTCCTCTGCTGGTGCATCTGCTGAGGAGGACTCTGTTATCCTTTTGGGCATCTTTTAGGTGTATTAATTAGTACCAGCTGTAACTGGTACCAGCTGTTACTGCTTCTCTTTGCTCAGAGGAGCCCCCCTGGCATTTGCCCAGCCCTTGGGGTGAGCTTGGTCTCCCTGAGGGGTGTTAGGGATGCAGGAGGAGGAAGACACGTGCTGGAGAGATCCCTGAGTTCCTGCAGAATGGCTGTGTGAGGTGGGATGTGGCCAGCAAGCCTTTCCTGACACACAGCCTATCACACCCTATTAAAGCATACATTACCTCTAAACATGAGTAATAGCATTTTTCATGTTAGTGTTCCTGCATTTCACTTATAATTTAAGACTGTTATGAGCTAGACTGATAATCAGTCAGAGTTCTGGAATTGTTCCTGAGCTATTGCAGAAGTAAAATATTGCAGGGCTATTTCAGCCTGGTCAGATCCTATCTTCCTTCATACAGCTGGTACTGCCTTTTCATTCTGCAGCAAAGTGTCTGAGGTCAGGGAGTGCCTTCCTCTTTGTCTGGTCTCTATTAACTCTCTCTGGAAGAAGTTGTCCCTCTAACAGATTCTTTTTTTTCCCCTCAGCCTGCCTTTTTGGGACTGATCCTTTGAATTTCACAAAAACAAGCTGCTACAGCTTTTGAATGAACTTGCTGCTATTTGCTCTCACTCTCTCCCTCTTCCAGCTGGTAAGTGTTAACTCACATTGCCTTTCCTTGCAGGTTTTCATTTCTTATTCCTGGGAAGTGCATTTTCACATGGGGGAAAGAAAAAAAAAGATCCCATAAGTCCAAGCAAATCCATTTAAACACAGATGTAGCCATTTTACGGTTGTTGCTATGACAGTTTGGCAAAGGTTGTGCATACTGTGAAACCCATCTTCTGAGGAGAGAGACATCCATGGATGAGCAAAGGCAGGAGGAAGATGGGACCCCCACCCACACTGCTTGTTTGGTAGGAAAAGGAGAAGGTGGAAGGAAACTCTGCCCATCATGTTCTCTCTTCTACCACACCCACCAGCCTATAAATGGGGCTTGGGTCACTGAAATCACAGAAGAGGATTGTCTGTGGGAATGGGAAGATGTTTTATGGGTTTTTCTGGTTATTTAAGCAGAATTTAGCCCAGACTGGTAGAGAAGTATAAGTTTACCAGAGAACATCTCCTGTCTGAAAATAGCATTTCAATCCATGCAGAGCTGCTCGTGGCTCAGCCCTTCATCTAGACATGGACATGACAGGTTTAAAAATAATTTTGGTATCTCATAGCACTGTTAAAAACCCTTGCTCATTAAGAGTGAAGCCATATTCAGTGAACTCTGAGGTAACCCCAGCTTGTTAATTCCTTTTTCTCAGTATTTCTCATTGCAAATAAAGCCCAAGAGGAGCCTTTCAAAATTTCTAAGGAAGCATCATTCATATCCTAAGAAATCATCACTGTGAAAAGAAATATGCACCAATAAAAAAAATCTAACCCAAAAGATGTATTAAAGAGTCCTAAAGGTAGGCTGGATGTGCTTCAAGATCATTGCAATAAATGCAATTTATCATGGTTGCTTTGCTTTCTGTGGAACAAGTGTGGTTTTTTTTGCTCTTATAATGGTTTTATGTGAAAGCTCATGTTGACATAATATCTAAATTTTAGTTAAAAATTTTAGTTAAATTGTAGTTAAAATGTAAATCAAATATTAAATTTAAGCCAAATACTAAAATATGAGTCCATATTAAATGTTTAGTTATTTTTAAGATACTTTAGGAAATCATCTCATGATATATATTTATCACAATATTATTTACAGTATAGAAAATATTTAAATACACAGAATAAATGCATTCTCCCTGATAAAATTAAGTTATTCCAGGGGTGAATTTGGGCCAGCAGAGATTAATTTTTTCCTGACATAATCAGAATATCAGAAGTCTTTTTTTAGCAGCATTCGTCACATAAATGGACAACTTTGTTATGTAGGATTTATAATCACTTTGCACATTTCATATATATGGCACAAAAGATCCAAATGCAGCATTTCCTTTGATACCCTATTATGCCTGCCATGGATTTGCTATCACATCTTGTTAGGAAAATTTATCTTTAGTGCTAGATTTTCAAATTGCATTTACAAAACACACAAACACCAAATGTGTCTGTGACTTAAGAATAATGATAAACTAAGAAATATACACTTACAATGACAATAATTTTGAACAATAATTGAGAGTATTTCAGGATATTTAGCCTGGAATTAGTCCTTTCCCTGAGAGGGCAGCATTGCTTTGCCCTGTGCAAGTCAGGAGAACAGCACAGCCCCAAGGCAATGCCATGGATGCAGTGATTGTGTTTCAAAGTGTATTTAAAGTGATGTGGGGAATTCTGGGGAGAGGAAGGGACATCACCTTGGCAGCTGCCATCCTCTGCTCACCAAATTCTCATGGTCCTCCTGTTCCTTGCACCCATCTGCATCCCTGCATCCTCCAGCATCCCAGGGCCTGGCTGGAAAGCCCAGGGCAGGCAGGACATCTTTCTCCTCCTGCCTGAGAGGAACATTTCCCCACCAGCCCCTGACATCCTTTCCCACCCAGATGTGTTGAGTAATGGGAAGGAATGGAAAAATCACCTGATAGGTAAAGGGAGGGAGATACCCAACCTTAGTTTGTGCCACAAACAAATGCTGTCACTCCTCCAAAAGCTCTTTAGGGACTGTGAGGTCTAAAGAGGAGCAGGAGCCTGTGGTAGGAGCCTCACCCTGGTAAGAGCAGGGAGCAGGGAGGTGGTGTGGGAAGCAGAGGTGGTACCTGCACACAGGTGTGGCCCTGCATCCCTGCCTGTCCCCTCCCCTGCTGCTATCGCTCCTTTCAAAGGCAGCCTAGCTCCAGGCAAATCTGCTCTGCAGATTGTTTCCATCCTCTGTTCCCCACGGTTCTGGCTCTGTCTGTGCCTTGTAGATATAGTAACTTTGCAGCTTGTAAAGATTTGTTTGCTCTCCCACCCCCTCCCCCTACTCCCTCCTTAAATCGGCGATTTTGTGTTACAGGTACTGGGGAGTGCAGTCACACAACAAAGTGTCTGTGCCAAATCCTCCTGCAGGACTGAGGATGAGAGCCCATCCTCCTATGGGGAGTTCTTATAAAGGACCAGGCCATGCAAAGTCAAAGGGAAGTGCAGAATCCAAAGGCTGCATATTCCTGGTGTTCAATCACAGAGGAGCCCCGCTGAGATAAAGAGCGAGATGCAGAAACAGCCAGTACCTGGCTGGCACCTCCACACACTGCC
This sequence comes from Sialia sialis, assembly GCA_009812075.1. Classification (NCBI taxonomy): domain Eukaryota; kingdom Metazoa; phylum Chordata; class Aves; order Passeriformes; family Turdidae; genus Sialia; species Sialia sialis. Next base: position 2,997,224 of record VRYO01002114.1, on the reverse strand, counting down.
ATTGCAGAAATGTTTACTAACAATAAATAGTAATAATGAGATTTTATTACTTCCTGACTCCTAGTCTTACCTACAGTCCCCCCAGAAAAAAAAGCCACGCTTTCTGGAAGAGCTCCAGTGGGAAACTCGGCGCAGCTGCTGCGCAGAGGATCCCTCAGAGCCCATTACCTGCTGTACCAACCTCTGCACTGCCTTGAGCTAAGCACAGGCTCTACTTTAATGCATCCATTTTCCAACTTCTCACGCTCCAGCTGTCTGAAAAGGAGCTGAAAAAAAATACCATCTTGCTCTCTCCCACCACCCACTTGCACAGCAGCTGTAGTTCCCTGTGGTCCCCATGCTCAGACAGAACACTGCAGCAGGACTGGACCCACGGTCTGAAACTATTTTGTGAGAAGCCAGGCTGCTCCCCTGCTCTCTGAAAAACTAATTCATTTTTTTAGTTTTTCCTGCTCAACTTCTCCCACCTTTTTTTCCCCCCCAAACACTCAATCCTGTGAAATGTGAATTTTTGTGCTGCAACAAGCGATTTCTTGCCCAGCCTATGGAATATAAGGAATGGACAGCAAAAGGTTGATTTGGGGTTGTTTTTCAGCTCTCCTCACACATACATCTCCTGGTAAACAGATCCATGTGCATTTCCCCTAGGTCCTCTACAGCAGGACTTCTGCTGGCAGACACTTGGAACTAGGCTTTGGTCCATCTTGGACTGACAGGTCCTCCAAGCATCCTGAGTTTCAGAAGGAATTTCAGCAAACATCTACAAGTAAGGAAGCAAATCCTCTCTTCTTGCAGCAGACAGGGGATGTAAAAGCTCGAGGACTGCAGCTCTCCAGCTGATACCTTGTTATGCCAAGTTGGAGCACAGAGTAAATTTCTTACAGCCGAGTTATAAACCCCCTGAAAATAGGTTTTATTATGGAAATGCAAACACAGCCATGGCTATAGCAACATGAAAGGCTCTGCTATAATAATACTTAGATCCAACTCTTTGTGCACAATTGGCATAGAAAAGTATTTGATTTTTGTCGGTTTTTTGCTGGTACATGTCAGTGTCACTTCACAGTTGGTCTCAGTTTATAACAAAATGCATAAAATTGTTAGTAATCCTCATTTATAGCTGGGGTCTGAGAAGCACCATCTCAGACATTACTTTACCTATCAAACATGGCTAAAACAGCTATTGACATTTGGAACCACTATTCCTGGAAGGGAAGATGTGATGTTCACAGTTAACTAAGCAGAATGTCTACTGACTTTAGTCCCTCATGCTGTAAAGCATTAGGCTGTCTGAGAAAGCCTTGATAATCAGTTTGTTTCAGACAAGAAGGGGAAAAAAGAGAGGAGAAGGGGAGAAAATCATGAAGGGAATCAGTCTTAGACACTCTGCTTAGCTGTAAATTCAAATGCTCTGCATATTTTCAGAATCCTGAGATTTCCCAAAAAAAATATCCTCATGTTTATATTTCTGTTTTTCAGTTAAAAATAAGAAGGAAAAGAAATAGAGGTGCTTGATTGTGCTGCTACAGTTTTCACCATTTAAAGAAAGCTAGGCTTTTATGGAAAACTGTGGCTTATTGTTTGGAGGTGGAAAAAATCCAAATTCTAATAAGGAAATATCCTTCAAATCAGAAGAAAACAGCTCCCCTCAAAATCTTAGAAGTTTTTGTAGAGTCACCCTGCCCTAAAATCTCCAAATGTAGCAAACCTCATTTCTGTGGATGGGAAGCGCTTTCAAAGGGCTATGTTTTGCGTAAATTACAGTAATTTCACAACTAGAAGGTGCACCGGATTATAAGGTGCACTTCTGGGTTGTCGGCAAGTTTCCGAACTTTGTCCAGGTATAAGGCGCACCTGACTATAAGGCGCACCTTTTTTTGCAGCGAGGATCCGCGTGCAACAAAGTAACGAATTAGTAACAGAATTGCGTAATCGTGGGGTTTACTGGCAGGTGCTCAATTTGCAAACATTTTTCACGGATCGGTGCAGCCTTTAAACGCAGCCCCAGGCACCCTCCCCGTGCCATGGGCCCCGGCACTCCTGTCCCTGGCGCCAGCTGCCACGGCTTGCACTTCTGGGTTGGCAAATTTCCGAACTTTGTCCATATATAAGGCATGCTGGGTTATAAGGCACACTTCTGGGTTTCAATCAAAATTTTAGTCAAAAGGGAGCGCCTTACAGTCGTGAAATTACTGTACTCAAATGGCTGAGTTCTGCTCAGTTCAGTGCATTGAGCACCTCTGTGAGAGCAAGGTTATCACTGTTCAGCCACATCTCAACCTTGAAAGCAATCCCTCACCTGTGCATATCTGTTTTCCTGGAGCAGTTTCAGTAATCAGTAGCATGAATCTCTATTTCACAGGGTCAGCCACATCCTTGGCACTCACACATCCCTTTCCCCCATTGCTCTTTAGCAACTTTAGCAAATTTGTTTTGAATTCCACGATCCTGGCACCTCAATTCACTAAGCATCAGCAGCATTCCAAATATAGTTAAGATAATTGAATACTTGGAGGTAACTTTAGTTTGTTTGTCCTTAATCTGAATATCCCTTCCACTCAATGGGTTGATTAATGATTACACATAAAATAAATAAATTTATATGGCCATTTTACAGAGGAGGTAGTTTGGGAAGTCAAGGGGAAAAAAAGGGAACATATTCTAAAAAGCAAAAAAACCAAAAGTAAAAATGTATCCTTTTAAGATTCCAAAAATATTTCTCCCTTTTTTCTCCCCTCCATACACCTCAGGATGTGTCTCCAGCTGGAGAAAGCCAAGCAAGTGCCATGTGTTTGTAATACACATATAACTGTATTGGCTCTTCTGCTGCTATTGTGGAGCTCTTGGAGATACTATGTATAAAATATAAACCTCTATAAAGGAACATAAAGTTTAAATGCAAATTTTGTGGTGAGATCATGTTGCCCAGGCCAATTTGGATTGCCTTTTCATTTTGATGCTCTGCTTCCATAAGAGCTATCGAAGAACAACTACTAAATTTTATCCAGTTTTTAAAACTTCACATCATATTTATGGTATTATTATCTTGCATATATTCTGGCTGAACCAAGAGTTAACACTGCTTTTGTTTCCTGATTGGATAGACAAAAAGGCCTCACATTTTCAGGAAGGAAAAGCCTTTAAGGATAGGAGATGTGCAGCCATTATGAAGTTAAAAACTGGGATTTGCCTCTGGTGGGCATCTGGCCCTCAACCAGTCCCACTCAAAGCTATTTACAGAGGCTTAGAGGAATTTCCAGCAGTCTTTTCACACATAGATAGTTTGTAATAGTTTGTTGTTTGGGATCCTGGATTGTGTATTCATCAGTTTCCAATGATTTGTTGTGACAGTACTTAAAGCACTCATGAGTGATACTCTGCAGGCAACTAAATGAATAGCATATTGCCATGAGCAAAGGTATTTTTACTGTTCTTCTGCTGACTTTTATGTTTACTTTACAGCTGTGTTATTTAATATGCAGATACTTTCTTAATATTTTTTTTTTTAATTGGAATAACTAACTGGTTCTGTCAGTTTTTGAACCCTCCCAAAGGGAAGTGGTAATGCGGAGCCTAAGAGGGAGCAACATTTTATTTGGTGTTGGAAATTTTGTCTGCTCATGATCTGCTGGGATTTGTCTCTTACAGACTTGTTCGGATTTTTTTAGCTTTCCATTATTTCATTTCAGTGGTGAAGCAATTAATATTTGTCTGAAAACTTTCCATCAGTATTGTCCTTTTATTTAATTCCTAGCATTTTCTAGACCTCAGCCAGACTGTTTCCTGATTTTTTTATAGTCTAGTTTATTGCTACTTGCCTAAGAGTCTGTCATTTTTTTCTGATGCTTATTGGTGGCTGATAATTTTTAATTTATTGCCACTTCCTTGTTTTTCCATCATATTTGTTGACGCAGTTATGGCTGGAGTTACATGCACACAACCAGTAAGGCAATTAGGGAATACTTTGTCTTTTGGCTAACCAAAAAACGTCCCTACAAATGATTAATAGATGAAATACAGAAAGTGTAGCATTTAAAAGTTGCCAAAATGTGGAATATTTTACAATTCAGCGGAGTCATCTGTTTAACAGCCCCTGTTTTGTTTTGTGTATTACTCTCCCGTACATATGCTTTTGGTTTTGAATCTTTATTGGTTTTGTCCTTTATTTCCACTCTTTCCTTGGTACAGACACATAGGAAATCATAACTGAAATAATATTCATAGTTTGGTGTATGGTGTGAATAGAAGCAAATACTCTCTGCTTCCATCTGAGAAGCAGACCAGGACAGAAAAAAAAAATTAATAAATGTGTGTCAGACCTGGTGCAGTGATGTTTAAAATGGAGGCACAATCAAATCTTTATCATTTTTAATAAAAGAAATGGGCTAGGCCTGGGAAGAAAAAACAAATACAACTAGCTGAAATATTCTTGTAGTGAATTATTATCAAATCCTTGGAGCTGTTTAGCCCTTTAAATTGTCAGGTAAACCTCCTCCTGGGATTTGAAGGTGCATTTATTGATTTTGTTATTAAAAATATATTTGAAATTTTGAAAAATACGGATTAAAATCTGGTTTATGCAGTGTATTAAATTTATACTGTTGAAGGTGGAATTAAAATCTAGGTCATCATTTGTAAACCCTAAAACATTTTTGGCACTTTTGGTGAAAGCACAGAATGACTGTTTAAAATCAATTTCTTTTCAACCTCATCTCTGTATGTCATCAGTTTAAAAATATCCACCAGCACTATTAATGGCTAAGGGAAATAGGTATTTCAAGGCTTTATTTCAGTGCATGGGGGGAATTTGTGAGTGAAAATTCATAAAAACTCTGCTTTCAGACCTGGTAAAAACTGTAACTAGTGTGTTTGGGGTTTTTTTATCTTATTTGAAAGGAAAAACTACATCCATGGAAAAAACATACAAATATACATAAGAATTAATTGCATCAGCTGTATAGCAAAAAATCACCTATCCATGTACTGCAATGGGCCATATCCTGAACTGAACTATGAAACTATTTAATTAGCTCCAAAACTAGCAAATAAAATTTGCACTCTATGAGGTAACAAGCACTCATTGTGTCAATGAATGCAAAGGAGAATGGAGTTAGTTTGTGATTCTTGCTTGGCTCTTGGTAACTTTAATCACATGTGTTTTTCCTGAATCCACAGCCCATGGAATCATATGATTATGGGAGACTTCTCAGTTTGACCCAGATTACACTTCCACTGCATCCAGCAAAGCTGAGATTTCGAACATTAAAGGTTTAAAGCACCAAAAAATAAAATTTCCTGAATTTTACTGGAAAAAAAAAATTAACAAAGGAAGGGCATGACTTATAATGTCCATAGTCCAAAGGAGAGCACTCTTTAAACCCATGGTGTGTTCTTACTCAACTGTCCAAGAAAGCACCAAAAAACCCAAACCACTTAAAAAAAATCTTAACACAGGGTCTTATGTCAGCCAGTTTCACCCAGAACTCTGGATATGGAGTGGGGAAGGACAGACTCTGAACTTTTCAGAATTTGAAACCAGGCATGCATAATTCTGGTTGGCCTTTTGCATTTGTTTCTCTCTAGAAAAAAAAAAAAAAAAAAAAAAAAATAGACCTATTAAATCCTATTTCAACACAGCTGAGCAGATTTGACCATCTTTCTCCAAACCCCTGCTTTTATTTATAAAAATAAAACAAAAAAACCTCTCCCCAACCTGAACTCTTCCAAGCTCCCTAAGGAAATTAACTACAAAAAAACTATGCTAATGGAACATAAAAGTTGTAATGTAGAACCATAAAAGTCAGGAAATTCAAAGTTAGCTGTCCCATGGTACCTCTAAGTCTGTCACCTCGTGCACATGCACCGGGGTAGGACGCTCAGAAATGAACAATTGGGCTAAATACGAGTACCTTGCTAACTGCTCAGGTATTTTATTTATTCCTTTTGTATGAGGCTCTTTTGTTGCTGGTCACCACTGCACTGCTGCAAGTTTGTGATCAGAGATCACCATCCCTGTGCAGGCAGGGCTTGTCTGAACCCAAACCCAGCCGAGACGCACGAATTTGGATTTCTTTTATGTGCAACTTAAGCAGGAGGTTAGTTAAATCTTAAGCAGCAGCCATACAAAAGCTGCAGTTTTGTTTGGGCAGCAGATCAAGTTCTTCATAGAAATATTTTAGAAGAGGGGAAAAAAAAGGAAAAGAGAGGAGGAGGAACTGGGGCAGCTGTGCGCGAGCGATGGCAGATACCTTATTCTGTGATTCTGTAAAAATAATATTCTAGCGATAGCATTTATGAGGGGGATTTATAGGACAATTTTGCAGCCCACATGTGTATAAGAGTCACCAAAGCAATTCATATCAAGGAAAGAGGGCAACACATTTCAGCAAAGCAATTTTAACAAATATCCTTCCCGATATGCAATATATATATTTATATAATCGAAGATCTGCACACAATAAACCCAGCAGATTAGTATCTCTCCCCAGCTCTGCCTTTTGACACCCTCCTCAGCCCTAAGCATGAACAATGAGCTGCCACTCAATAAGCACAGCTGACCGGAAGAATCAAAACAATTCTTGGGAAAAAAAATTAGGTTATCATTCATTAGCTCTCTATCATTTGGCCACCAGTAGGCTGCAGGATATGAGGGCCATTTAATTAGGCCCTGCACTACTCTCTGGTGTGAAAAAGGCTCTCAAAAGCTTTGATTCCCCACAGCTTCACAGCAGGAAGTTGTTGGCGATAATTGACACAGGATTTCCTTGTTAACCAGCAGCAGACATGCTGGATTAAAGCGACAGAGATCTAGAGAAGAAAGTGAAAAGAGATAAGAAGCTCGGAAAGACTTCTGCTTATTTTGCACTTGAGGATGATGAGCAAATAGCAATAACAAACTGGAGTGCTGCTCCCTGTGAGTAAGGCCTCCACTTATCAGACCCATTTCAGCTTGACTGATCAAAGATTGACTTCCCTTAAAATAACATAGGCCTGGGGTTTGTTAGTTTATTAAGCTGCAGGTTTTATGAATTATCGCAGTTTTAAAGATGGATTGCAGTTTATGTGAAGGAGTAGAGGATTATCAGGTTTTCATCTAAACAATTATAAAATATCACAGCTGAAAGCTTACTTGCAAATGACATCATTTTCTTCTGCAAACTAAACAGGTCATTGTATGCCTCCATGTAAGCATTTCCAGCAAGTGCACACATACAGTAAAATTAACTCTGCAGCAGAGATGATAGCCCAGTAAAATCTGTATTTTAACTTCCAAAGTGCAAGAAAGCCCCACATTCCCTTATGCTGGTCCAAAGGTAATTGTATTTAATTTTTGACTGGGACATTTTAGGTCTAGTTACATTAAAGAAAGGAAAGAGAGAAATGGCCTATTGAAATCTTTCCTTAAATGTGGTCGTGATAAATGGTACTGAAACAGATCCACATGAGTATAGTTAAATGAAATGTCCACTTTAGAGCAGAAACAATTATTGGATATCACTTAATAACTTAACCTTACAACAGCACATGTGGCATTAATAAAGCACGGAGAGTAATAAAAGCTACTACTACTCCTATGCTCGGAGTGAGTGCATGGACAGGGGCCAGGAGAAAGCCAGGATGCTTGAGGGGCAAGGACAGAGGACCAAGCAGCAGGTAAAGGATGCTGCTGGGTGAGGTGGAAAGGGACAGGCAGGTGCAGCAGGGGATGGGACACAGCAGGCAATCTATGCATTGCATATCAGGAAGGATATTTTTTTAATCCTGAGCCATAACCACAACTCTTTGCTCGCTACTGACCACCTGTGAACCTCCTCAGCACAGCTGAGCCCCAGCTTTTGAGGCAGCCCGGAGGGGAACTGCGCAGCCCTGGGTCACCAGTGGGGTTACCACAAAACCCAAATAAATTCCCAGGGTGTGTTCCCTCTGCTGGGAAAGGGGAGGGGTTGTGTGAGTGCTGCTACATCCAGGATCCTGCAGCTAAACCTTGCAATGCCTGGAAATCTCTGCAGGATGGAGAGATCCTGGATAAAGTGTCCACGGGGGGTACATGTTCTGCTGTGTGCTACCAATATCCTTTTCAGCCAGGACACAGTAAATTGTGTGTTTTAACCAAGATGACAGCAGTGATTCCAGGGGCGCTGCAAACAGAGAAGTTTTTTTAAGTTCAGTGGCAGTTTTACATATGGAGGCTCTGCTGGATGAGGCCCAGAGTGTGGGATCCATTCAGAGACAATTTTTTTTTTCTGTGGCAAATGTCTCCTGCAGTTCCTCTGCATTTGTACTATGATACCTAACACACACACTAATTAACGTGCTATTGTACAGTCAAAATAAATGATGTTTCTTCTCATTTCTCATAATTTCTAGCTTATATTGTCAAGCTTCTTCAGAGCCTGATACAAATCTCATTGTAATTACTGTTGGCCTCATGCTGACTCCAGTGGTTCCTGTGCCCTATTGCTCTGTCCCATCACCAAAAAATGGTTAACAGAAAAAAAATGATTCCTTGTTTCAGTATCTCAGGGTTCTTACTCTGCACAGAGCAGGGGCAGTTGTCAACAAACACACCCCCCCACCGCAGGACTGGACCCTTGCGAAGGATTTGTGCCATAATATGTTAAGCTGTAGGGGTTTTTTGTTTGTTTTCAAATATAGAATGTCATCACATTTTGAAAAAGTCAGTTTTACACATTTTGAAGGGAGAAATATTGATTTAGCAAATTTCTTGCTAATTTAAATATTTATTGTTATTGATAGTTCTTGCAGTTTTAATGGTGAAGAGAAGAATTAAATTACAATTCAATTTATTTGAGTTCCTTTAGCTATGTTGTTTTTTTTTTTTTCAAAACTAGCACTATTGCCATGGACTTATAAACAGACTAATAAATATTTTTTAAAAAACAATATTTTAAACAAAGACTCTGTTCTGTTTTACTTTTGACACAGCAAATTGAGATTTGTGGTCAGCTAGTAACCAGCATCATGGACTAATCCACCTTAAGGCTAGCAAAAGAGTTTGTTAATTTTCCTGGGAAATAAGGTTTCTTTAATTCACATATCTACATATGGTAGATATGATTCTTTCATTTGCTATGGCATTTGATAAAATCCTACTTTTATAAATGATGCATCTGCTTTTAATGTCTTAAATCCTGTGATTGAATAGACAAATCTTCCCCCTTGTCTTGTTTTTTTTTAATATTTAAAAGGCCTTACTGCCTTAAAACATACATCAAGAAACATTGTAATAGAGAAATACACTTTTAAGACAAAGTGACAGATTTACATATCTGTGTGATGTGACTCTCTTGACAACCAATAAATGTATTATATTGATGAAGTGAATATGTTCTCTATCTGGTCATTTTCAACTGGAAACTAATAACCAGCATCACCATATCAGGCATGCAATAACCTGGGTTAAAACTAGGTTCATCAAATAAATCACTCAGGAATTTTTCTATTTCTTTCCCAAGACACGTTGCACATCTGCTTAGTGAAAGGAGGAAAGAAGCAATATTTCTTTGATCAAAGTCTTTTTTAATATCCTTGTATCTGTCCTTTGGGAATGCTATCTCTGGACTTTGGCTGGGCAGAGACGCTCAGCATCTCCTGGAAGGTGCTAAGCACCCTTTTACTGCCATCCACTGCAGCAGGAATATTCTGTTCCTTGCAAGACAGGGCTCCTCCAGAACATTTGCTGATGCTACATTATTTCCTAATGATCCAGGAAATGACATAAATTCAGAATCGCTGCAAACAAAACACAAGGTGTTTTTAATGAGTCCCAGTTTATATCAACAGCTTTCAGGGGGAATAAAAAATAATAAAAAATTCTTAGGCTGAAAAGAATACTGTATTAAATTTACCCCAATCCTCTATCTCATAGACATGAAACACCTATACATATGTAGAGATCTCTAAGAAACACTTTGAAAAGCGACGTTGCGCTTTTAACTTTTTTATAAAGTCTTATTAATATCATTTAGAGTAGCCATGTGGCTGCCTTCCTGCCTGGCCCCTTTTACTGTGGGCTTGGCAGTTGTTACCCCAAGCACCACACATGTGTGGATGGAGCTGAGCGTGGGCAGCGGCCATCCCGCCGAGGCAGCTGGGTTTTGTCATATTTCAAACTGGCAACCCTAATGCCTCTTCTTACAGGACACAGATCCTGTATGAAATTCCCAGAGTCGAGCCAAAGCCTGGCCTGGCACAGACAAATCAGGGGTTTTTTTTCAGATGAGGGTGATTGGAGAAGTGTATAGACCATGGGGGATTTTTATTGGGGCTCCATTTCTGCTGGAACCACTGAGAGTTGGGGCAGGACTTGAGGATTTTCAGGATCAAAGTGTGAAAGTGCAGCTCCCTCCCACAATTCCAGCTGTGGATAGAAGGATTTTCCTTGGCTGGGTGGTAGCCGATACCCACAGCCCACACCTGCCCTGGTTTCAGGTCAGAAATATGCTGAAAACAGGCAATGAAGTGGTGTAGAGTCTGGTAAATATGTGAGGAGCAGCTGAGGGGGCTGGGGGTGTTTAGTCTGGAGAACAGGATGCTCATTGCTCTCTGCAGCTCCCTGGCAGTGAGGTGGGGCTTGGTCTCTTCTGCCGTGTCTCAAGTGAAAGAAGGAGAGAAAATGGCCTGAAGTTGCCCCAGGGAAGGTTCAGATTCAATAGCAGAAAAAAAATTTAGAATGTTAAACATTTGGTTGCCTAGGGTGGTGGTGGAATTACTGTCTCTGGAAAAGTTCATCATCTGGATATGGTACTTGGAGATGTGGCTCAGGGGTGATGATGGTGGTGCTGGGTTTTGACAGATGGTCGAAGTGATCCTGAAAGTCTCTTCCAACCTTCATGGTCCTGAGATAACACAGAGAGGGAAACTGGAACTACATTGCTCTTCTTTATCCTAGAGCTTGCTAGCTGGTAAAGGTGGCAGAGAAGGAGCTGGGAGTGCCTCAAAGCACAGCCTTTTGGCTTCCTGGTGTATTCCAGACCACAATGCCCCCAAGACTGGATGCCCTCCACCTCTCCATGCTGCCATGGAAGAGGCAAAGCCATGCAGGAAGCACAGGTCAGGTCTGCTGAAGACCCCTGGGTTCCTACAATCTATTTTCCTTTTCATGGTGGGGCAGAATGATACAGGAGCAAGCCAAAAAATTGGATAGGAGTTGGTTCCCCAGGCCTAAAGCCAAATGCTCAAATAAGTTTTAATTTAGGCAGTATGGGCTTGGTGTCACTTTTCTTGCTGCTCCCTAGGTGCTACCTGAGAATCAGGTCCCATGGAAATTATCCTGAGATGTGTGACAGGCCCAACACTGCATTTCTGGGCAGGACCTGGGCCATAAAGTCACCCTACACCTTTCCTTATAAAAAACCATTTCCATCAACTGCAAGGGCAGACTTCTGACCACATTGCATGTCTTACTTGGGCTTGAACTTTTGGGTAAGACTGTGGTACAAAACATTCAACAGGGGTTTCTTTCTACAGTAAATATGTGTCTCCTGCAGTTTACCTCCAAGATTTTGCTTACCAGAGTCTGGTTAGTGCTTCAGAATTCTCCCCAGTTAGCAGCTCTCATGCAGCTGGACCCTCTTATGAAATAAGGAGAATATTATAAGGAGAAATGTTAGGGGATAGAAGCAGACAGACTTTTAACCATTTTTCTGCTAGATCCTGCCTTTTTATATAAATATATAAATAAATAAAAGTGCAAATCTACTCTGTTGGCAACAAATAGGTGGGAAACCTACATGCTAAGCTGAGTTCTCAGCCCTCTCTTAAGGCTGCACCATAGATGGGATAAAAATCTACCAGTTGTATTTATTGTGCCAGTTACAGGATTGGCAAAACATGTAATCTAAAATCAAAGTAAAATCCACTCAGTCTTTATATGTGATGCTATATATAGGATATAAATCACACGCAAGAAACTATAAAATTAAATTCACAATCCATTTAAATTAATTTAATCTATAGTTTTATTTGAACATGAAAATTAAAATTTTAATTAAATGATCGTATTTTAAAGTAAAATTTTCCAAATAAACTTCTAGGTAACATATCCAAGGAAAAGAAGATGTGAACTTCAGGAAATGTTTACTTCTTGCATTTGTAGGTGTGTTTTATGCCAGTTCATTTGTGATACCCTCTTCACTACCACAAACTGAAATCCAGCGTGGTGCTCATGAGAGGATTTCCACCCCATCTAAGATCTGAAGTTAATTCCCAGTGCTACTGATTCCACAGGGCTTCTATCTTTGTGCAGGAGATAAGTGGGATTGAAAAGCTCCCGGCAACTTGACTAGGGCCCAGCAGATTTGGATTAATTTCACTCAAAGATTTCCCTTAACTGGATGTCATACAACTTTTAAAAAGTCGTTTGCTACCAAAAAGAATAAAAAAAAAAAGTACAGGATCACAGAACCAGCAAAACATTTAGGAGAAAAGGAGAAAGACCCCGTTCTTTTGACCTGGAAGTAAAAAGTGGTTGGTTTGACATCATGGTGAAAATATCTGTGTGCATCTGCATAAGCAGGAGAATGCAGTTACCTGAGGAGTGGAAAAGTGGGAATATTTTGCTGTCTGTTGATAGCAACAGCTCATGACAGAGGCAGCTTTTGTCAGTGCTCCAAGCTTAAGTTGTATTTATTAAAAACTAGTAGCTGTACTGGTAGCTTGCTTTGTTTTTAACTCCCAAACATGAAAAGCAAATGTGAATCAACCTCTTTAAATTAAATATGAGAAACAATTACATTTTGACAGTTTAATTGCATTCTTCCTCCAACATGGCATTCTAAACAAGATACCACATGTATTTAGCATGCTGATTATATTTTTAGATTGTTTTGCAATTAAGAAAGTATCCCTAAAAGAGATAAAATAATTGGTTGACTAAATCACTATTTCTTGAGGGAACAATATTAAGAAATGAATGTTGAATGGCTATATCCATAATAATTAGCTTTTAAATCACTGCTTAAAGGTTTTAGGGGTTAGCCTTCAAAATTGTATCTGTCATTCAATTTGCTGCATATTATTCAACTTTGCTTATGCAAAAAAAAAAGGAGAAGATGCAACTACTGCCAAAAAAACAGCCTTCAGTGCTACTGACAGAATCTCATGACTTTCAATGGCAAAAAAACTCAGGCACCCCAAATTTCTTTCATTAGCACTGTCCTAGTCTGTGTCTCTGTTGGTCATTGTGCTATTGATGTCAAAAATAGAAGAAAGGATATTCAGTTTTTACAATCACTGGCTATTCAAACACATTCCAGTTTCTCTGGAGTGGAGGGTGACCTTCACATTGCTTTTATTATTTTACATAAGTCACTTCCGTGATCTTTTTTTATTTAAAAAAAAGGAAGATTGAATACCAAGATGTTTCATGAGTTTCTGTCTTTTTTTCCTCTACACTGGATTCAAAAAGATGGTGGGATCTGAATTTGAAAATGTGCACCCCCATCCCTCAGGTTAAAACTACCTCTGGCCGACATTCTTCCAAAATTTCATTTTAAAAATAAATTAAGCTATTTAAAATATGCACATTGGAATCAAACTTCCAATTCTGTTGGTACAAAACTGTGTTTGTAATTTTCATTTCAATCCACAAGAGTCTCCCAAACATCCTCCTTTATTTTTACAAAATATTTTTATCTTTCCATACTGACAACAAACTAAAAAAAACTCAATTTCTTCCAGGGAAGTCAATGCAATTTTTTTATTCTGAGCATATTCTATGTAAATTTGTGCAAAGCCAAGTCAGTATTCACAGAAGACACACAGTAGGCTCATGATTCACAACAAGACCATATGGAATTTCCTGGAATTTGATTTTGAGGTATCAAATAAAATTGTATTTAGGAGGAGGAAAGTGAGAGGCTGAAATTCAGCTGAGTCTGAAGCAACAGTGCTAAGACTTTTCACTAGGAATATAAAGTTTGACCTGCTTGCAATGAACTTCAAGGTGCATTGATTTCCTGCTGAGGTGGATACAAAAATATGTGGGTAGAGATGCCAGTAGTTCATGGGTGAGTGATTTGTGGGGGGAAAGAGAGGTGATCCCAAACAGATGGGACAAAGTGAAGAAGACATGCTGGTGAGAAGCAGAATGCAACAATGCTGAAGGGTCTAATCAGCTGAAAATGTTCCCAGTGCTAGTGCAGAGAGGGTCTGTTCCAGCAGGTTTGAGAACAGGAACCAGAGAGGTCAGGAGAGAGAATTGGGATTGCCCAGTACACAGCTGGAATGAGCCCGCAGACATTTCAACACACAAGCTCACAGCATCACACTTTACCTATTCTTCTGTAAAAGGCCTGAGAATGCACGATCCACACTGGCTGTTGAAATAAATGCCTTTCAGTACACTGGTGCTTTGTAATTTTATAAAATGACTGGCAAATTCAGGGTAACAAGAGATCTTTATTTAGTGCACGAGTGCAAGGTCCCAGAGAAACAGTAGGGTAACAAGGTGTACCTCATCACCTGCAGGAAATTATTTCAGAACTGCTTCCAAATTGGGATTTGGAAAGAAAGAAGTGGTGGCAAGGTACGGCCATAAGCTCTTTCCACCCAGCACTGCTGAACTGTAAAAATAATGATAAAAATCGTGATAGGAACCTGCAAGAAGGCAGAGCACCTTGTACATGCTTCTGGTTTTCCCAGAGCAGCTGTGCCAGTACAGGATATTGCTTCCCCAAAGAAGTCACCAAGTTAGAGATGATTTTTCAGTGTTTTACAGACCTGACCCATCTTCTCTTTAATTCCAAGGCTGTCTCCTGATTGCAAGTTGACAAAAACAGCTCCGACGTAGCAGTGGCTGGGGTTGGAGTGATTACACCAAATGAGTTTTCAGGTAGCAGTTTTGATGGCAGCTTATCAATAGCTGAGTGAGGATGGCTTCTTCCAGCCAGCTGCTACATGGCAGCACCAGCATCTACAGTAATTTCACGCCAATAAGGAGCGCTCTTTTGACTAAAATTTTGATCAGAACCTGGAAGTGCGCCTTATAGTCTGGTGCTCCTTATATATGGACAAAGTTCGGAAATTTGTCAACCTGGAAGTGTGAGCTGCGGCAGTAGCTGTGGCACAGGGACCAGCAGCAGCGAGGGCAGCCACAGCAGCTGGCACCAGGGGCGGGAGTGCTGGGGCCCGCGGCACGGGGAGGGTGCCTGGGGCTGCGTTTAAAGGCTGTGCCAATCCGTGAAAAATGTTTGCAAATTGAGCACCTGTCAGTAAACCTCGCGATCGTGCGATTCCGTTACTAATTCATTACTTTGTTGCACGCGGATCCTTGCTGCAAAAAAAAAAGTGCATCTTATAGTCCGGTGTGCCTTTTATATGGACAAAGTTCAGAAATTTGCCAACAACCCGGAAGCGCGCCATTTAATCCGGTACGCCTTATAGGCGTGAAATTACTGTAACTGCCTTGGAGTTACAGCCTGCAAAGCCCTAAATCATCCTGCACCTTGTGCTGCCCTAGCCTTGCTGGTATTCCAGCCAGAGTACCAGGTTGCATGATATCAGCAATAAGATCCCAAAAAAATTTAGTGCAAGGATGTGGAAACTCATCCAGACAGAAGAGAGGGGAAGAAATAGTGTTAGATGAGCTCAGCAATCCCTTCCTCACACTGCAAAAGTTTTACCCAATGCAATACAGACTCCATGTTCCAACTGCTTCTGGGACACTCAGGAAAACAGGCTGGCTGATGGAGGAATTTACTTCCTACAGCAAACAGCCAATATTTATAATCCAGGTCCCAGACCTTCTAGAGTTCTAATACCAAGATACCCCTACAGAGTGGAGACAGGGAGGCAGCTCAGGTAAGATTTCTGTCTCTATGCACTGCCTACAGGAAGCAGGCAACCAGCTTTTTAGTAAGGTGCTTCATGCAGGGGTCTAAAGCAGGTGGGAACGAGCCTGGAGGCCAGTGGCCACCTGAAGATGGAGGAACAACAAGTTGATGCTTTTGTGGGCCTGCTCCTTTCTACTGCAGCAATAAAAACAAATTAATGTATGGATCTGTGTCATGTTCTGGGGTTCCTTCACCAGCTGTCTTCATTCAACATATGTGATTAAACATACGTCCATTGTTGAAGATAAAGACATGGTAAACCTCTAGTTCAGGTTTAAACTTTAGACTAACAACAGGCAGTTTTTGGCACAGAGGAGAGATTTAAAATGAGCGCAAATTGGTGAGCTAAAGATTGAAAAAGGGAGCAAACTGTTGAGATTCAGGCCAGATATTTTGGGGAAAACACACCAAAAGTAATATCTATTGTAAGGAAAAATACTGATATACTGTGGAATTATAGGCCAACTCTTTCTTCTTTTTCCTAACAGTCTGGAGTATGCCTTGTAGCTCATCATATTTTTGGCTTCTGGCACATATTTTATTAACTTCCATTATGTACAGAAACAAAACAGACCACTATTTTGAAAAAATGCTGAGAGTAAAAAAAGAAATAGAATGGCATATTCAAAGAGTAATTAAAGACTCTCTTAAGAAAATTAAAAGCTGAGAAGAGTTTGAGAGACTTTTGCACACAAATATTACGCAAAAATATGAAGCCATTTGCATCCACATTTGTCAGCCATGTGAATTCCCCTGAGATTCAGTTTGGCTTCTCCATTTAAAGCATTGCAGATACTGAGAACTGAGGACTAAAAATTTGGCTTGCTATCAAACCCAACTTTGAGTTTAGATGATGCAGGAGAAATCAACAGTTGTACTTCCCTTAACTCATTCCAGTCTGCTCAATTACTGTCACCAGTAGAAATTGCTTCAAGCCCAACACAGCCTGATAAAGATGCATCCAAAGCTAAGAAACTGTAAAACTATCAGCATAAGATGAATACTGTTAGGGACAAAATACATTCAGGAACACAGGGGGTTTTTTTTCTGTTCTCACTGTTCCAGAGATACGGTCTAATCTGAGAAACTTGTAGATGACACACAGATTACAAAAAGTATGGACATACAATGTTATCAACTTATCAATGTTATCCTTGCGATCACGGAGTGAAACTACCTGCTGCAGCTGGCATTGGCATTGCTGCTCCTGTTATTCTTTCATGGTGAGCATTTTGCCGCACACACCAAGCCCTGTCTGCTCCTCAGGTGCAGCATGGGCTACAGATGTTCTGGAGAATATTCAAGAGAATCCCCAGTAACTTTAGCAAAGTCCCGTGGAAGATATGTGTCCAAGGCAAAAGGCCTATTTTTAGAAGTCATACAAAATGAAGGAGGACAGGGCCCAGACCTGAAACTGTGTTAGATAAATAAAGACATGATCATAGAATTGCAGAATGTTTTAGGTTGGAAGGGACATTAAAGGTTATCCAGTTCCAGCCCCCTGCCATGGGCAGAGCCATCTTTCCAAATAAGAGCCATTCCAGCCTGGCCTTGGACACTTCCAGGGATGGGACATCCACAGCTTCTCTTGGCAATCTGTTCCAGTGCCTCACCACCCTCACAGGGAAGAATTTCCTCCTGATATCCAATTTAAATTTACCCTCCTCCAACTTTAAACCATTCCCTCTTGTCCTATCACTGCATGCCCTTTGCAAAAAGTCCCCGTAGAAATAAATTATCTTTTCATATAAAAATCTTCTAAAGCCCGTTTTCAGAAGAGTAATAGAGCTGCCAGTCCAACACCTGCAGGGTTGGAAATAATTTACTCAGCCTCGCCGACTTTGAGGCAGGTTCCTCGTTTGATGAATGGCCCAATTAAACATCTGTTAATCACGACGTTATCTCGAGGTGGAATACCTACTTCTGCTATCCCCTCTTGGGCCAGATGACACCGGGCAGCCCCCAGGACAGCATGGGCAGCCCAGCAGGGCTTGGAGGGGGTGGCTCTGGGGCTGGGCCTCCCTCCCCCTCCACACAACCTCCCCGTAACCTCGGGCTCCTGAACCCCCGTGTATGTTTTAGGCCTTGATAATAAAGCAACATCTGCAAACTTACAAGTGCTTTACTCGAGTTAATTGAGTAAATTGAAGCAAGCTGCGGGGCAGGGGTGATCTATGATCCCAGGTTGCGGGCCGAGAAGGGAGACAACAGATTTACTGCAAAGACAGTGGGCGGCCTTTTGTTCAGCCCCTGGTTCACGGGAAGTTTGAGGTCACCAGGGATTAAAATATCTTCAGAAACAAATGGAATAATTTGGCTGAAATATAAGGCACGCAGTGCCAGCTCATGCCAGGAAACCAGGGGTGATTTATGTGCCTTCAATCCAACACATTTTTCTGATATCTGCCCCATTAGGTAGAATTTATAGATTTTTGGGAGAATATGTATCCTCGTCTCTGCTGTTCTGACATGTTTGTGCTCTGGGGAGCAGTTCCAAGGATTGCAAAATAAATAAAAGGGTGCATTACCTTGTATTCACAATGCTCTGTTCACATCTCAGGGGAGGAAAAAGAAAAAAAAAAGGAAAAGGGGAAAAAAAAAAAAGAAACCGAACCAAACTCCCAACCTCCCATTTAACTATACTTGTTTGGGAATTACTTATTAAAAAAGACATTAAACAGGTAATGCTCTTTCTCCTATAATCTGTACAAGTCATTAAGTTTAAGCACAATTCGCCACCTTGAAGCAATTGGATACATTGTAATTTGTTTTATGGTCTCGCAGATGCAAGGTATTTGCCGAGCTATAAATACATAAAAGTGGTTTATACGAGCAGCCCGTACCCTGCACGACTCAGGCAAGGCAGAGCCTCTCCAGGTTTCCCAATTCCCAGGCACACACACACGCACACGCGGGCTCGTGCGCGCTGCTTATTCCTTTTTTTTTTAATTTTTTCCTTTTAAATCTTTTTAAAGCCTGACTCACTTTTAGCGGGGTATATTGTCCCTTTTGTAGTTTCTCTGCTGCTTTATTAAACCCCAGATTCCTTACAAAACTGTACAATTTTAATAACACAAATCCACGCAGGCCATAAAGCTGTCGAAATGTACATAGCACCAGCCGCGATCAGCTGCAGCAATATCATCAACCCTGATTAGCCAGGGCCGGTCACGCGACAAGGTTTTATTACAAGTGTCATTTACATTTCTGACAGTTTTACAAGGCTTAATGGCTTTGTATTAAATACATTGTGTTTCAAGGGAACTGACAGTTCGGGGTATCTTGTAAATACAATGCTGCGGCGTTTCCTCCGCAGCAACGCCGAGGGAAAATGAAACATCCAGTGTTTCTCTTGTAAACACGGATATTTAGCCAAAAACAAAAGTTCACTCGAGCCAAAGCATCAAAAAAAAAGTTAAGAAAATTTTTTTTTTTTTAATATATTTATGCATCAAGCTACAGACGTCTTGTAACACACTGAAACTTTTTGTAGCAAAAGCATTAGCAATCACTGAAACACCTGAGGCATGTTCCCCATGGAAATTAATGAGAAAACACTCTTCACAAAAATTTACTACAAAAACCTGATTTATTGTTTGTTTCTCTTACAAACAAAAAGTACTGCCTGGGGGCAATAAAGTATTTCTGAACTTATTTACCAAGGTGGTATCCATTTTTAGTCTCATAAGGAAACGTTTCCTAAGCTGATTGTTTCTCATATGTTTTAATCACAAATGAGGATGAAATTCACATTACCTCTGTTTCTGCTTGGATTTTGGAGTTCACTTGGGCCTAAGACAGCAATGATTAGAACATCTTTGAATGACAGTATGTCAAAATCCAAATTAAAATGTCTACTTTTTGGTATAGAACAGCCACTTCAGAAATTAAAAGGAATCCCTCCACCTGAAAACCACCTTGACTTGGAGCAGATGGGCATTTTCACAGCAAAATCCAGAGCAGACTGACCTTTCCAGGCCTCTGCATCAAGTGTAAGTTTTGCCCCCCACAGAGTATCTACTTACGCATGTAATAATTCCCCAACTGATTAAATTGTGCAACCTGTTATTTACTGTATAAATTGGGTTATTAATCCCAGATGTATTTCATTCAGTGCTGTTTCTGTGCCAGTTTCTCAACAAACAGCATCAGTATCCCCTATCATTTACACACATAGGCTTTATTAGTTTGATTATATTAACTTAATAAAACTGGTACAGTCTCTTTATATTACAGCCGTTTCTTCATGTGGTGACCAGTACGAATTTACTCACACCACTGGAAACTCTGCCATTACCAGTGGAAGGAATGCTTTTGCTGCTGCACCAGAAGACACACTAGAGATTAACTATGTGGCTTAAATAAATGGGGAGTGACAAAACAGTACTCTCAAATTAAAATCTAAAACCAGCATAAAATATTAGTTTACCCTGAGCCTGAAAATATTGGTGTTGCTTATTTGTCCTGCTTGATGTAAGTAAAACACTGGAGCTGTTTTAATGCTTTTTTAATGCAAAGTTTCTTAGAGTCTAAATTCATGAAGCAAAAGATAAACCAACGTATGATCACTTTCCATATTTGATGATATCAGGGAGCACTAAAAGAGTTCTGTCTTGCTTTACCACAAGCACACACATATTAGTTTCAACTTTAGATAGTTTCTAGAAATTATTTTGGTATGTTCTTGTATTTAATTCCATTGACTTTTCAACCACATTATTGATAACCTAAAATAGTCTCAGCCATTTGATTCACCTAATTCTGCACATGTAATTTCAGTGATGCCTGTTCCCATATCCAGATGACCTACTGAACAGATAGTTCCCAATGCAAAAGTGCTACAGTGTAAATATAAATTACCCCCAAATGCTGTAAAAGTACAAGAGGAACACAGATATTTGGGAAAAATCACTGTAGAGTACTTTTAGAGAAGTATATCTGTCATTGCTTGCCCAGTGGAGCTTGCAGGCTGTTTGTCCTTCCTTCCTTCCTTCCTTCCTTCCTTCCTTCCTTCCTTCCTTCCTTCCTTCCTTCCTTCCTTCCTTCCTTCCTTCCTTCCTTCCTTCCTTCCTTCCTTCCTTCCTTCCTTCCTTCCTTCCTTCCTTCCTTCCTTCCTTCCTTCCTTCCTTCCTTCCTCCGTTCCTTCCTTCCTTCTAGAAGTATCCACAAAAATGTTGAATGTAATTTGTTATTCTTTAAGGCTCTCTGCTTGCATCACACACTCTGTGGATCCCTCTAGAACTCATCCTCTTCCCAAGGTGTCTGCTCCCCACCCCCATCCAGCCACAGAACACTAAAGGATTTCCAACCTGCCGCTGAATCCTTTGGTGCTTCTGTACAAAAATCACTTTGACCTGATGCTGGTGATTTTCTCCACAGAGATCTGCCCACTGTAGAGTAGAAAGTTACTGGCAGAGGTTCTTCCAACCCAATGCCTGTGGAAGCTCCATCGCTTTTAGGCTGTGATGGGGAAAGGAGCAGCCAGACTCCAAACCCTTTTGGGTGACCTTGTGGAACAATTCTCATGAGTGTGGTGCTCCCCAATCCAACCTTCCCTGCCAGCACACTGCTGCTGAGGCTGAGGGACACCTCAGGGGTGACACCTGAGCAGAGAGTGTCCTTCCTGCTCCTCATGGCTGCACTGCCCAGAGCCAGCATCCTGAGCAGCAGGTTGTGAATGGGCTGTTCTGTATTAGCGTTTGGAAATGAAAGTGAAAGCACATGTGAGACCTGCTGAACAGAACAGCAGAACTGGAGACTTAGCTGTATGCCAGAAGCCACAACCAGATAGAAATCACAGGTTAGTCAGGAAATTACTTGCATTTAATTTGGGGCCATGTCTCCTGGGAGGAGGCTGGCCTTTTCCTGTTGTGCAGCAATGTTGCCCCTGGGTATAATTTGCCTTTTTCATAAGCAAGGGTGCTATCTCCTCCTTCCTCAAAGAGACCTTTCAAAGCCAGCTGAGGAGAATCAAATGTGGCACATTAGCAACAGGACAATGGCAAAGTCATTATAAATTGACTTCCTTACTGTGAGCTGCAGTAATCTGGATGTATTACTAGCATGATTCTGCAATAAAACCGAAGCAGCCAGTTCCTCCACTGGAATTAAAAACACCCTCTCCCTGCTGACTTCAGAGAGGTAAGGAGTTCTCCCATCCTCTGGGGATGAGGTGAGGAGCTCAGCACATGAGTATTTTGCTCCTTGGGTGTGTGCCCAAGGGAAGGAGGCTTTCCAAGCTGCTGTGGACATGGCCACAGCATGCAGACTGCTCTGTGAGTCTCAGAAGAAGGAGCAGCAGACTCATTGGTACTTCTCATTGCTACAAACTCATTGTACTTCCACTCCACATCACCAGTGGGTTACAGAAGTGGCAGCGCAATTATCACCATGCTGCTTTTCTTCCCAAAAGGAGCTGCCTCAGCGATTAAGGAGGACATCCCTGACTCCATAATTAAGAGCTGGAGCAAAAGTTGACGCCCTGCTGTGGTTCACCAATCTCCCAAGTGCTGCATCAGCGAGGCTGTGTGTGCCAGCGGCTTCTCAGAGAGCCAGGGCTGGAGGAGCTCTCTTTAAAGCAGATCCTGTAAGGTAAAGCATCTGCCAGTTTTCCCCCTTGTATTTTTTCCCTCACACCTCCACACAATGGCAGCTTTTACAAGCATGTGTCTGCCATAAAATGAGGACTTCACTGTAAAAATAATATTTCATTCAAAGCAAACAGGTTTTTGAAGGTGTGTTTTCTGCAGGGCAAAGGGTTTTTAAAAGTTCTTTGCTCATGCTTCCAGAAAATTCATTAAAATGTTACTCTGGATCAAATGAACAAATTCTTAATATAGCTATGGGATTTTCCTTCTTCTTAACTTACATTTGAAAATTATTGGTTGTGATCACATATAATTACCACCTCTGCTAAAGATGCTTTGGTACCAGGTATATTCTCTATACCGCTTCTTATGACCAATTATTCAATGTCAGCAGCCTCATATTTTGCAGCTTTTTGGCAATTATTGATTCTCAGTGTCCATTACAGAGAGCATCACTCCTTTACATCAGTGAGGGGTGAGGCACATGCCAAGTTCATTTGCTGAAAAAGCCAAATCTCAAACTCTGATGCTAATACATCCCTCTCCATAAACTGTTATAAGACTCCACATGATCCTCCCATTCCAAAATAAAAGCAGGGCTAGTTACATGGGGCTCCAAAATTAGTGACTTGAATGGCATCTGTGATGATTTTTTTTTTCTTAAGCACCTAGATTTTTGGCACCAGCTCTTTCCATTCTGCACAACCTGAGCCATCCAGCAGCTCAGTCAGAGCATGGCCACCCCAAAGCGCCAAGGCTCCTCTGTTCCCAGAACTTCTGAGATCACCAGTAAATAACAAAATAATGAAATAAATTAAACAGCAGCAAACAGAACAAACCCACCCGTGCAACCCACTGCAAACTCCCCTGCCTTGAAGGGGTTAATGAATTCCAGTTTGGTATAAGTCAGGACTACTGTGACTTTCCCATGGCAATAAGAGCCCATATTAAACTCAGGTCCTGGTTCCCCAGGCCTCACACAACCTCATTTTCAGGTGAAATTACAGGACACTGGTGGGAGTTTTACACAGAGATTAGGTAAGGTCCCTGTGATTCTGTCCCAGGAGAGATTCCCTGCCAGCTCCAGCCACAGGACCAGCCCCACCCTGGACCTCCAAGAGCAGGCTCAGGTAAACGGAGCCAGAGTGGTTGAGAAGAAAAGTGTACACCTTATATTTCATAAATTCTGCTTTTCACGTGTGCTAAGAAAACCTATTTACAGTATTAAAACCATGTAGACCATAAAAGCAGTTTAGTGGGCTACCAAAAGATTGGGCTAAGCCCTCATCTGATTAAAAATATCCTGCAAGCTCTGAATCTATGGGGGTAGTTCAAAACAATTTTTGAAAGTAGAGTTTCCCAGGGTTAAAATGTGGAGTTTTTATTTTCTTTTCTCCTTTATAATTCCTGTTCTTTTCTGGCTTTGTTTTGTTTGAGGGGTGAATTAACATCTGACTGCAGGCTGTGGCTTGCTTTCACTACCATGTACTGTCACTTCTCTTAAAAAATATTCTAATTATTATTTTCCCCCTTTGTCTAAAGGAAAGTGACCAAAAGGAGAGGTTAAGAATAGTTCCTTTTTTCAAATCTATGCTGATTGAATTAAAATGTTTGAATTTTATTGAACAGGGAAAAAGAGATTTTTAAAAGCCTATCTGTAGCCCCCTATAAAAGCATTTTTTTTTAATAAAACTTCTGTTTAAAAAGTATGTTATTAGCAGTATATCCTGTGCTGCATATTAATAAAACAATGGAATTTTGTATTTCTTTTTCTCATAAATTACATAATTCAAACCTTAAAACACCTTTAATGAACACTGACTCGGCATGTGGCACTTAATAAAACTGGGCTAAACTCGTTTTCTGCCTGACAGGCTACCAGTGGAGAATGTGCCCTACAAGTAAATGATTAAGAGGCAGAAATCTTTTCTGGACTACTATTAAACACTTCAAAGATTTTCAAAGTCAGATAAAATGAAAAGCAAATGTGTTTCACTGCCTCTCAAATACCTCAAATGTTTTAGCAGGTGCAAGCAATGAAACCTTCTGTAGTGACAGCACTTTAGGGTCTGCAAAGTGCACCCTACTGAATTATGGGAATGCAGGGCTTACTTCATAAAAATTCATGATTTTAGATGAGGAGAGATGCATGTCCTTAATACCCATCTACATATGTAGCACAGAAGGAGAGTCCCATTGTGTGTGTCACTTGTCTTAACCCTTGCTGGCGCTGCAGGACTGTTTAATGTGGAGTTCCACAGCCTTTAACCCTTGCCAGCTCTGCCTTTATTTGAACCCCAGTGTGGAAGAGCAGGCAGAGAGCCCTGTCCCCTGTGCTGCTTGTGCTCCAGCACATATTGCAGCGTGTGGAGGAACCTGCTTGTCCTGGCAGCAAGGCACAACTAAACCTTGTGTATCCCCAGGCACACTGCTCAGCTTCCCCACTGGGAACTGGGAACAATGCTGTTTTTTTGCCTCACAAGTGTATTTCTTGTACTTCATGCAAGGAAACAGGGCTGATAGGCTGGATTTTTAAATAGCACTTACAGTCTAAGACAACTGAGGAAATTTCTTTAGTATTAATTTCCCTGGCATATAGAAGAAAGTCTACACATATTAAATAGTTGTTGCTGCTTTGAACTTTCTCTTCTAGAAAACTGTAAATGAAAGTGAGGCTTATAAAAGCAAAGATAGGTACCATCTGGGCAGGTGCTGGTAACTGCTCTCAGGCTCTGCCAATTTACCAGACCATATACCTCCATCTCAGGCTGTAACTACTTGGATTTGGATTCAAGAGGACTTTATCAGATGGTTGAATGGCTTTTGAGAGCAGGACCAATAGCCTCTTTCTGGGGCAAGTTTGCTCCATTTCCTCTGATTGTGCTTTGCTTTACCATTTAACTGAGCAATATTTTGTTGAGGATTAATAAATGACCAACACAAACCAAACATGCTACAGATCAGAATGTTATGGGCTACCTTTAATCAGAGAAAAAGCAGGACAAAGTGGTAGAACAGTTTTTAAGCAAACTATTGTGAAATTCTGCCATGATTCTGTATTTATCAGAAAGTGTTGGGAACCAATTCTGTATACATTCCCTTTGAATGGGTTGTAAATACATTTTATTTACCATTTTATGCACCTAAAAGGGACTGTGTAGCTGATGGATCACATTTTCCTGGGCTGTTGAGAGGATATTTCCCTGCCTAGATCTGCAAGCCTGGCTGCCTGTTGTCTGTCCTGGCCCAACAGGCTCAGTGGAGGTGGCTGCACACCTTGCTGCATATCCTGGGGTTTAACAAGGAAAGGCCTGAGTGTGTTCACTGACCCCAAAACAAATCCAAACCCTGAGCTATTGCAAACAAACCTTGGAGAAAAAGGGACCTGCAGTAAGTGGCAATAAAATAGGGGAAGATCACATATTTAATAAAATCTCATTGTCCCACTGCTGGGCATCCTTGGAAAGTACAGTAATTTCACGACTATAAGGCGCACCCTTTTGACTGAAATTTTGATCGAAACCCAAAAGTGCGCCTTATACTCCAGCACGCCTTATATATGGACAAAGTTCGGAAATTTGCCAACCCGGAAGTGCAAGCTGAGCTGATCCAAGCCATGAGCTGAGTTGCGAGAGCCGCGAGAGCCGCAAGAGCCAGCACCGGGGGCGGGTGGGAGTGCTGGGGCCTGCAGCATGAGGAGGGTGCCTGGGGCTGCGTTTAAAGGCTATGCCAATCCATGAAAAATGTTTGCAAATTGAGCACCTGCCAGTAAACCCCGCGATCGCATGATTCTGTTACTAATTCGTTACTTTGTTGCATGCAGATCCTTGCTGGGGAAAAAAAACTGCGCCTTATAGTCCAGTGTGCCTTATGTATGGACAAAGTTCAGAAATTTGCCAACAACCTGGAAGTGCGCCTTATAATCCAGTGCGCCTTATAGTCGTGAAATTACTGTATTTTCCTTTGTGTCAAAGTGCTAAGAGAAGTGTCCAGCATTACCTCCCTGATGAATAACAACATGCACGGTTAACTTTAAAGCCCCATTAACATAACTACATGCAGAGAATTACACTTACCAAAGTGTCATGGTGGAAATTTTTGCAGGGCAAACAGCTTGAAATTCAGTGCTTTGTTTCCCACAGCTACTGCACTCTTCCACATCAATATCTGACTTCCTATGGAAAGATGGAGTGAAGGCAATTCTTCTGCTATGATGTCTGCATGAGAGTGCATAAATGGGAGGATGTGCAGTAAAATTGTGTTGTGAGCACAAATGTATTTAGCTGTACAATAACAGAACCACACAAATGGTCCCATATTAAAATAAATTCACAGAGCCTGACATTATGGAAGCTGAGAACAAATGTTTTGCCATGTAATCCATAAAGAAAATTCTTATAATATATAAAATAATCCAGATCAACTGAAAATATTTATGGGCCAGCCATGCAGCTGGTGTAAATCAGCATAGCTCCACTGAAGTCGGGGGAGCGACACCAGTTTTAGGCATATGAAGGTTTGGCACCCAAGTAATTTGGATTTTCAGCAAGAAAACCCAGAGCTACTTATCCTGTGGATTTGATGATTGAACCTCTCTTTAAAAGGTTGTATTTTGAAATTTTGAATCAAGAAAATCGTATATTACATTTTAGGTTTTGAACAGCTTTTGCTGGCTGTGGAAACTTTAATTCATCACAGTTGGCACTAAGCATTATCTTAGATAGTGTAATGGAAACTTTTAAGGACTGATGAGGTTTTTAACATTTTACATGTGTATTTATCCTTTCTATTTTTTAATATATGAGCAGGATTGTAGGGCATTGGACTCTGACCTATATTCCATTACATTCAGGAACAATCTTTTCATTGGTGTCCAAGAGCTCTGGGTTATTCTGTTGGTCAGCCAGACATATATGTCTATCTCATGTATTGTCTATATTTATTTTGTGAGATGGGAAAAATTAACATGCCTACCATTTACTGACATGTTTGCACATGCACATTACATCACACATTTAAATAAATACAGATGCATTTATTCCAGCATGTGGCTATCCAGACGTCTGTGCTTGCCTGGCATACATCTGGATTACTGAAGCATATGATTTCCACTTGTTTATAACTCCTTTCTTTCTGAACCAATTTTTTTTCCAACTTATCCAAGCCCACATTTCTCACTGGAGATTACATGCCAAGTTTGAACTGTTTTCAGTTACCCTAGCACAAGTTTAACATCTGAAACAATTCTTTAAGCATGCTCTAAACCAACCATATGGATTTTTACCAAACTTTCCAAAAGCTACAAAAGTATCAGCCTAAAGGAGTAATTTTTCTGGAAACTCATAAAGGGGCTTAGAAAGGAAGTACCTCTTTAGCTATCAAGGAGCACTTAACTACCAAAGACTTATTTTCAAGAAGGTCTAAAAATCTTGTTTCTGGGCAAACACATGTCTTGTGCTGTATTCTTATGTTGGGTTGGGTAAATTCTGAGTTCAGTCCTAACATGTAAGATCCATAATAGCATTATTTAAAGCTTATGTTGAAACATTAAGTTGGAATTTGTTCTCAACATTTACCACACGCTCGAAAAAGTCTTTCTGCCTAGGTGACCCTACCAGTGAGTTCTGTGGTGTGTCCTCAAGGAGCAAGGCTAGTAGATGTGGGCATCTAGTGGGTTGCAATCTGTAATGAGATATCAGGAAACTTTGACTTTGGCTCTGAATTCCCTCCTTGGGTTTTTGGGCTGGTACAACAGTAATTTTGCAGCATGGCAGGTAAAAAAGCAGTTTGTGTTGAGGCTCATCTAATGGAGGAGGTGAGGAGCCTGAGCAGACAAGCCTGTTACCCTAAACCCCATCTGGTACATCCTGACAGAAGCAATGTAGATAATTTCCATATGGTGTGTTCTTATTCTAACAAGCTTCAAGTGCTGAATTTTTGGAGCTCTCTTTTCTTTTGAGATATGAGAGTCTTTTTTATCAAGTAGTGGAAATTAGGTTATCTCTGCCTGACAGCAGCAGATAGTGCAAAGCCCTCTGGAAGCTCCAGCAGAAACACTTTATAGCCAGTCAGGGCTGCACAACTCCTGTCCAAACAGGTCCACACACCAAAAATCCCTGGAGCTTGGGCTGCTGAGCAGGAGGAAGGGTGACACCCAGTCCCCCCTTGCTGAAGAGCTCTCTAAATTGGTGATGTTCAAGCAAGGTAACAGCACCTGAGGGCTCTGCTCTCTGCAAAGCTTCTGCAGACTTTGCATTTGTGAGCTTTGAGTTGTCAGTATTCCCATGAGAAACTCCACAGACAGCAAACACAATGGCAAACGTAAGCAGTATTTTAAGGACATAGGTGACAGTAAAACACTACCCTGGTTTTCCTCCCCATTTAGTCATGCTTTTCATTCCCCTCTTGCTTGCAGGTGACATGAATTTGATTATCCCAGCCACTCAACCACCCAATGAAAAACAGCAGCTCCCATCCAGAAGCAAATCAGCATGAAATCAGAGAGCTGACAGTGGTTTCCCAGAAAGTCCCTTTAATGTAGTTACACTGTGGACTGGGTTACCTATTCAAACCAAGCTGCACTGACACATCTGACCCAACCAAGCACCACTGTGTTTGTGTCCAACCCATCCAGCCCTTTAATGTCTTCAGATTACAGCTGTGGTGGGAGGGAAACCTGAGGTGTTTAACAAATGCTATTATTTTATAAGCTTCTGTTAAATAGTTAGACAAATATTCTGTAATCCTTCAGGCTCATCTTAGGTCAACCACATAGTTAATGAACAATGATAACAAATTAGCAAGTTGAAATTGAAGCTTTGGGGAAAATGCCCCATCTCTTCATCACACGCCTGCATGCACATATGCAGAGCCTGTTAAGCATTTACATTTTAGTTCAAACTTACTTGCCACACTCAAAAAAAAAAATTTGCTGCTTTTAATAAGAGGATTGAAACCAAAGGGCATTTAATCTTCTATGATCAACAATAATATTTAAATGCTAGAATATACTAAATCTACTTATAGCAATCCCTCATTACACAAGCTGTGTTTTCTTCCCCTAATGAACTGCATGTTTCAATATACAGTGCTACAGAAAAGTTTGTAAAAATCTGCTTTACTTTTCAATTGTTTCACAATATAAACTGCGGGCATTTCACATTTTTAATAATTCAAGCTTTAATATCATGCAAATATGTCTAAGCTGAAACATAGAATTCCAGCATTTGGAATTATAACACAATGGCAGAGCAGCGACTGTTTTTCTATAACCATTGTCTTTCTCACCAAAGGCTAAAATTTATGGCAAAGTATGCAAGCACAATACTATGGAGACACCAAATAGTCTCTGTCTTACTGCACTGATTAAACAGAATACCTAGAAAATGTAAATAACTGGATTTCCATGCTAGTATTGTAATGATTAGTTCTTGTTATATATCATGCTCAAAAGAATAACAGGCACCACAGAGAAGAAGAAATACAAGTCTCTGTCATGAATAACTTACAAAAGTCCCTGTCCCATACATGCAGGATGAAATAGTGCAGCTTTATTCAGGTGAATCCCCTCAAGTGCTGCCTTCCCAAAAAAATCTTCATGTTAACAGAAGCGAGAGAGAAACCTATGGGGTCATCATTTAGGAAGAGATTTTTCCTCTTCCTTTTAAACATTTCCTTCTTCATTTTTGCCTATTGACTTGGTATCTTTTTATATAGATAGGGTCATTTTTTTCCTAGAACAGTGGAGGATTTCAGGCACCAAAACTGTTGCCTGTCATCTTTCCATTGTCGAAAGACAAAGCCCTATGAAACCCTGGAGAAATCTAAGTGGAATATTTCTCAGTGAGGTCCTGATGCAGTAAGGTGCTTAGCATCAGATAGGACTGGGACCTCAGACAGAACCTATTCTGTTTTTAAGTGGTCTGTGAGGGATGAACTTTGCCTGAAATTCATTCCAGCCCAAGATTGTGAACATCGTGGACAATAGATGGATTGGTGTAAAACTATCCCAGATAACTGCTCATACATCTTCCCTCTGTCAGTGAAATTTGCCATGATGTGTTCAAAGCCAAGAGGCATTATTTGTGCTGTCCTGGATCTGTTAAGGAATGGCAGGGGGAGGACAGAGATACTTAGGGATTTAAAAGCAGAGAGAACTCTATGAAAGAGATAAAAGGAGTCAAATGCACAAACCCTATTTGAAGTCCTTAAAGCATAAGAAAAGAAAGTATTAGACTTACCACATAGGGAGAGCTGGAATTTGTGTAGCTCTGGCCCCTGTGAACTGTAGCTGCTATTTTAGGGGTGGTCTGAATGTTTGAATAGCTAGCCTGAATTCACAAAACTTTTCCCTAGTACTTATAATGCCCTTTTTTTTCTATAAAAGTTGACTCTTAACTGTTGTTGTTGTTTTTATGAACTACATCCTAGCTGATGTATCTGTCGTCATGTAAGAGAGAGGCAAGAACTCTTTGGAAGCTGAGAAATAGAAAGTAATGAAATGTATTTTATAGCTCTCTGCATCTAGAAGTGTTTTCTCCACCAAGCCAACTACCAGATCTTGGACAGCTATGCTTGACTAACAATTTTCTCTGCAAGTACTCTCTGCATCTTCACTCTTATCCCATATCATGGTCAAAGTTTCTTTCCACTATTTTTTCCCATTTCCTCTCTAAGCAAAACTAAGCCAAATATTGATGAAATGAGTTTTGAAAACCAATGACTTCTGGTGAATTTGTGCTTTGGTATCATGTATTTCTCCTTTATTCAGCATGTCTAATATTTCAAAGATCTATTTTGATTAATATCCACACTAAGGTCTACATCACACCATTGTTCATTTCAGGATGGCAGTATTATAGATTAGGAAAGAGCCAAAAATATATTATTGGCTGAGCTGCCTTTCAAAGCCTTAACCCTGCTGTTATATAATAATAAAAATCCAAATGACTCTTTCCTGATATCTTGCTGATGTCTCATGATAGGGTGCTGACCAAATAGGTTGTGAGTATTTTCCATCTCCTGTCAGATACAAACATTGAAGAAAGACATTTTATTCACAATTTCCGTACTGCACTGTACACAACACTGACCATGGTGTTGGGAAATCTGTAGAGGTGAAAATCAGAGACAAAAGAGGGTTGTTCAGACCTTTCAGACACCCCATGTGTTTGCAGTTGTCTCATCCAGTTTCCCAGTACTGCACCAGAAGTTTATTAAGAGGATGATAGAAATGAGGGTGCCTGTACGTGTCAGAAGGGTGGCACTGTGACCATATTTTGAGTGAAAAAGCAGAATCTATGTCTGCCATGCCTTTCAATATTTCACAGAAAAAGAGCCAAATTCACAAGGTCCAAGAAGAAAATTCACACTGAGAGCCTGCTGACAATCACCTCTCACTCACCTGTGTTACATCAATACTATAAACTTTTGTACAAAGTTGAGGATAATGATATATCTTTGTGTATTGGCTGTGTAAAGTTGAGTTTTCAGCTCCCACAGTTGTTGGCTCAATGCTGCACACAAATTCTTCCTTTGTACTGTAAGTTTACTACTTTCTTTGCCTCAACAGAAGCTCTTCTCATTGACAAAAATAACAGGTGGTTTGTTTTCACTGATGGGTGTGGTGATTCTCTTGGATAATAATTTTTTAATATCATCCAAAGGATGC
This sequence comes from Sialia sialis, assembly GCA_009812075.1. Taxonomy (NCBI): domain Eukaryota; kingdom Metazoa; phylum Chordata; class Aves; order Passeriformes; family Turdidae; genus Sialia; species Sialia sialis. The sequence goes on along the minus strand of VRYO01002114.1, from coordinate 2,965,113 downwards.
AGTCATCCCTTGTGTTCACAGTTCATATTTCCACTTGCCACTGATATTGTAAAAAGCTGCAGATTTGCTCTGATAAATGGAGCTCATAGTAATTATTTCTTTTTTCATATTGATTAATTCATAACAGGGACTAAATTAAAAGCAAAGTATGTTTTTATAGTTTTTCTGAACATGAAATGGGTGCTGGGAATATAACATCATTCCTCAATAATATAAACACCCTAAGCAAAATTCTGTGCATGCTGTGGTGGGCCCTAAGGTAAAGGAAGCAGTGACATAATTAACTGCACTTCATTACCATGCTGGCCCTTTCCTGAGTCTCAGACAACATGTTTATATATATATTTATGTATTTATATTTCTATATGTATTTGTATATTGATAAATCCCCAGCAGTATTTAAAAGTAAATGTGCATTAAAAAAAAAAGCAGACCCATCAGGCAGTATGATAAGTGTACTGCTGGAAAGATTTTCTACTAGGTTGAAGGCAGTTTGCCATATTTAGGAGAGTTTGCAAAATCTTTTTTCAACATTTTTCCCCACCCCCAGTATGTTCACCTTACAAGCTCTCAAAGCAATAGTCTGGAAAATAATTGTAAAACTTATTTTGATAGCAATCGAGTTGTTTGAGTATTTCTCTAACGCACAGATCTGTCAATAATTCAAGTGCAGGCAATTCAAGCAGAGCCAAAGGAAAGCTTTGGCTACTTTCAGCACATAATGAATGGATAGGGAGAAGTACTTCTGTACATGCCCATTTATATCTTAGTTTCTTCATTGATATCTAAAAATATTTCATCTAAGATTCATATAAACTATTTCTAATGATTAATTCAAGATCAAGTGTTTTTTTGACAGAGGAAATTCTATTTAATTTCCAGGAATGGGAAGTTCATAGGAAAGTCTTGATTGTGAAACTCACAATTTCATTGAGTGGCCACACTGGAATCCCAAATCTCCTCGCCCAGGTGGTATTTGTCAAGAAGCATAGCTGCAGCCACAGATGTCATAAGCAGGAATCCAGCTCCAGTTCCAGCTCTGTTTCCTGCATTTCCCAGAGACTGTATTGTCTGGAAGTCAATGCAGGGGGACAAGCAGCGAATAAACACTGTATCCAAGGAAATCTGCCACATAAGCCTTTTGAAATTCAATCTCATGGTGTTTTTCTGATGTGAGGGAGTGCTACTCAACAGGTATCACAAGTCAAGCTCAAGTCTTTGCCCTTTTAGTTTCCATGAGCAGGATCAATAAAAGGCTCTGCAAAACACTAGATTATAGGCTGAGTAGGCTGGATGCAGAAGCCAAATTAACAACCTGCCATGGTGTAGAAAGCTGCAGATTTGCTCTGATGAATGGAGCTCATAGTAATTATTTCTTTTTTTTTTTTTCGGAGTGCGAATTGAAACATTATTGTACAACTATTAGTTTCCAGGAAAAAAATGTAATTGCTTCTAGATGCTGTTCGCTGTTTTCAAGAGCTCTTTAACCTTTAACTTTTTCAGTACAAAGGAAGCCTTGCTGTGCAGTGAATCTAACAAGACCATCATTTATAGTTGGCAGAGTTCATTAGTCAGTCGTAACAGTTTAATTATTAGCATTTTAATGCATGAGTGTTTAACTAGACAGAACAACAGTCTTTTAGGTACAGCTTGAGACTTCTTAAAAGAAAACGAACTAATTGGTGCTGTTGTTTATACTGTCGCTCAAATTAGGCAACCAAAATTCAAGAAATTTGGAGTCAGATTTTGTCACCCATTAAATTAACTTTCTATTTGATGGCCCTTTCAGTACTTTTCAGCTTTAATGAAAATATGTCTCTTTATGGCAATAAAAAACTCTTTCATCTTTTGGGTCTTAAAAAAATAGTTTTGATGAACTGGGCAAGGCCAATTTCTTCAGTTCAGCCCGTGACTCAGATTCCTGGTTTTGCTCTGAGCTGATTTCTCTTCAAGTTATCTCTGCTTCCAGAAATTAAGGTACAGTTTCAGCCATAGGACGGGTTAGTTGTTGTCTGGGTAAATGAAAAGTTTACAAGTTACAAAGTTGCCTGTACTTGAAAAGACCAATGTTATACAAAGAATATTTTTTTTTAAATTTGATTAAAATGTTCTCGTCGGTCCATTTTTCATGTTTTGAAAAACATTTGTTGAAAACTTTCTTCTCTACAATTAAAAATAGTTTTTCAGTTTGTTTTCTATTTTCTAGATTTTGCTCTTGATTTAACTCCTGTAGGAGCCCATCATTTTTTTTCTCCCTTTTTTTATGGATTGCTGGAAATAACAGTTGTGTGGGAGAGAGATGGTCTGAAGGGGGATCTTTGGGAACAGGTTGGATTGCTTGGGAGATCAAAGGAAGAGAACTAAAAAAATGTGGATGCTTATCAGAACAGCGCTTCCGGACCCTCAAAGCATCTAATTTCTGACTGTGGACCAAAGGAAAATATGTGAACGTGGGTTATCTTTGCTATCTTGGCATGGCAGGTTAATGGTGCTGGCAGAACACGTGCTAAGAAATCCTGCAGTGTTGAGTTGTCCCTTGGGAGTGGTGCCACTAAAAGCACCCCTGACTCACTCTGCTTGGGGTTTTTGCACCGTGCAGAAGTTGAGGGATAACTTCTGTTGGTCCTTTTCATCCTCTGTTACACTGTGACCAGCAAATAGGGCATGACACCATTCCCTCCTTTCATCCACCTTTGTTCTGCTTTCCCTGTGATCCTTCCTTCCTCCCCTCCCATCCCTTCCTCTCCCCCTGGAGCACCTTGGATTAAAGCAAGGCATGGACTAATAAAATAGAGGAGCATTGGTTTGGAGCATTTTGTCAGGTAAAAGGGAAGTGTGTACATAGATTTTTCTGGTTATTTTTGTAAACCCTGGAATTCCAAACTGGTTTAAATTAGTGGTCCTGTGCTGATACACACCATGATGAATCTGCATGGCATCCCCCATGATCTGGAGTATGTCTTCCTCTGAGACCAGTGAGTGGCTTCTGCAAATCACAGGGTGCACTGAGTACTGACAAATTATGGGATTTCAGGAGCAGGTGATGGTGCATGGCTAAAAATGTTTTGCAGCTTCTCAATGCATCTGTGGGGCAATGCTACGGGCAATATTTTTGTTTTAACTTTTCCTGCTAAACAGACTGTCTGTCTGCAGCATTCCTGGGTTTTCTGGATGATGAAATGTGTTGCAACAGGACTTAAGAGTCATTTAAAAACTGTCCCTGCTTACAATTTATTGCAGACAGAAGTGTTACATCATATTTACAGGGTTAAATTAGAAGCTCCAGGTTTTGAGGAAGGAGGAAATACCTATTCAGGTCAAATGTATAATGACACCTATCCAGTTGCACTAACAGTTTATTAGAACTCTTCCATTTTAGCAGGATATTTAGAATCAGAAACAAATATTTGCTGTGGAAACGCCTTTTCCCTCAACATCTCCAGACACAATGTGTCTTTAGCCAGACAAAGAGCTTTTATTTTCAAGAAATGGTATTTCAGAGCTGGAAATGCCAGCTCCCTGGTGCTGAGAGTAGTTTCTGGAAGTCTCTTCCAGATGTGAAGCTTTAAGGAATTAAGTTATATTGGGAAAATGGATTATCCCTTGTGGAGAGCGTTTTATCACCTCGTTAGGTTTAGGAAGCCCAGGTGATAGAGAAGAGTGGGAGAAAGAGATGGGTGTGCAAAATGCTTCAAATCACAAAACAACAGGGAAAGACTGTCAGATAATACACTCATACTGCTGTAAAACCTGTCTCTGTGTTGGACTGTGATTAGTATGTCATCATTTCATCAAAAGTTGGGATAAAAAACAAAAAAACAGAGCAAGCCTGGATTGTCCCTGTTCAGAACGTTGAGAGCAAATGACAATTTTGTGATGGCAGACTGACTCCAGCCAGCTTCCTGACAAAGCAATGCCACCTGATCTCTTGGACGTGCATTTTTACACTATTTCTGCTGTTGTTTCTCTTGATTTCTTCTGCCACTGTCCATCTATTATGCTTTGCCTGTGAGAGAGAGAGAGGGAGAGAGAGGGGGAGAGAGAGAGGGGAGAGTGTGTGTTTTGTACATATCATCAGATTTGAGCTTGCCCTCTGAGGATATCAGTGCCCTAATTAGCACATCAGTATTATGCAAAAGGTAGAAGCATTTCTGGTTCCCTTTAGTCACAGAGGGCTTGCTTATCCTACACACTCTTGTCTCAGAACAAGGGAAGTTTGTTCCTGGTGTGGCTGATTGGTGTCCCCTCCCTGCAAACGGGACACTCGTTCCCCTGGGGAATTCTCTTGAGCTTTCAATAAAGTGGCAGCCTGGTTTTCTATAGCCCTATTTACATCTGTGTCATCGTTTGTTTGCTGCTGGAGTCAAGGCTACAGGTAACACAGAGAAACAGACCCCGGTGCACAAAGACTTGTAAAATAACCTGTGCTGGCTGTAGTTTTTACCTGTATGCCAGGGAGGGCTGGGGGTGTTTGTCTGTGCTGGAGCTCCAGATGTTGGAACATGGATAAAAGCTTGTTAGGGTTGTAAAGGAAAGCACTCAGAAATCACAAAATGTCAAAGCTAAGGCTCACTTATAAATCCATCCTTCTTAAAGGTATGAATACCAGTGTAGGCAGCTTTTAATTACACGGCCATGCTCTGTTTTTCCTAGATGTACATGAGAGGTGGAGTGATTCTGTGTGCACATATATAGAGCTATGCAGTCTTGGAGAGCATATATTAAACCCCTTTTTCTTACCCATAAATAGAGATGATTCCAAACCAAAACCCTAGCTTCAAGCTAGCTACAGACCTTAGGGAATTCAAAATCAGAATCTGGATTTGGATCTGAATTTAGTAGCTTAGGCCCATCTGCAATAAATACATACAGGATGAAATGTAGATAACTGAGATATAAGGCTATATAGACTTCAAAGTGGCTCTGATAAAATCATGATAACCACAAGAAAGAAGTGGTGTGTGATCTCAGATGAGATATCCCCAAGATGTCTATACAGCTTAATTTTCCCACTTTGTGTCCTTTTATCTTCAATGGATAAAAGGTGAATTATTATTATTATAGGCAGTGGAGTAGTAACGCCTGTTATTCAGGTTGTCTAACACTTTCCATTGTTCCCCCTCTAGTCACTTCTAACTTTTGCAGACTTCAACCTTTTGAGCTGAAGTTTCCCATACTCAGTGCTTGCCTCAGGTTGAATTTGATGGAGAGTAGACATTCTGCTTTCAAGACTGCAGCAACAGTGGTGGCAATAAATCATGTCAACATTTGCTCCTGCATTTGTAAACTGTCATCTTGAGATAGCTGGGGAGAGGACAAGACAAACAGACAACTTTAGAAGCCTGTGCCATCACACTCCCCTTATCAAAGAGTGATCGTGTTAAACCTGGAGTGACAGAAAGTCAGACAGCAGGTGGGTGGGAGATGGAGGAGGGAATGGCATTTCTCACACAGTGCCACCTGTGCTCTGCCTCTCCTAAGAACAGCCCCCACCTCAATAATCCACCTGCTTTAATATCTCTAGGATTCAGTTCTCACATGGCAGTGCAAAAAAATAAAAGGGGTCTGAGTCTGAGAAATCTGCACAGCCTGAGAGCTGTCCCACATTCCCCACCCAATCAGCAGATAGGAGCTGTGCTCAGCCAGCCTGCCATGCTAGCTGATAATTATTGTTGTATTAATTGGTGCTGTTCAGACTAGACAGAATGTAAAAGATCCCACTGTGTCCAATAATTAATGTTTTTCCCTCACTGCAATGTCATTAATAAGGGGTTCCTCCAAGAAACAAGTAATTGGATGGTTCAGCTTCATTAGGGTATTTTTAGATAAGGTTTGGTCTAGAGACATATAGGAAAGCTTATTATGTTTATTTAGACTGTATTATCTATTGCTAATGTGTTATACTGATTTTGTATCTTCCACATTCTCAGGGATTGCAATGATAAAAGGAATGGACAAATTATGATTTAAATGAACAGAAATACTGCCTTTAATTTGGCTGTATTGAAATGATGAGCAAAATGCCATCTCAAAATAAATAGCATCAGTATCCTATAAATCTCCTGTTTTCTCAGACACATGCAAAGCTATTGTCACAGGAAGACAAAAGTCAGATTTTACTAATTAGAGATGAACATAGTGGAGCGCTCTTGTTTTGGCAATTATCTGAGCAGCTTTGGAGACTGGAATGTGTAAATCTGGGCTTGGAAATGACTTTGAAAAGAAGACTGAGGGGCTTTTTCAGGGGTATCATTTACATGGTCATGTATGACTTTATTATTCTGCAAAGATGCCTTGGGAATCTGACTCACATGAAAACTTGATATGCAAGCGAGCCATAGACCAGGATGTGGCGGATTTACACAGGAAACATATATGGCTAGTCAAAACAGCTCTGTTTTACCACAAAGGAGCTTTGCACATGCTTTGCGAGGATTTTATGTGGGAGCTTATTCCTGAACGTAGCTCATAGCCAGTTTTTCACAAACCAAAGTTACTCTAGTTAAATTTTTTTTGGAGCAACTTAGCCAAACTGGTCCTGCTCGCAGCTGCATCCTCCTTAATCTCATCACAAGACACAGATCTCCCACTAGGAAATAATAATCCACAGTTTAGTGTCTGTATTATACTTAGTGCAAACACAAGAGACCACATTCATCCCAAAGTAATTCTCTAAATATGAGAGATCTTGTTACAACAGGGATGCACTGGACCCAGAGGGTGTCAGATAGTGAAACGGGCTCATCACGCCGTGCTAAATAAAAGCAAAGAAAAACATCATCAGGGAAACTACTCAGAGACTTAGAGGAGTTCAGTTGATTCTAATTAAGTTATTGTGTTGGTCAGCATTTTCAGTGAGTTGTGCAAAGGATATTGAGCCAGAATCTCATCTCAAGTATTTACAGATCTAGACCCATTCCATTAACTTCTCACTGTGGCAAATGAAAAAAGAATTTGCCTTCTCCCACCCTGCCAGATTAATCTTTGCCAAGAATGGTGCATATTGATAGCTCTGTGCAAACTGTTGCCATCAGTACTATTTTAAAAACAAATATTCTCATAAACAATATGCAGGGCTTGTCCAGACAAATGACTAAACCTGTCACAGTGAGTTCACCTCACAAAAAATTGAACGCAGCTCCAGGAAAGTCACCATGTCATAATTTTCTATCGTAATGGGATGTGATTTTAGCTATCATATTTCATTAGTATAAACTGTCTTAAAAAGGCACAGAATTTTTGTTTCCTGCCCATGGCGTGCCCCAGTGTCTCTGGACCCACCCCAGTCTGCTGCAGGATAGCAGAGAGGAAATCACATGTAATTCTGCTGAAGTCAGGGGTGTTACACCAGCACAAATCACTGCACAATAATGTCCTCGGTGTGCCAGGCTCCTCAATAAGATTCACAAAAGTAAATTCCATTAGCATGTGTAGAAATATGTCTTTCCCATAATGATATGACTATAAACTTTTGTACTTGAGAACGGTAGCAGAGAGACCCCTTGAAAGCCAGATATTGATAGCTTGCTTTATGTTTAAAGATGTCAACATACTACAATGGTTCTCAGCATCCCTATTAGCTATCTTTAGTAAGAGAGAAGAAGATTTAAAGTAAGGGAATGAGGTTTGCAATGTAACAAGATAAAGTCATCTCCTGCAGTCTAGAGGATTTCTTTAATCTTATTTTTAGAGAGGAGCTGAGGAGCTTTTGCAAAACCGGCTTGTTTGGATTCAGTTCCTATTTTATCTCATCCACAAAAGTTTAGAGTTGAAGAGAGAAGCAGATAAAAGTTTTGAGCAAACTGAGGTGGTTTTACATTTCACTCATCAACCTTCTTAATCTGGGTTTGCTTTTGTAAAACCAGTTTTAATCCAGATCTCTCCTTATCCAGTCTACCAGAACATGAGAGATGCTGCAGAATTTTGGAATTAGGAGACTTTTTTCAAAAAGTTATATTGTCTTCCAGTTTGCATCTAGAAAATTGTTGAGAGTTTTTTGGGTTTTTTTTTTCACTGACAATAGGAGGGGTCAGAAGGGGCCATTACTTGTGGCCATAAATAAAAATATTTCATTTAGATTCTTTCATGAGGAAATTTCTCCCAATTAACTTTGCCCAAGGAAAATTTCAGCATTAGAAAAGAACTTCTTTAATTTAGAGGATTTTTTAAATATTTCAACCAATATTAATACTTTGAATCCAAACAAGGAAGGTAATTTTCCATATTCAGAAGCTAGTCTGCATTTAACTTTTCAGGCCCCTGATTTCTGTATCCAGAGAGAGTGTATCCATCCTTATAGGAGGAGTGGGGATAAGAGAGAAATTTTCTTCATTTTAGTCATATAGAGTACAATCAGAAGTTTGTTTTTCCTTTTTCCAACATTATATAAAGGATTTATCACTGAAGAGCCCTGCTAGGAACATCTTCTTGCAAGATGGAATCAGTTATCTGCTCTAAAACAGAAAACAGTCCAAACAATAGGGGAAAAATCTCTTCAGATAAAGTTTTTATAAGTTAACAATTTCTGATTAGCATTGCAATGGTTCCTCATGAACCTGATTCCAAGCTCCCAGAGCTGTCAAAGAACTACCAAAGTTCTACATTTCTCATTAGCCATTGCAGTAGCTAAATGGAGCATGAAAGGTGATACATTTTACTGCAGTCATTCACCATGGCCTTTGATCAAGGAAAGCATTTCCAGTGCATGTCCCCTCCTTCTCTTCGGGGAGAAACAGGTAAATCAACACTCATCCTTCTGGACTGCCTTGCATTATCTGATTCATTCAGAAGTGCCAAATATTTTTGTCTTGTCTCCAAAAATCTTGTGGGGAGAAACGTTGAAGTCCTGAAGGACCTCGGGCCTTTTCCAAAGCCTGAGCATTCTTAGCATTTGTTCCTACATCTCTAAAGTTCCTGCAGGCAAAGATTTACAATCTCTGTCCTTTGCCTGATATTGTTCAACACGGAGGCTGCTGGAAGAACAAGAAAGACGGAGTGGTTTAAAATGCCAGGAGTTAGAAGGTTATACCTACTTGTACATCTCCCTGCTATCACATACAGCATCTTAGAGATTTGTCAGCGCTCTGCTGCAAGGAGCATGTGGATTCACAGCTGGAATGTGCTGCCTGAGTCAGGAGAGGCTGTGCTTGGGTCCCTTGTGGTCAAGGAGCTGCAAAGCCAGTCCTGACACCCTTTCAGAGTACAGTAATTTCACAACTATAAGACGCACTGGATTATAAGGTGTGCTTCTGGGTTGTC
>VRYO01002114.1:2926752-2954855 GCA_009812075.1 Sialia sialis | reverse complement strand
CAAACACAGCAGAGATGACCAAAATCAGCCCCAAAGGGTGTGATCCACTTGGATCTCACCACAGGGAATCAGGAGCTCCAGCCAATAATTTGTAAAGAGGAATAAAACCACACACACCAGTAAGAGCCATAATTCAGCAGTCTGTTTGCTTAACAGCAAAGGTCAGCTCTCCACAGAAGAGGCACACACAGTAGCCTAGTTTAGGATTCTGCCTTTTCTGCTCAAAATTCCATGACCCTTTAATTCTGCATGAAAGTGTTAGCTTCCATGCCAATGGACTCATCCAAATGTATCAATGAACTAAAAAAAAAATTATTAGTCAAAGCTACTGAAATTATTTCTCATACCAATATATTTTTTTAAATCATTATTCCTCTTGTTACATACTGGAGATGCTCTCTAGCACTACCCACAGGGTCTGGCTACCTGCACCAGAACAATCCTACAGCATCACTCAAAAAGGGCTCTAAACCCCCAAACCTGTGTAAACAGGTTGGTCTTTTCCCTCTGCAGTGTTGAGCTCCTGTGTTACCACAAGGAAAATGCATTTTGATTACCACAGGAATTCATGATTGTCCAGCATTTCCTATTGTTTGTGGCAGCTTAAGCTGACAGCCCATCTGTGGCTATCACCCAACCAGACTGACTGCTTTGAAAATCCGTTTGAAAACTCATTTGAAAACAAATCCTCTGTGCCTTGGGCAATCTGGACACCAACACCAACGTTAAGAGAATGGAAAGAAACTTAGGAGGGAACGTCCCTTGCGCTCACTGCCAGCCCTTGGATTTCTGGGAAGGCATTCCTACAAAAAGGGCCTCCAGTCAAGTTGGTGAATGGAAGAGCTGCCTCCAGAAAAATCAATTCTATGTGGTAAGAACCCAGTGCTTCTATTCTGGAAGCCTTCCTTCTTTGAAGCCGAAAAATCAAATAAAGCTTCAAAACTTCATCTCGTCTCTAAATTGTCATAAATCTTATTTGTTCTATGCAAGGAAACAGGGTAGACTGAATGGGTAATCAATTGGCTGATGTGCTCTGAAAGTCCTGCAGCTTCTGAGTACAAGTAAAATCCCTTCCCATGTCTCCAGAAAGTTTTTTATTTTTTCCATTGCTTGGGGTCTTCCCGGTTTTCACAAAGAGGGAATATCACATGCTGACACTTGTGGAATCATTTTTATTTACACATTACTTGATTGGAAAATAAGTCAGCTTTATTTAAAGGGGATAGGCAACACCAGGAGGAAAAAGAAAGCAGGCATAAACCCCACACTGATTGCAAACACAATAAATGATACACAGGCACACACACAAAAAGGAAATTGAAGAATGGAATCTGACCCTCCTTGAAACGTAAACTGTATACAGATTTACTTCTAAAAATGAACAGATGTTTCTGAGATTAGGGGCTACTACTGTATAAAACCTCTGCTGGGTGCCTAATATTTTAGATTCCACAGCCCACGGTTCCAAAAGTCCAAGTTTCAGAACTCTCTATTCTCTAGTAAACTATGAAACAGTCCAAAAGAAACATAACTTCTTGCATCTCTCCAGTTCCTGATTTTATATTTAATTCCCAGCATTATCAGAGATCATTTACTGGCATGAAACCCAGTAATCTGTCATCTCATCCTGTAACGTTGCATAACATTATCCTTGGCAGTCCTGGAAAGAAGACAAGCCTATCTGATAAATAACACACATGTTTCCTCCAGCAAGATATGCACAGTCAAATTCTTCAGGACACATCAAACATGATTGCAGTGAATGCATGTTGCTTGACTGATGGATTATTTTTTTAATTTTATTTTTTTAAAGTCTATTTGCAGTGGGGGAAAAAAAACCTATAAAAGGAAATGTGCAAGATTCACCCACCTTTTGAACAGAAAAAGGTTGGAAGCCAAGGTCTTAAACCCCTTATTGACTCAGTGGTAAAGAGGGTTTATAATACTTTTTAACCATTTCACACATGTCCAGTGCCTGTGAGAGGCACTTCAGTGTAAATGTTACATCTGCTGCTCAATTCTCAAGTACCCACTCAAAGCCATGAAAGTACTTGGTAAATTTCGATATTTTTTTTTACACGATATTTCCAAATAGAACATTATTATAGTACCTTTCAACTACAATGCCAGTGTGAAAATGTTTCAATTAATAAAAATTTATATTAGCTTGATGTGTCAAGGGACTTGGGAGATAGCTGATGGAAAGCCTGCACTTTTGTGTTTGTTCAATGCCTGATGATACAGCAGCAAGTAGCACATCTATATTCCTGTTTTCAGCAATCAGAAAAGCCTCATGGGCTCACACACACTTGCAGGCATAGCAAAGATATTATATTTTTGTGTAATTGGAGTTGTGAGAAACATGCACTCAGTCTCATGCTGTGATGTGAAAGTCCTGTTTTCCAAAACACCAGAAACAGCAGAATGTGCTGGTCCCATCTTTGGAAGAGAATTGAAAAATTCAGTCAGCCTTTCACAGTTTCCACATTTAGGTCTTTGAGGGCAGAGCAGAACCCATACTTAGCCAGATGTATATATATAAATGCATATACATACATGTATATATTTTTCACACACATGCATACAAAAGAAGAGTTTTACTGTTTTGGTGAATAGGCTCACTCTCAAAGTCTTGTGGGTTTTTTTAATTAAATGAAACAAGTCAATTTTGGAGCTATGAAATGCAATTTAGTGCTTTTCAGGCACCTCAGACATGTGGTACTGACTCCAAAGAATATCAGCTCTGCCTGGGAAATGTGTTTGTAATATTGATGCAACACTGCCCACTGTTGTAGTGGCTAATGAAGAGATGAAATCCTGCAAAAATGGAGCTGTGAGTCTGTGATGTGTCTGGAGTAGGAAAAAGGGATATTTCTCTATTTTAAATATTTGCTTTTTACAGTAGCTGGTTTCTGAAAAGTAACTAAGTGCTGCATCATTTATAACTCTGTTGAATGCAACTGTTATTTTTATCTAAAGACTCTTGGATGAGTTGATGCTATTATTAACACAGTTTCAGGGTAACAGAAGTATTTACTGATTTATATAGCTGAATAGTTTCACTTCCTTATATATTTGTCTCTGAATAAGATCTTTAGCTAGAATTATTCCACTGAAGCTGAAAGACACCAGCTGAAAACTGGGTGGTCCTTAATATGCAGAATTAATAGAGCTACACATGCGAGCCAAAGACCACAAAAGTGTCTTCAAAACTCTTAAATTACTTCAAGGAGGTTTGGATCAGACCAGGAATTCATGGATACAACTTCATCTCAAATTATTTTAAAGACTTATTCATCCTCCTTTTTTTCTCCTAGGACTATTTGAAATCAGTATGTAGCCAAAAACAGAGCCAGAAAATGAACATTGCAAACAGAGGAGTGTTTGGGGTATTTAGAAATGAAAACATTGGTTTTAAATATATATATGTACAAGTACAAAGAGCACCTGGGCACCTCCATACTACAAGGCAGGTGTCTAATGGAAATTATAGTGTTACTAATTTAGTCTGAGGCTTCTTGTCTATTTATAGCCTTCAAAGTACCTCCATTGCAAAGATGGGAGGCACCAAGGTGTGATTACCTTTTCATGTGCATTCCACAGGCAGTGCAAAGTGATTTAATTGCTTGATTGTTCGTATTAGACCTTTACAATCTATATAAACATGTAAGGCATGGTACATAAATCTAACAGGCAAAACAATTGGCATTAAAGCCTTTATTTGAATTCACAAATGAATCCAATGCAGGGTGGTGCCAGTGCTGGTTATTGTCTCACCACGTGATTTCCATTCTCCTGCTGTACCTGGTGTTGTACAAGTAAGGGCAAAGTGGGTGGGAGATGTTTTCAAATGTTCAAAAGGTTGAAACAGATCCCCCTGCTCTCAGCATTCTCCCTGCTGCCAGAAACCAGCAACATACAGTAATTTCACAATTATAAGCTGCACCTTATTATAAGCCGCACGTCCCGTCCCAGTAGCTGGGTAGACCACGGGATTTGTCCATATATAAACTGCACCTGAATATAAGCTTTTCTTTTCTTTTCTTTTCTTTTCTTTTCTTTTCTTTTCTTTTCTTTTCTTTTCTTTTCTTTTCTTTTCTGTGAGGATCCATATGTAACAAAGTAACAAATTAGTAACAGAATCGCACCAGTACACAGTTTGGTGTCAGGTGCTCAAGTTGCAAACAGTTTTCATAGACCAGTGAAGCCTTTAAAGGCAGCCCCAGGCGCCCTCCTGGCCGGCTCTCACTTCCAGGTTGGCATTTCACTGGGATTTGTCCATAGATAAGCCGCACCTGATGATTAGCAGCACTACTGGGGTAGGCTGGATTCTTCAATGAAAAGGGTGCAGCTTATAATCGTGAAATTACTGTAACTTTGTAGGATTTCTGAAGTGTGGGAGATCCTGGAGGTGAGGCATGTGTTGATCTAAACAACCTGCCATCACTGAGGAACAGGATGTGTTTGCTATTTGAATTATTTAGGAGTCTCTTATGTGAATTATAAAGCAGCACTTGGCAGAATTAAGTCTATTATTGTATGATCTTCAGTTGATTATGGAGTATGATCTCCAGTCTGGCAGGACTACCCACAAAGGTGAGGATAAAACAATACAGAATATGGCAATTTGTGTGCAGAGCTGAAGTTTCAAGCTTTATGCAACAAAAGGCGGGGAAAATAAATTTTCTTCTCTTAGTTTTTCATCCAAAAACACTGGACTGCTTTCGTTTTCACACAGAACTTAGGAAAGAGGTTTTTCTTGAGACGACCAAGGGTGGCAGAGGAAGTGACTTGTTCACTGAACTTAAGCAGCATCAATATTTTTATGAGTATTAGCAAGTATTTCTGCAGGGAGAAGTTTCCTTGAGGAAAAGAATAGCAAAGTCTTGCATGTAGCAAAGACTAAAGAAGAGGAAAACACAAAGCACATGAGATTTGCACAGGAGGAAACCATCAGGCCTGAAGGTAGTGGGCAATAGATGAGATGGGCTGGAAGAAAGCAAAAAAGCAAGAAGGAAAGAAACACAAAGGAAGAAGAGACAAAGGAGTAAATCTAAGACAAGATGCGGAGGAAGGCTGAAAAAAGAAAATAAGTCAAAAACAAAGCAAGATTTTCAAAGGAATTGAGAGGAGCCTATAAGGTCTCACAAACTCATGCATCTCCTGCTTATTTCTCCTTTCTCAATGTTTCTCTTGTTCTATGCCATCATTTCTAACAAAAAAATGTAGGATTAGTGGCTCACTGTAAACATAATTAGCGGATTTGATGCTTCTGCCACCACAGGGAAGAACAAGAAATCACTGATCTTTTCTGACTGGCAATTTAGTGAAGCACAGGAATGAAATCTGTCAGTCTTTTGGAAGGTGGATGAGAAGCTGGCCATGAGCTGACAATGGGCAGCAGTCAAGGCAGACCCCACCTGGAATACTGTGTCCAGCTTTGGTGGTTATCAGCACAGGAGGCCACCAACATGATCAGAGGGATGGAGCACATCCTGTGAGGAAATGCTGGAAAAATTGGGATTTTTCTACCTGGAAAAGAGAAATCTCCAGGATCATCTAATGACCTTCCAGTAACTGAAGAAAGCCAACAAGAAAGATGGAGAGAGACTTTTGCAAGAGCATGTTGTGACAGGATATAAGGGAAAGGATTTACACTGAAGGACAAGCAAGTTTAGAAGGAAGAAATTAGGAAATTTAGGAAGAAATTATTTCCTGTGAGGGTGGTGAGGCCCTGTCACAGGCTGCCCAGAGAGGCTGTGGCTGCCCCATCCCTGGAAGTGTCCAAGGCCAGGTTGGACAGGACTTGGAGCAACCTGGTCTAGTGAAAAGTGTCCCTGCGCATGGCACAGGGTAGAAATAGATAATTTTTAAGATCTGTATGTCCCTTATGGCTTCCACACAATGATCTGTTTGGCCTCCAGCAATTCTAGTGAACAGGAGGTGGGAATAAAAAAGTGCTTCCTGGCAAAGCCAGATGCTTTTCTTTGTGACTGATGTTTTTCTGTCAAGCCAAACAGTGGCAAAGGAACAAAATTCCTCAGCCTTGCTGGGGGGACCCGTACAGAGCTGTGGAAGGCGGTACGCTGGCCACAGCACAAGTGTGCACATTCACAGGATCACAGAATCACAGGATCACAGGATGACAAGATCACAGAATCACAGAATCGTCACAGAATCGCCACAGAACCACAGAATCACAGAATCACAGAATCACAGAATCACATGCTCAGTTGGAAGGGACCCACAAGTTCGACTCCTGGCTCTGTACAAGACCTGTGAGCAAAAGAAGACAACTTTCTGTCAGACCAGTGCAAACTCTGTAAATCCTGCAAACAAATCAGTTCTCTTTACCCTGAGCCAGATTCAGCACCTTTTCTGCTCCTACAACCCACTAAAGTCAACCTTCAGACAAATTCTCCTTTTAAAGCTGGGAACAGCCTCACATCATCCTTCATAACCAACACAGGCTGAGCAATCCAGCCAGGCAGTTATATGGCTTTTAGTCTCGCCCCAAAATATCAGAGGTTTGCATTTCCATGGGGCGTGCCAAGCCAGGTGCTCGGGGCTGGTCCCGTGGGGCCCCCAGGGCACGCTGGTGACAGCTGCCCCTCTGCCACCAAACAGCTTCAGGACACTTGGCACATCAAGACTTTCCTGGTATTACTTGATATGACCAGACCAGAAGGGTGCTGCCCATATTGGAGAGTTGGGGTCATGCTGGAGAGCAGACCCCAAATCCAACCTGCAGCTGCTGAAGCCACCCATGGCTCACTTCACCAGGGAGAGGGGAGGACCAGGCGCTCTTGCTGCTCTTGTTTTCCCCTGCACACCAAAACATATCCGTCCTGTAATTTCTGAAGAGGGAAATTGCAAATGTCAGCGCCTTATCTTTGCTCAGCAAACACTTTACTGAACGCAGCCCCACGTTTATGGAGCGGGCTAATCTCAGTCCAGCCGTGGGGATCGAGGCTCCTTCAATCTGGGACTGGTGGCATTAGGGAAGGGACAATAAAGTACAGCAGGATAGCACAGAACTGCATTAATTTATAACACTCACTGGGTTACAACCAGCAGCCTTAGATTAACGTGGTGTAAATTATTGTGTGCTACTCCTTTCGTGTGTGCATGGGTTGGGTTTTTTTCTGAGCAATTATTTATTTTTCCCTGCTCCCCACTGTTCTGAATGCAGTTATTGACAAGTAACAAGGTATGATTGTTATTGCTTTTTTTTTTTTGTCATAAATCCCTGTAGACATTTACTTAACATGAATTAAATCACAATCATGTGTCATTTATTTTGCATAAAATGAGACATAAGTAGTCTTAATCATATAGCTGTAGAAAGAACAACCACACCATTGTTTCCTCTATTTGAACAATAATTCTATATTTAAACTTAAATATTATAATTAGCAGCTTTGTTTGCCTTGCTTAGAAGTAAGATAGGTAAGATTGACACCTCACTTTTGACACCAGACATTAGATTTAATAAGCATAATTTTCATTTATTTGAGTCTAGACTGATTTTTTATCAATGTATTTATTGTAGAAAGCAAATGTACATAAAGAAAGTTGGCATATTTATGAAGAAAGCTGAAATTACTTTTATGTGTTGCTTTGTCCAACTGATAAAATACCTACTGGCATGAAAATACCTATAACAAGAGCTGAAATCACACCAAACTGTAATTGACATGTGATTTTAAAAAATGCTCAAAGTAACAATATACTATCTCGTAAGTAAAGATTCTTCTGTTCACTCTTTATCCATTTCCAAGAATCTTTTTGTCATGTAAATTTGCATTGATTAGTTTTTAATTTGACTTTCTAAAAATGTGCTCTGAATACTTAATTCCAGCAAAACTACAGGGTTTTTTTCTAATATTAATAACAATAATTGCAGCCCACAAAGGGAGGGCCTTGATGGATATTTTTTTTTTTAATGCACACAAACTTCGGCTGCTTCAAGGATCTTTCATTTTGCTGTTACCTATGTAAGTCCCAAGCCTTCTCTGCTTATGCAAGCAAACCTGGTGGTTGCTGAACCAAAAATCACAGTGTGACACGCAAATAAGTGAGAATTTTGTCAAAAGCACCCTCTGTGAGGATGGATTCACTGTAAAGCTGAGGAAGGAAATCCCTTCCTGCCACAGGGATCCTGCTCTGGGAGAGGAAGGATCAGGGAATAGAGGAGAAGAGTCAGGGGAAAAAGCTGCTCTTCCAGAAAAAAGTGAACCTAAAATCCAGATTTCCAAAACCTGGAACTGCCCCATCACTCACAGTAAGGGATGCCAGGGCAAAAAGGAGCTGCTCAGGTGCAAATAAAATCACCGATGGCAGAGTGTGCTTCCAAAATTAACAATAAATCCAGGGAGAGGAACTCTGCCGTCGGACAAGAGAGGCAAGCAGCAAAAAAATTAAATGAAAAGCTTTCAGTCTCAGCAAGAGGGGAAAAAAAAAAAGGAAAGACTGATTAAAATGTTACCAAATTATAGAAATACAGGTATTTGTGCAGTTTGAGGTTTTTTCCAACAACACCTTAAAAATCCAAATTATTATTATTACTATTATTTCTTTTTAAGATGTTAGAAGATATTTCACAAAGAATACCAGTTTTTGATGTATTTTTTAAAATTAAGGTAGACAATTAATTTTCTCTTTCTGGACATTCAAAACCTTGTGTGTTTCTATAAAATTAAATTCATAGCTGTATATTTTATTGTTCATGCATTACTTTTGAAGCAAGCTTTTCATTTCTTTCCTCCTTTAAAGCAAAAGCATATCAAATATTACAGTATAGGCATAAAAACAAATTATGTTTGAAATAATCTAAAGATTAAACTTTATTTTTCTTAGCTGATTGTATTATTTGAACAATAATATTTTCAAAAAAAAATTATTCATCTGCCTGATGAAAGAAAGTACCTGATACATATTTTTATTCAAATATTACTCCCGTGAAATACTGGCAACATTTTATGTTTCAGCCTAAGCTACAAATTCCTTCAGAACAAATCAAATGTCTTTAAAGAATATTTCTGTTTGAAAAGGAATTAAGCTTTCCTGAAAGAATTTTAAAGGTTGTGATATTCGCAGTCTGATAAAGCAGCACCTTTAATGAAATTCTAATTAGCAATTTCATGCACTTTGCTATTAGTCATATCAGATTAGTGCACATTTTCACAGCCTTCCTTTAATTAAGTGCACTTATTCCAAGTTTCAAACACTTTCCTTATAAGATGAAAACTGTGCTGAAATGTTATTTAGTAAACAGCAGACGTGTGAAAGTAAAGGTGCGTCTGCATGCGCTGATGGACATTTTTAAACTGCCCACAGATGCACACAGCTCTGCTGCCTGCCAGCTGCCTCGGGGGCTTTGTTTTCTTTGTTTTCTTTTTTTGGTTTTTTTTTTTTTCTTTTTTTTGTTTTGTTGGCGTGCATTCTGCACGTGCCATTCCCAAGTGCAAAGGGATGGAGCCCAGTTTTTCAAAGGTGCTCAGAAGTTTTGAGCGGCTCTGCCTCGTGCGCGCGGTTCGGGTAATAAAAACAAAAAAATTCGTGTTTGGAAGATTTCTGAGGATGTCCAGAGTGCAGCACCTGTGTTTGCTTCTCCAGACATCCCCTCCTGTCACATCCCCTTGCACTGTTGCAGCAGAGGCTCTTGGTGTAAATCCAGCATGGTGGACCCATCATTTCAGCACCGGAATCATCAGCAAAATTCCCACACACTTCCTTGGGAAGGCCTTATCTTTCCTAAAGGATATTGCATTGCAAAGGCAAGTACTTCTGAAATACTGCACAGAACACTCATCTCCCTGCAAGCTGATTAACTTGTGGTCAGCATTGTAAAAGGTGAGAGATTACCAACACCGCATTAATTCACAGAACACCTTGTTTTGCATGATAGGAGCAACACAGGGAGTGATTTAACATACATAATGATAAGCAAGTCTATTATGTGCCAGTAGATAAAGAATATAACGTGTTTCTTCCTCTTTCCACAATGTGTAGCTGTAAAAACACCAATGTGATCGTTTTTCACAGTTTTCCTATTTATGTATATATGAAGATTTTCTCATTCCAGAGCACAGGATTTTGTTTTGGCTTTAAATGCTCCTTCCCAAGCACTGCTCCTCAGGTCTGTCATGTTGCAGGATTTCCATTTTATTGTATTAGGTAATTGCACATGTTTTTAAACACGTTCTCTTGCTGATGTCATTCATTTAGACTGTAACATTTCTGACATTTTTAGGTAGTCCCCCAGGCCTCATAGCCCTCTTAGCAGGGTCCTTTCAGTGAGGGGTGTTTGCTTTATGATTACTGACTGACATCTCAATAACTTGGAACATATTGAGCAGTGCATGTCTAGTGAGCAGCTTTTTTAAATGCATGGTCCACTTTGTCAAGTCATGTGCGAGCCATAATTTAGGCTAATAATTACCAGACATGAATGCTATGAAACATTGATGTCTACACTTTTTTTTCCCCCTCTAAGTCCTGAATTTTAATACATCAGAAAAGGTTTTCCTAAGGCCAAGATAAGCCCCCCAAAAAGCTCATCTGGAAGCACTTTAAAAGTGATAAATGATTTGGAATCTGCACTGTCTACTGATGTACGTCTCAGGAAAGAAAATTAGAGCTAACAGGTGTTAGATAGGGAATGGTGAAGCATTTTAATAGAATTGTCAAAATGTTTGTCCCAGTTGCTGACATTAATGCATGCAACAAGAAATGTAATGCTGCACTGCCATTAAATGATTACTTGCTTAAATTTCGAGTGGATGGCAGGAAATCCTAACTTTGTCCACTACTCCTTTGTACAGGCATCCCTCCTGTGCTTTCCTCTATGATTTGCATCAAAGTGTAATGGTTATATGGCTCACGTCTGCATGCTTTAAATAATCCATGCCTGTCAAATTTCATTTTTTCCTCTCAGATCAGAACCATCATAACCCCTTCTCCACCAGCCTTGAAGTCACTACAAATATATTTGTACATTTTGGGGGAAATAATTTAAATACTCTGAGTTAAGGGGTAATTAATCTTTGAATTATTTTCTTGCTACAAATGTATTTACTAAGTAATCTGCATGAACTTGTAATTATTGTGTATTTGTGAGGTATTTTCCATGTAATCACAAGGTATTTACATGGTCATATGAATCCTGTAAATGATAATGATGCTGGGGGCAGGGGTACGAGGAGGGGAGCTCTGCTGCCTACGCTAAAAAGCTTTTCCAGAAATCTTTGGAATTCTCCTCAGTGAGGTAGCCTGAAAAGGCAGGAAAAGCACGTCCTTTAGAGATTACTGTGATTTCTGCCAACAAAAGAGATTCAATATCCACATACAGTTCAGCTGGGTGAAGGGGGAGAGAGGAGTGCAGACAGTGACTTTTTATATATATCTCTTGTTTTAATGGTAAATCATTAATTCAAAAGTTGCTGTTGTTTTTCAGAAGAACCATGTCAGTTTACAGACTGCTGAAAGCTCAGCATCCACTCACGCTTCAAAGACAAAAGGGAGATTTCTCTGTCTAATCTTTGCAGAAGCCTAAATAGGATGTAGCCTGTAGTCAGACCATCTCTGGCTGTAATCTTGTCAGAGCTCAGCACACATGCACAGGCGTGTTCACACACACACACAGCTCTGCAGCCACAGCATTAATAAAGCCATTTCTCCAGCATGGTGAAAGCAGGAGAGCAAGCTGGGTGTATTTTAAAATACTTGGGAGACAGTAAGCAGATATTTGGACAAATGGTGTGATTCAGAGTGAGTGCTACAGTGGGTCAGATTAGAAATGTGGGTGGAAGAGCCTTGGATATCCAGTCACAGGGGAGATGTCCTGTGCTAGGAGAGCTGGGCTGTTTCATCCACAACTGGAATCTTATCTCTCCATAGAGCCTATGGTTAAGAGCCAGGGCCTTTTTGGAAGCTTTTCCTCACAGATGAGATATAAAAGCAACGCCTGCCTAACCACTTATATACATTAATAATCCCGCAGTGCTTCCCAAAAGAGGAAATATTAACCCAGGCACCACGACGATATTCTACTTGCTTATAAGCCTCACACAATTTAAATTCTATCTGGTGTAATGTTATTTTTGACTTCCTGACCCAAATTTTGTGTGTGTGTGTGTGTGTGTAGCTCTGAGCTGTTAAGCAGATGATTACTCCAGTCCAACAGTAGATCCATCTCCCTGATGCCTTGGAAGAGATTTCTTTGCCTATGTTCCAGTGAGCCTGTCCTGGAAAATGGTCTGCATGTGAAACCATTGGCTGAACATGGCACAGCATCCACAGGGCCATTTTTAAGGCTCTCACACATCCTTAGTTTCCTTTGCTGCATCATTGCCAGAGCCTGCAGATGGAGAAAGGCTCTCAAATCCCTCTGTTGGTAAAAAGGCGAAAGTGCTCCAGCGATATTTTCCTCTCCTTTTCTGTCTACCCACTGCTCCCTTAGACATTGTCCAGCATGTGTGCAACAGCAAAGTGCACTGCTCTGAGTGTCAGAGCCAGGAAATGCACTCTCATTTCACAAACAATCACCTGGGACTGAAAGGACAGGCACTGCATGGGTTCCCCTCCTGCCCAGATTGTCCCCCCGTGATGGGGACTGTCACCTGCTGTAGCTGCACCATTGCAGAGGGGCGTCCCTTCACACTCTGCCTCTGCAAATTATCAGAGCCAAAATACTGCTGAAAATTCTACGTAAAAAAATCCAAACACAGCTCACTGGCAGCTGCAAAAACCCTAACTCTAGGTGCAGAAATTTCTGTTTCTGACTGTCCTAAGATGCAGCTATAAAAAGTTTTTAATGACACATATTTTAAAGTACAGCGCTGAGCTTGTATATTTTATTTCAGTACCATTAATGCAGGTGGCTGCTATCTTTTAGAAACTCTTTCTGTGTGGTATTTGAAGCCAGTTATTTTTTCCATGTTATTTTTCTTTCCTGCTCATTACAAAAGCATAGGTCTTGATACAGTAACTGTAGAAATGAGCCTAGACAGAGTCAGATTTCAGGTGTCTCAAGCCCACTGATGCAAAGTTCCATTGGTGATCCACAGTCAGAGAAGTTTGATGTATGCATTCTCTCCTGTCTTTATTTTTAGTTCATCTCTGTGGCTAAACTTAATGCAAGTAGGTAGTATTTTCAGTATCCTACTCACCTCCGTTGTCACAACCTACTCAAGGCTTATTCCTGTCTAAATAACAAATTTATGTAACGAATGAATGGTCAAATATCAAAGGTGGAGCTGTTTGGGCACCTTTTCTACGAAACAGCAATTCAAGCTGGAATGAGTCAGAGAAGGATTGCTAAAGTGATTCTTGCATGTGGAGCATGTCTTATGAAAGAAGATGAAAGTTTTCTTACTTGCTCAGCTTTGGAAAAAAATGTGCCTGAAGTACTGCAGGATGAGCTAGACTGCAACATTTAAGGATGAAGAAATTAGTATAAAACCAGTCATGAATAAATAAGTGGAGGCTTAGAATTGGAAGTACCTTGCTCCAAAAGGATCAAGGATCTGTTGCAATCTCCAAATTACTGGTTGCAAAGAAAGGCAATCACTTTCCACAGTGAGCTTTAATGCACTGGGAAGCAATGAAGCAATTGATGCCAGTGCAGGGGATATCTTTTCCTGCACTGAGGATTTACAAAGACTGTAAATAAGTAAACAACACAACAATCAGTTCCATGAGTACCCTGATGTGTGACCAGGACTAGGGGCAAACATCTCGGTTTGCAGCTCTCCCCTGAGCTGGTGTGGAGCACACGCTGATTTATTTCCCCATTCTTGCTGCAATGCAGGATCAGGCACCCAACCCTTTCTGGAAGACAGAGCTCTTGGATTACAGTGAGAAACTATTGTGCCCCTGAAAGAGCCATCTCACTGGGACTGGGGGGAGGATAATTGTGCTGGAGAACCCCAAGATTATGCTGCTAGAGAAGCAGACGAAGCCTTGCTTTCATTTCTGCTCCAGAACAAATTTGAAACATTGGAAATTTTCCACAAACATAGAGAGGGAGGAATGAGTACCCAGGGAATAGAAGATTTAAACATTGACCAGTTCATTACTCTTGTTAGGGTTTTGACCTTATTCTTTACATTTCAATGCACAGTGCACATTTGTTGAATAAAATGTCTTTAGGAAATCAAAATACTTCTGAGCCCAAAATATTTTCTAGAAATGCTCCCATCTGATACTTCATAGTGACTGTGTAAATCACCTCCCTGAAGCTTTTACATTGGAAAGAAATAGTCTATTGTGAAAAACAATTGTTACCTTAGACCTTCTTCTCTCGTATCCTGCTCTAACAGGAGAGTATTTCTACAGAGGCCTTTCGTTTTTCCTGGGTGCTGCTGTGGATGATAATGGCTGGACCCTGATGACTCCCTGCATCTCCCTCTTTCAAAGCATTCCCTGTCAAATTGTACTGGGGGCCATGTTAAACATCCCTGGTAAAGCAAAAACATACAAACAAACAAGGGCATGGAAAGATCACTTGACCAAAGTCCAAATGCATTGCCCATCCTCTGAGCCTCACCATCCAAGTGGAACCTCCAGATTTTCCACAACTGACCCTATGTCTCTGACCTTCAGGCTAAAGTTTATAAGGAGAATCATCAGCAGGACTAAAATCAGGAGGACCAGCAGCAGGATAAGCCTCCAGTGGGAGTGAGGAACACACAGCTCTGTTTAGTTATCGACCCACCAGTACAACCCCAATGGCCTGTCACAGACAGCTTACCCCTCCATTACCAGGCAGCACTGGTGTGATTTCCAGTCTCACAGGTGTTCTTTCCACTGAAAACAGCCCTGGCAGCAAATTTCTAGATGAGTAGAGCCCATCAGATACACAAATCCCTATAGCTGCTGGTGGGGTCAACTGGGAACATTTCTGAAGGTCTGTCCCTCCCTGTGAACTGATGAGACGTGGGGGTTTATTCACAGGGAAAACTAAACTCTGTTGGATGAGAGAAAGAAGAGGTGATTAAGTGTGGCGAGACATCCTTCCACAGACAGGCAGCTCATCAGGGGAAACTCAGTGACCTCAGAGGCCATGAGAATACATCACAAGTGTCTCCGCTTGTGGAGGAGAGGACACGGAGCTGCGCCAACCTTCAGCCGATGCAGGAGGAGCTCTGGCAGTTTGTGTTGGCTCAGGAGCACTCCCCTGATCCCCCTCAAGCTGCAGCAGTGCTGCTCCCTCCGTGGAGCTGAATAATCTCTCTCTCAGCAGCTCTCAGCCAGGGCTGGAGCTGCCCTGACCCCAGCATCGCAACCTCCCCGGGCTCAGCCCAGCAGCGTGCACGGGAGCCTCACTTGAAAGAAATTTCACCCAGACAATATTTCTTGCTTGAAGCAGTCGTTCTCCCCACAGCATTGCCACTTACCCAGCATGGGAATGCTTTTCATTAAACCCAAAACACATATTTTCTATCGGCGCGAGCCCACGCTCTTTGTGCCATTCATCATTATGCATTCCTAATATATTCTGCAAACCCCCAATTCTCCTGCTTTCTGCCTTTCCAGGCATTTCTGAAATCAAATGAAAATATTACACCCCTGTTTACTTTTAAACATGCTTTTTTTTCCAAAGCAAATGCATTCTGTGTTTTAAGTAAGATACCACCATGTATTTATGGGAGTTTAATAAGTTCTTCCATTAATAACATAGACAAACTAATTTACCAGAACGTGTCTGTTTTAAACTTTGGGAACAAAGAGTGGGAGTATGAAAATCAATCTTTCCTTTGTACTTGAGCCACTGACCCATTAAAGCTTTGAAGATCATTTCTTTAAGAAATTGTGAGGAGTTATTTAACTACAAACAGCAGCTACCTTCCCATTCCAGCTGCGTAATCAACCGTAATAAATTAGAGGAGGAAAAATAAAGGTTCACTCCATTTTTTTTTTTTTTTATAACTAAAAATTCTTAATAGTACTTTGACAAATTGGCCCAGAACAGAAAGAAACCCTCATTCTTCCTGAAACTGCTGTTCAGCACAAGTTAAATCATTGCTTAAAAGCTTTTTTTTTTGTCTTTAATTATGGCTCAAAAATGTTCTTAGTTGCCCAGGCTTAATTATTTAACTCAAATTAATTGTAAAAGTTACCCATCACTAAAAAAGTTATCCAACCTGTGAACTACAACACTGATAATGGTTGCATGTATAAAAACATACAGCAACTCCCTCTTTGCTTGAAAAATGAACTCCTGATGGTATTATTTATTGTTAGTTATCATTATTGACTATTTCACAGTTTAATGCTCATAATATGCTCCCTTATGTAAGAGTGAAAATTTAAAATAATCTTAATCTTAAACTGCTCAAACAATCTACATGCTAAATAATCATAATGATGTTCTAGTTATCAGAAACTCCAATGGAAAAATCTGTATGAAACATCACTAAAACCTGTTTGCAAAAGGCAAAAAAATATCAGTCTTTAAAAAAAATCTAACATATGGATAATGCAATATTTTTAAATACCTCTTTTGATTCAGTTGTGGCTGTACTCAGGATAAATAAACAACTGTTTTCAAAGTCTTCAGATAACCTGAAATAGCATTTATATCCTGCTGGAAGAGTATGGTACTCAGTGACAGGGAATAGGAGGTTGACCCTGCAGCATTTCCCAATTCAAGGCTGGAAAAACCACATCAAAGGGGTACAAATTCAGATTTTTTTATTATTCTTTGCATTTCTAAAGTGTTTTTGCTTAATCTACCAAGGCTTTTACCCTTTCCAAACAAGGACATCAGAAATTCCTTCCCCTGCCCACACAAAATGTGCAGGAAAAGGGAGCTTAATAAACACTTTGCCATTTTATAATATAGAATATACTGCAATTCACATTTCCAGAGAGATTTTGGCATACAATGTGATGCAGTTTATGCCAGAGAGTTCAACCACACAGTGCAGGGGCTGCTAACTCACTGCTTATTCATCTGCACAAGACTGGGGACAGTTCTAGACAAACCTGCCGTCAGCTGCTGCTTTTTCCTGCCCTCAAAGACCCCAAACATTTAGATTCAGTTAACATACTGGGTAATATTTTGAATTTATATACTTCAGTCAATTTTATTCCAATTAGAGTTGCTACTTGCTTTCTGGTTTTATATATACAAATATATATATATATATATATATATATACAGTAATTTCACGAATATAAGCCGCACATTTTTCATTGAAGAATCCAGGCTACCCGGAAGTGTGGCTTATATTCAGGTGCTCAGGTGCGGCTTATAATCGTGAAATTACTGTGTATATATATTTCAGGACATTTACATTTGCATTTGCTCATCAAACAGTTCTCTTTATTAGTCTGAGAGATACTCAGTCCAGCTACATCAATTTGCAGTTTAGCAGGTTATTTTTTGTAGAAGAATCCAAAAGGCCTATTCTGAGTAGGTGCCAACACTTCATGTGGATCAAGGTCCAAGTTCCAAGGTCCAGTTCCTCGGGGATATTTAGAGAAGTATATTTTATTGATTGAAGGATTAAGTTGCTTTGAGGATCTGATCTGAAATCCTCAGCTTCTCAGACTTCAGAGAAATGATGCCATTTATTACTGCCATGGGTCAAGTTCTTGCCTCCAGGGCCAGCTTTGACCAGCTCAGTGTTCCCTGTCTAGGTTGCTCTAAAAGTGCCCAAATTATGCAAACCTTTCCATTAAGGCCAGCCACACCCAGAATTCTCATGAGAACAGCTTTTCCCAGAGCACTTCACCGATTTATCTTATTGGGACTGGTTGAACCTATCTGCTGGAATCTTATTAATTATTAATTTTTTTACTGCTTTTGGCTAAAGGAGCCTCTTGAACTTGGTTAAAAGAGTCTGGGCACATGATATTCAGACAACAGGTTGCCTGGGAACTCTTCACTTTCTCCTGTTTGCTTCTCATTATTCATGATGCACTCATCAGTCATCCTGGCGCACGTGCCCATCCTACAGGTAGTGAGCACCATTTCCAGCAGGAGCTCCTGGTTTTTGACCAAAGCCCAGATGAACAGTCAATAACATGTTTAAACACATGCCTGAGTCCTTCTCACAGCAAACAACACACCTGTGGGCTGACATTCTTCTAACAGATAACAGCAAAGGCAAACCCATTTTCAATACTCCAATAAGATAATAATTACTTGTAGCTAAGGAAAATTGGAGATTCCCAGTGTTGCCAGAAATAAATGTCCTGATTACCCAGCCTTTAGACACAGCTTTTTCTAGTTCGTTCTATCTCAAAAATGTCGACAAATATGTATTTTCTAATCTGTTTTGTTCCGGTTTATCAAAACTAAAGAGGTTTCTCCTGAAGGGAGAAATTTTAGTGTAGTCAGATGCTGAAAATGGGGAAAGGTTCATTCAGTGAAGTTCAGAACTCCAAAATTACACCTGGAATATTTATTCCCTCCATTAATACTGGAGATGAGAAAGTGCCAGAAAAGGCACAAAATGTGGTGAACAGAATTTTTAAAAGCACCTAAGCCACTGAAGAGCTCGTGGCCCCTGGACATAAAAACCTGAATCCCTGAGATGCTTCTGAATAAAAGGCCATGGTAGAAATATCTTTCTATTCCTCATCTCTATTACTGGCAAATTAATCATATGCAAAAAAATTACCTTCAGGGCTCCTTTTTTTTCAAACCAGTGTAATTTTTCTTAGAGTATCCATCTGATTTAGCTGTAGTGCAGTTCATAACATCATTAGAACAACACATTTTTGTGTCAATTAACAATTTACTATGAGGTCTGCCCTTGCAACTATGTCAACATATTCTTCACCACTGGAGATCATGAAATACAGACAGCAATAGTGTTAAAAAACAAGCTTTTAGATCCATTTTACTTTGTTGCAACACTGCTTTGCAGATACTGAATTAGAGCCCATTTAAACCATTCAAGCATATAATCAAATTTCAGTAATGAGTTATTAATTAAGCAGGGGCATCCAATTCTGTGCTAACTGCCTCATAAACAATCGACAGGAGATTTGTGAATTTTGACTTCCTGACACTATTAAACAAATCAATATTAGGTTTCAGACACAGCAATTCAGACAGTTTTCCCTGTTATTTGGCAATCGTCTGCCTGGAATACTAATGAAAGAATTAAGAGCTGTAGATTTTGCATGTGTTCCATCAAAAAGATCCTTATCTGTGGGGAATTGGGGCCTGATTTGCATGGCAGAAGACTTTGCTTTTGTAGGTACAATTTTTCTCAATATGTCACTCATTAGTATTTATAAACTACAGAGCAGTGAAGCCTTCAGCCCCTATTCATAATGAACAGTCATATCCCTGCTGGAGATACAACTGAACAAAGCTGTTTATTTATTTATTTAGTGCTCCTTTCCCTTTTCTAGCTAATCTAACCTGCAGAAAACTTGCATCTAAGGAGAGCTCTGAGCAACTTACAGTTCATTTATTTTTTTGTAAGGGACATGTACATGTATATATTTATATACATATAGATCCATGAATGTATATGCACAATTATTTCAATTACAATTAGCTGTGTAAGCAACACCTTTGTTTACACACAGCAATCCACTGCCTAAAAATCACCTTCAAAAATGCTCGGTACCTTTCATAGATTTATTTTTAATTTCTCTCTCCCTGCTGCCAAAATGAATTCAGGCCCCAGTTCAGCCAAGCTTTGGAGCTAAGCAGGGTTTTGCTGAATGGGGGATTAGTGCTGTGCAAAGTGCTGGGTTAACAGGGCTGCAGGATGGGGTCCAGAGAGCAGCACAATGCTGCTGCCACCGAGTTGAACTTCACCTAGGGATAAGTGAGTGTTTAGTTTTATAATCACATGGTCTTTGGCCCCTTAATGAAGAAGACAGCAGGGGCTAGCAGCACCTGTTGAGGTAATGGCTTTGAAAGGAGGATTATCTGGCTGCCCAGGACTGGGCTGAGGCGGCACGTGGCCAGTTCTCAGGGTGCTCTGGATATGTTTATCCCAGCGTTTTGGATGGGTCTGCTGGAAATTTCTGGCTGCTCTCTCCAGAATCAGCTGAAGAAAAAGTATGACCAAAGCCCTGACCTAAAATTTCTCCTCCTCTTGTATCTGTGATTGAGTATTGTGCAAACACTCTGATTTAGAGACTCCACAGGACACTCTTTCTCTCATCAGTTTACTGTTTCACAGGCTGTATATACATTTTCTGTTGGATTCAGTATCTCCATCCCAGCCCCAGATGCAAGAAAAATTGCACAAAGGTATATCAGACATAAAATGAAGCTAATATTTCTTATACACACCTCATTTTCTAACACTAAAACAGTTTTCTGCCTGCAGAAACACTGAATCTTGTTTGGTTAGCAAAACTTGTGCTGTATTTACATGAACTCGTATGCAACAATTTAAAGGATAAAAGCCTCCCTAGCACAGAAATCAGTGTGAAAATAGGTCAGAGACCAAGCCTTTGGAAAACAACATTTGTGGGTAATGATAAAAGTACTGTGGAGTGATCATTCCAAAGTGGGTCAGGATTCTGTCTGCAGGAACAACACTCCTGCTTTATTTCTCCTGTGGAGTACTAATGTGCAAGCTACACCCCAGGACCCCCTTCTTCTGCAGGCAGAGGAGAAAAAAAAAAGGTTGCCTCTGCCCCAAATAGCTCCAAGTCAAAACTACAAATAAATTATAATGGATTCACAGAGTCAGAAAATGCTGTCAGAGGACAGCACAAGGAAATTAATCTGCCTACTAAAGGGTAGGGGGAATGCAGGACTGAATGCATCTGAGTTTGGTTTTATTTTGCTTTTCTACCAGCCTCTTTCTCCCATTATTTCCTTCTCTCTAGGATCTTAAGACATCTAACTCATTAAAAATCTTCTTTTTAATTATCTGCCAGGAAAAAAATTAGCATAATTAAGGACATTGAAATTTAGATTAACAACCAACCTAATACATGGCACGGCCTGCAAGAAGAGAACATTTCTTTTAAATCATCATAGACTTCCCAAACATTTCCTTTTGGTTTCTGTCTAGATTTCTGCTTGGTATGGCTTTGAGAACACATTTGAGCGTGTATCACTTGATCTGTTCAGCAGTGTGCTCTTGTTGGGTTGTTTTTTTTTTCACTGAATCCCAGAATCACTGAATGGTTTGGACTGAAAAGACTTTAAAGATCAACTAATTCCAAACCCCTGCCATGGTCAGGGACACCTTCCAGTAGAGCAGGTTGCTCAAAAAACCCCACCCAGCCTGGCCTTGGACAGCCACAGCTTCCTGATGATTTGCCATACATTCCAACAGGAGCTCCATCCTGCCAAATGCCTGCAAGAACAGGGTCTCACTGCCCTGAGGTGAAGCAGGTGAATCCAAGTGCCACTGGTAGGAGACTGAATTTCAATCATCATTTTATCATCAGTGCTGGTATGACTGGGTTTCAGGTGTAGGCAACCTGAGTACCTAAAACCACAATTGAACATACAAAATTAAATAAAACTGGCATAAATAAGATAGGAAAACAGCTTTCCTTAGCTCACTTACAGAAATAAAGGTGTGTTTCTTCTTTGGCTTACACACACACAAAAAAAAAAAGTGACTTCTTGAACTCTGTGTTCCCTTCTTGCCTGCCTTTTAGCAATCCCTTGGGAATTTTAAGTCACTAGTCAGTTCAAGCCAGCAGAGAAGTGATGTGGGAAGTGTGTTGTGCCTGAGGGATTCAGAGGATGCTGTCACTACAGGGGGAATGCTGACCAGTCTCAACACCAGGGCTGTGCTTGGTGAAGGAATGTTCTGGTGGGGCTCCTCTCGTGTAGGAAATACCAGAAAAACTAATGGTGCTGCCAGGGACTGGCTGGGGGTTCTTGTGCTGCAATTGCACCCTGTAAAATAGATGTTCTTTCTGTTTTGATGGTTTTTCTGACAGTAGCAGTGTGATAAAGGTGCTGAAAACCCAAAGTGCCCCTACATCCAGAGCTGCCCAGACCTTCTGTACGTCTCTGATGCGCACCCACTCAACAAAGTCTGGCACTTGTAGGTGTCCAAAACCCTCAATGGATACAATTCCCTGAACAGCAGAGCCAAAACAGCCTCAGCATTGTCTGAGTAAATCCCCACTGCTGCCAGAGCCCCACGCCAGGGAAGGCATGAGCAGGACATTCCATGATCCACGGGGCTGAGCTCAACCCACTGTCACAAATCTTAGAGGAAACCAGGTTTCATCAGCTCTGCCTCTCCCAGAGCTGTGCTGCTGCTAAGGTGAGAATATCCCCTCGGTGTGGAAAAAATATGAAGCCTGAATAAATTAAAAACGGCAGCTACGTTACACGTTACTGTCATTTAATTAACATCTCATAATGTGTTGCTTAAGGAATCAAGGCTCTATCAGGATGAAGCCTATAAGCATTTTCCCTGTTTAATCAAAAATGTAGATCACATCACATTTTATTTCTTAAAAAAATTACACACTTATTGAAAAAGCTATGATTAAATTTTATATTAAGTGCCATTTCTCTGAATTAATCCTCCTCCTAAAAAATCAGTGTCAAAGAGGAACATGGAAATTAGTGTATGAAATTTGGAAATCTGCAAGGATAGATAGATGGGCTCATTTGACTTTATTAAATTTTGTTCATTGTACACCAATAATGACTTGACAATATTTATCCCTATAACACTCTATGTGAATATATTCTGACATTGTAGTTTGGACTAGACATCTCTTCTTAGACAACCTGGCAATTCCTACTGGAAGAAGCTCTTTTTTTAGGTTTCCTATTTTCTTTTCTTTTCTTTTCTTTTCTTTTCTTTTCTTTTCTTTTCTTTTCTTTTCTTTTCTTTTCTTTTCTTTTCTTCTCTTCTCTTCTCTTCTCTTTTCTTCTCTTTTCTTCTCTTTTCTTTTCTTTTTTCTTTTTCTTTTTTCTTTTTTCTTTTCTTTTCTTTAGCTATGGTGGATTTGTATTATTTGGACTGAAATTGCATGTGCTATCTGCCTGCTTCTAGTTAATAACCTATTTATTTTAGTCATCACCATTCAGATCAGAGGCAGGGCAGGGATGTTCTCATATATTTTGGTGCACAGCATGAAATTTAGATAAAGTGAGGTGAAGGAAGCAGAGCATTTTTTACTGTCCTTGAGAGGAGACCAGACCACAGAGCTCCCGTGAACGCTTCACTACCATGTGCTTGGCCCTGGCACATTGAAACTCAAGATGCAATATTCACAGCCACAAAGAAAAGGAGAAAGATGCAAGGTGCAACCCCAGGGACAGAGATTTTGGAAAAGCTGTTTGAGGATGAAAGCACAGCCATTAAAACAAAGGTGACTGACAAAGACACATGGACCCAAGTATGGGATCCAGCCTTCAAAACTGCAAAGAACACTTAACTTAGAGCTGGGATAAAGAGGAGCTTTAGCTGCCAAACACATTGTGCAATTCTGGTGCCTTCTGAAAATTCACACCTTTTGGATTATAAACTCAAAGAAATTCAGTTAGTATTTCCCGTCACATTGCACTCTACAAATAATTTCACCAATATTTTCTGGACAGAGCAAAGCAAACATGAATGTCACAGACTCACCTCCAAGGACATTCATCAGTCACTTCCAGAGGATAATTTCAGTGGGTGCAGTAAATCAGTATGGAACCCATGTTCAACCAGCAAAATGTAATACAAAATTGGTGCCCTGAATATGCTCAGAGGCTGATGATAAAAATATTGTGTGATTATATAATTGCAGGCTATGCCACCATGGGCATGCAAGAGGGACTGAGCACATTTGTGAGCACTTGACTACAATCCTACTTTTGCTCTTTGACATAAGAGTTGGTAATCTCAGAAGAGATGTGATGAGCCATGCCCTTCCTGCTTGGCACAGTTTGAAGGGCTGGGCTGAAGCACTGTGATGTTGTGGTTCAGGTTTTCTGCTGCTGTCTTCTCCCTGTGCTGAGTGCCACAGAGCTTCACCTGGGTAAGCAATGTCAGCAGATTTTATCACCCTCTTCATGGAAAGGAAAGGACAAATTGGCCTGAAAAAACACCTTTTCTAAGGGCTTAATTAGGTTTTATTATTCTGAATTTGTACAACGTTCTGGCTGACTTTATTGAACCATAAAGTGTGATAAAACTGCATTAAATTTTGCTCTCTACCTAGCCAGACAGCAGAGAACATGAATGATCTCACAATAGCTCTACATATATACTGTTGAATATAGAAGTTTAGTCTGTACTAGAAGTAATGGTAAGAATAAAGAAGAAGATAGCAGTCAAAAAAAGATGCTTTAGTTGTTTTATTTTATTAAAATTAATCATCCAGCTGGATAGGGCTTGCTTTTCAGTATCAGGTAAGCTTTCCTTGAAACCCAGTCCAGACAGAAACAAGAAGCTTGAAACTTAAATTATAGGGAAACAGAAGTTCTGGGTGGAAAATAATCAATCTTCTCAGTGTTAACACCTCCTTTCAAGGCTCACTGGCATTCTCTCTGAGCTGTGTGGTGCATCTGTTTGCACAAGAGAAGCAATGGCTGCAGGTAGACGCTGAGCCTGGAGCTACAGAAGCATCTCCCCTGTGAGGTGTCTCAGTAATGGATTGTGAGGGGCTTGGTGGCTCCACTGCCCCTTTCATGGACTCTGCTGGTGGAGAGTCTGTTCCAAGGAGCTGCCTGACACTTCTTGTAGCTCTTGGCAGGTCCCCCAGGTCTATCTCACTGTCTGTGATGTAGGAATATTGATGTTTGCCCA
This sequence comes from Sialia sialis, assembly GCA_009812075.1. Taxonomy (NCBI): domain Eukaryota; kingdom Metazoa; phylum Chordata; class Aves; order Passeriformes; family Turdidae; genus Sialia; species Sialia sialis. The sequence continues at coordinate 2,930,145 of VRYO01002114.1, read as the reverse complement.
GATGGGGCTAATCCTGTACAGATGTGTTCATGCATGTCTGAAATGGACTCAGTCATTCTGACTTTGAAAAAAGATATCAAACAGGCATTTCCCTGGCAGGTATTCCTGTCTTAACTGACACGTCAATGGAATTGATATGATTGTCATTTTGCGAGGACAAGGAAGAAAAATCACTTTTCCTTATTTCAGCATGGTTGTTTTACTCCAGAGGGAGCTCTTTGGTTGCTGCCACCTCAATGTCCTTGGTAGAACACCTTGGAGGGCACCAACTGACCATGAAGGGAACTGCTGACCACCCTGGTGGGATCCTCTGAGGTTCAACAGAGCTCTGAAAACACAGCACAGTTACTGCTGATCTCAGGCTAAACACAAAAAAAAAATCTGACCTCACAAGTCAGAAGCCAGGGATATTTAAATAAAATATATTGGACTTAACATGGACTTACTACAAAGGTAGCAAAGTTCATTGAGGGTAAATACCTGGTAAATAGATTCAGTCAAATGAGGAAAAAATCTGGAAATGTCCCATGAATTGCCTTAGCCTGCACTTGTCTATGCTGTTACATATTTCATATTTTGTTTTAGGTGTCCGTGGGCTGAGGTCTAGGAAGAAAAGAGAGAAAGAGAGCCCTCTGTTCTGTGGGGCTGAGGGAAAAAAGTTTATGTGCAATACCTGCATGGAATCCTTGCAAAGATCTCATTTCATAATCACTGATCACATGTCAGAGCACAATGGGCACCACTGTAAGGAAAAGTTTCCAAGCCCCTCTTCAATAGTTAGTTGTTTTTGTATTCACAGAAATGGACTGTAAATAAGGTCCCAGGAAATGCAGTTTTAGTTTAGAAGCTACTGCCTATATCAGATAAAGGAAATTAATCGATTTGGTGATCACATCGGACAGAGGGATAAAAGTCACTTAATAGCTTTGCAGTTTATTATCCTTTTGATATCATATCTCATTTCCAGCGGGACTGGAAAACTCAATTTGAAGACAACTGTGATTTAATTTACAGCAGAGGAAGCTCAGGTCATTAGATAGCAACATGTTCAGCAATCATTAGAATTGCATAGTTGATGGTTGCCTTTCTAGACATTGGCATACCCAGCATGTAAGCAATACAGAGTGTGCAGATCTTTGACTGATTAGCCATTAATTTTTTTCTAAACCATTTGCTTAGCTGCCTGTGCAGAGAGTGACAGCATCTGGGTGGAGCAGGAGAAAAAACTTCATGTTTATGCTTCCATCTGCACACATCTACCCACACCTCAATAGAAGTAACATGGAGCTGAACCCTGTGGATTGAAGGAGTAACATTACACAGTTTTTGGTAAGATGCTCCATTTCAGTACTGTACTCTGTTACCCTATAAACAGACAGCTGTTGCTTTTCAGCATGTAATACCCAATTTATTAGACATTTAGTGATACCTGTGGGCCCTCAGATCAGAAAGCCTCTGACCATTATGGTTTGCATTTAAACATCCAGAGCCAACAGAATGACAACTTCAAGGCAAGTCAAGCTCCCACACTCCAGACAGGAGCTGGACACACAGGATAAACCCTAAAAGCAATTGTGACAAATCTTCTCCTGGGTTAAGCACAGATCTCTTTGTTCAAGGCCTGGTTGGATGGGGCTTTGAGAAATTGTCTTTGAAAGCCAAGAGATAGAAATTCTAGAAACAGACAGATATCTCAAGAAGACAGTTTAAATTTTAAGCTGCTCTATACCTCCCAATATCTGATTCTTTAGTGTAAGCCTCAGACCTAATGTACAGAGTTATGTTTCTTATGACATTGTTTACATAGCAACATGAATGTGGGCAAGGTTTTGCAGATGGCTGAAGACAAAATCCTTAGGGAGGAGGTGGTTTAAATATAAGCAACAATCAATATAAATTCAACCTTTCTGTAGCTAATGACAGTTTTTAAATTCATACTTCATTTACAAAAAGGATGACAGTGAACCACTCTAGTTATGAATTTCATTGATAGCATTCTCCTTGGCTGACAAACATACATCTCACACTGGAGGAGTGAGCACTTGCATTAAAATGTCTGGAATATTCTGGCTTACCCAGCTCTGACACAGCATTCAACTCGCTGGGAATGTTATGCTTTGCATGAGAAAGGAGCATCTTTTGTGGGGCTACAGATATTGCCTTGTTTTAACAACATCTGCAGAAACAAACCGTGATAACGATCACGCCTTATTGTGCATGAATAACTGCACTTTTCACGCTTTCATGGGAGGCTGGGAAGAGGAGCATGAGCATCAGCTGAGTGAGAGAGACATCCACCATGTGTTCTGCAGGAATTATGAGCATCAGACACATGATTTATGTGTCCCCACAGGACCCAGGTACAACAGCGACAACTAAGATCAAAATTGTGATTAAAAATATAACTTTGCCAGTGCCTTCCTATTCTTGGCAATGCCTGGAAGTACCTGAATTCAACCCTCACACATGCTTTGTGTAGCTCTGTGCACCCCCAGAACAGTCCTGAGGCACCTATAACTGAACTATAAAAAAAGCTTTGCTGTCCCTGGTATTTACAGTGGCTGTGTCTGCTGCCTCCTCACATGAGATTTTTGTGCAACAGCCTGGTGGTGAGGGAGGGCAGGGAGGGAGTGACTCCTAGGTCCTGCTCCCAGGATCTTGTATAGTTCATATTTAATAAGACCTTACTATAAACCATGGGAGCTGAGGGCAGCACCAAGGTGACAGCTCCTCCTGAGAGTTGTGTTATCAGCACTGGTCCAGCCAATCATTCCCATGTGCCTCATCCTGATGTACAAAAATGTGCAAAAACGTGCAAAAATCACTGTAACACATCTTTCTGCCCAGTTCCGCTCTGGCAGCTTCATTTGACCCTACAGATGGACACAGCGAGCACTTTTGGGGCTGGGTCAGTTCCCACACCTGAGCAGACCTTATTGAACTGTACCTAGCATTGCCTAACCTCTGGTTTCATTTCTCGAAAAGAATAAAGGTCCTTTCTCTTCTGGTAAAATCTGCTTGAGAAGTGAGACCACTCAGCTCTGTTAATATATCTGATGTTGGGCTTCAAGGTATGAAGGAGGAAGAGATTTCCAAGGGCGTGGAACTTTTTATAGAACCTCCAACATGCCTTGGAATAGCATCCTCTTTGGTATTGTTTGACTCCTGTCCTTTTGGGAAGAAGGAAAACTATTCTGATAATTTAGAAAAACATAATTCTAGATGGATTTCGAGGTTTTGCTAAGCATCAAACTTAAACAGAAAAATCTTATTACAGTAATTTCACGACTACAAGGCACGCCTTAAAGCCTAAAATTTTGATTGAAACCCGGAAGTGTGCCTTATAATCTGGTGCACCTTAAATATGGACAGAGTTCCGAAATTTGCCAACCC
>VRYO01002114.1:2891388-2925659 GCA_009812075.1 Sialia sialis | reverse complement strand
TTGGTCTGGGGGGGGTGTGTGCCACAGCTCCCATCTCTCACTTGCTGTCATATGTGACTCACAATCCCCATTTGGCTGAGAGTTTTGTTAGTTTTTCCAGCACAGTGGTAGAGAGAGCATTAATTGGGCTAATTATTGTGAGCTATAATTTAACTCAGTAATCAAACTCATAAACCAGACATTATCAAATTTATAAACTCAGCATGCTCAAGTGCACTTAGCGATAATGAACTTGCTGAGTCAGATTATTCTCTTCCCACTGTTGATAATGTCAGGAGCACATTTGGACTGTCTTGATTTTAGTATTTTCCACTGCTCTATTACATGGAGAAGAAAAGCTGGCAATGCTTGAAAACAGAACATTCTATATAGTTATTTTTTAAACCTAAAGCAGAAACTTCATTTTTTGCTTGCATGTTCTAACTCTGCAAGACAGGGTTGTTTTAATTTTCACTCTAATGCAAGTGAATCTTTCATTACTTTGTGCACCTCAGTCCTTTCCTCATAATCATCTTTAGGTAAGACAAACAAGATTCTGGTATCTACAAAACTTCATTTCTACAGATTCAGAAAATTTTGGCCTCTTTACATAGGTCAAATGTTGTGCCAACAGAAGCAGGGCTGACTTCCTAACATTGTTGTATTAACATACCTCAATTTTAGCCTGGGGGAGAGGGAAATGATGTTGTTTGGAATGAGATGGTAATTTACTTTCCATGCTTTCTCAGTCCTAAGGCATCTTTTCAGGATGAGACAGCCAGCTGTGTAAATTGAAATTGGTGAACAATTGTCCACTGGAGGCTCTAACATCTGAAAAGCAGAGTTATACGCTCTTCTCTGTCCATGTAGAATATGGTGTTTTCATTTTACAGGGATAAGGGATTTACTGTTAAATTAATGGACATTTCAAACTGCAGTGGCAACACGTGTTGCCGCCTGCATTACTGGGAAATAAGTTGCATCTGTTCAAGTTATCACTTGGAAAGAAAAGCTTCCGGTTTCTGTGTGATGGCATGAGAAAATAACACTTTCTCCCCGTGTGCCAGGGGAAATGAGGTCAGAGGCTCTTGCCACATGCCTTGCAAGTGGATATCTCATGTACAAGTTCGGACAGGCATTAAATTGGTTATGCTTCAACTTCTGATTTTTGTTTTCATTAACATCTGCACTCTTGCGTGGCCCGAAGCGCTTTGTCCTTTTTATAGCCTTCCTTGGTAAAGCTGTGGAAAGCTGATCTCAAATTCACATTAATGGCCTTGGATTTTCAGGTCATTCCTTGCAGCAAAGACTCCATTCTGCTGCTTTTCTCATGGTGTGACACCTCTATCCCCGTGGATATCCTCGCCTTCACAGCCTATCTTCACATCAGTGTTTTTAATTCTGCTTGGCTAAGTCATGACATCAGTCTTCACAGTAACTCAGACCTAAGTGCATCTTGACCAAAAGGATCAGAAAGCTACCACACTGCATCCCACACAGCTCTGAGGATTAGTGGGAATTTGTCCTACACACCACAAAAACCTGAAGCCTACATGCACTCCTCAAGGTTTATGTGTGATCATACACTCTGATCCCTGAGCTTATTCCCCATCCTCCTGAGCTGAGAACAGGAAAAGTAATATGTCTACATTTTTTGCAGCAAGACAGTGCATTTTGCAGACAGTAATTATAGTGGTTCTATATATACAGCTGAGATATAAAATAATATGAACCAACTTTGATTCAAATGTCTGTCTGCATGGCAAGACAACCTGGCAGAAATCACAGTGGTGCTGACACCAGTGCACCTGTATAATTACAAGTTGTTGGTGTGAGGACTGAAGGGTATTGCATGTAGGTGAAAAATTAGGGAAAATTATTGTGAGGTCAAGTAACTCAGGCTGTTCAACCATTATTAGAAGCAGCACAGGTGTGATAATGAGTCAACTCCTCTTTCCCATCAGAGAAGTAGGATCACAGAACCATAAAATTATTTAGGTTGGAAAAGACCTCTAAAATCATCCACTCCAACCATTAACCCAGCACTTCCAAGCCCACCACTAAACCATGTCCACGAGTGACACATCTGCAAGTTTCTTAAATCTCTCCAGGGATGGTGACTCCCCCACTGACCTGGGCAGCTGTTCCAATGCCAGACCACTCTTCTGGTGAAGAAATCTTTGCCAATATCCAATCCAAACCTCCCCTGCTGCAATTTGAGGCCAGTTCCTCTATCCTGTCACTTGTTACCTGGGAGCTTGACCTCCACCTGCCTCCACCCTCCTGTTAGGCACTTGTAGAGAACGATCAGTCCTCCTAGGAGTCTCCTTTTCTCCAGGCTAAGCTCCACCAGCTCCCTCAAATATTCCTCACCAGACTTGTGGTCCAGATCCTTCCACAGATTTGTCTGTTTAATGGATTCCTCTTTTCTACATGCAGCAAAGCTGTAGCCTAGACTGAAAGAACTTGCACTAAGAGATCAATTTGACTGTGAACCAAGCTGTCACATAAAATAATTCCTTTTAAAGTACATTGATATCATTAAGCAGCTCAGAACTTCTGCTTCAGCTCAGGCTAAGCAAGCACAGCTCTAGAAGTGTGTTCCCAACTCATTTTAACCTGGCAATAAATGCTTTTTTTCCCCCTCATCTTCATTTTCTTGCCTTTCTGAGTTTAAGAAAAGATCATGAGGCAACACTGCTACCTTGTCAATCAGGTGACAGGCTGTGTTTTTCTATTTAGACAAGATAGGTGGTCATTCTGAGGAATAAAAGATAGGTTCTGTCCCTGAAATCTGGCAAAATATTTAAAAATAGTACCCATACAATGGCAAATTCTTCTAAGTATCACTAAAAAATGATAAATCCTAATTTTCTCAGGCCTAATCCTGCAATATATTTTGTACACATAACCTCCAAGGTCAAAGGAAGATAAAAGACCTGGAAAAATACCCTAAGTCTGTCACATACCTCATTGTTTATTACTTCTTCTATGAAGGAGTTTCAAGAAGCAAAAAAACATATAATTAAGACTTAACTGATGCTCCTATAATAACTGCTTTTGATTTAGGAGATAAAATTAAATTAGCAGATAAGCTCTTTTATTTCTGCTCAGCCACTAGCATATTCAAATAGGCTGCAACTTGTCCCTTTAAAAGGCACAGTAACAAAAACAAACAGGAAGGCAGTCACTTATTAATCTCTGTTTTTGTATAGCTATCTGGAAACTCTGCTTTGCTGTCATTATTTAAAACTCACAAACAAGACACGCTGTCAGTGATTCTTGGGACTGGAATTCATGGGAATTGTCTAAACAAAACATATTCACTCCTCTTATGTGTAACCAAATGCATAAATGTTGTTGTCTTTTTATCCTTTACAGATGGTTTGTATCTCCAGAGATTTATAGAAGAATTCATAAATTGGCATCACTGGTATGTCAGAAATGTGAAGCAGCCTCTGCTCCCATTGTTCCCTGACTGTGAACCTGCCTCTGGCTGAAAGAGTTTGCTTAAAATATCAGACTTGGAGCACAGCTCCAGCATGATCACGGAGCTGACCCTCTGCTGCTCGGGGACTCCTCAGGACTAAATATACAGCTTGATAATTAGGAATTGTCATCTCTTTTGGTCATCTCTTTCTACATCCTTTCAGTCTCCTGGCCTGGCACTGCAGCCTGACAGGAGATACTGATTAAATAACTCAAAGGGAGTGATTGTAACCAAATGCTCTGATGAGTGAACCCTCCAAGAGCTTCCCAATCAGAAGTGAGCTGGTGCACTTGTCATCAAAAGCAGCTTATTCATCCGACAATGACCTGTCAAATTGACTTGTTAGCATGGCAGATAATACTGCTGCCTTTTCCCTGCTTAGAGAAAAGCAGGGAACATCCCAGATGCTTTTGAATAACTTGCGAAGAGCATCAGGGGAAAAAAAATAAAACTATTCTACTTTCACCGAAGATTTGTGGAAAGGCTGGGAATTGAATCCAGATTGCCTGACTCCTTCTGCAGGGCCCTATGCACAAGGCCAGCCCCTCTTTTGAAGCTTGATGTTCTGTTCTTTCTCTATTTGACAGTCCTTTCCCTTGTTCTCATTTGTCTTTCAGATACGCTGAGTGGCTCATGTGAAGATTGCTAAAATCACAGTGCACAGGATTTTATCAGATATGATTCTTTTTAGAACCTGTGTTGCATATATGTCATCTCACACAAGAGCTGTGTAAATGGAGGAGGAGGAGATTTATATGAGAATGCTCATAGGAAATTCACCTGTGGAAGAAGAGCAGATCACTGAGAATTTATCCAAGCAAAACCAAAAGTTACTTCTGGGAAATTCCCAAGCCGTGTTATACAACACTGTGGCATCACAGTGCCTTCCCTGCAGAATTAATGATTATATCTTTCATACATTTCCTGCTCCTTGAACAAGTCCAGCAGCAATGGCAAAAAATGGATTTAAACTCAGTGGTTTTTTGAGAATTAGGAGATTCAATACTGGGCCAATCATCCACCAGAAAATTCCTTATGAAAGAAGAAATTCCTGAAATGTTTTCCAAAAATATTTAAAACTTGGATTTACCTGATTTTTTAAATGAATTCACCCCATAAATCTGACTCTAGATCTCAGATCTCATGATTTATTTTATCTCCGAATGGATGCATTTGGCAAAATGATTCCTAGATGTGTGCTCACCTTACACTCTGCAGGATTGTGTGATGATTTGCTAGGACATTAAGAGATTAGAACCCCAGCCTAAAGCTGGAATCCACTGGGCAGTGACCTTGTATATGTGAAGAGGCATAGGGATAACCTAGAGCAGGCTAAATACCCATTTCAGGTACAGCCAAAGACCATAATCTGGCCTGGATGCAAAAAATCCCTGGATTTCTGTGGCCAAGTAGATGAGGCATAATTTTCTAATACTCTCATGGTGAAACAGGGCTCATCTTAGCAAGTGAAGCTACCAGGCCATTCAAGTGGAAAGAGAAGTCAAGGCAGATCCAACGATTTCACTAGATCCAACGATTTCACTCTACTTAGACCTTATACATGTCCAGGATAAAGCAGAAACACCCCCTTATTATTTTTTCCTCTTTGGAACTGCTGGAGCATAAAGATTTTTTCTTTCAGTGATTCTTCTTAGACACTCTAATATTTTAGTTACGGCAATATTTGCAACAGTCAAGAATCCCTTGATTGAGCAACTCCAAGAACTAAGAGGAATATGAGCAGCTGCAAGGGAGTGCACAGGACCAAAAAAGAGGCAAACCCAATTTTATCTGTGAGATTCCAGAGAGCAGGGATGAAGTTTGATTTGAGGGGAGGCGTAAACTCTGCACAGGAGAATGCAGGAGGAAGAGCCTCGGGGGAACCTTTGATGAGGGAAAACAATCTAGACATAAATAAAGACTTGAATGGATTTGTCCCTTCATTATTTTGGAGCCTGATCCAAAGCCCCATTAAGTCAATAGGAGGACTCCAGCTGGGGTTGAGGTGAAGAACTGAGGGTGCAATTTGCACACTACTCGTGTCACTTGGGAATTTTTCTGTGTTGGAGGGAAATTTGTTAAAGCACTGAGCTGATAGTGAGGAGCATTCAGGATACACTTTCATTGAGTTACTTGTTGCTGTCCAATAAAGTAAAATATAGGAAACCCTTTAGTGTTTCATCAAGTTCTTGCTCATTTCAAAGAGGAGCAATATTTCTGTGTCTGGCTCACATATTAAAAACTTTCCCTGCATATTAAGTTTCATTTTTTTTGTCATAGGCTTGGCTTCAGATCTTTCTATGACTTTTACTAGGGGCTATTTTTGAAGGATTCAAGTCTGTTTTGCCAGTATAACCTTCAATTTCTAATGAGTGTTATTTCAAAAGAGACTTTTCCACTGGTAGGTAACAGAAAATAAAGTTACCTCGAAATTTAATAAGCATTATTTACTCTGTATCTACTACTAAATCCCATCATACATCCTGCTTTCTAAAATGCTAGAGGTTATGATCTCTTCCTATTTGGCATATAGAAGTTGAAGAAACATTAAATTATTTCACTTGGGGGAATCAGACTTATCTTTTTTTACATTTTGATTTTTTAATTTGCATGGCCAGGTAACATTGTTGCCACCATTGAATTTAAGAAAGCTTTTTTTAAAAGTGCTGTATTTATTCTTCATTTTCAGACAAACATTCTCCTTCCAGTATTATGGTGATAATATATATATAATATATATATTTTCATCATAACATACAGATGTCTTATGCACTCTTCCCATTTCTTCAGGGCCCAGTGCAAACTTAATTACAATTTTTGCAAAAGCTTTCCTTGAACATTAATAGATTTTAGATAAGGGATAAAACATGCCATAAATTCACATACATTGTGTGTGTATGTGTGCCTATATAAATCACTTGCAAACCATGTTAGATTTCTTGGTGAATGTTGTTTTTTTTTAACAATACATATATTTGGGGTGCAATAGCCTGCTCACACCAAGAAGCTTTTTTAAATCAATAGTAGATATAAATCTGTATCTGTAGCTCCCAAATGCATTGCCATTATCCACAGTGGGTTTTTGGTTTTTTTTATAACATACCTCCTGGCTTGTATTTTTAACTTTGTTACATTAATTGTCCTGCAATACCTGGGAGACAATTAAAATGAGCACGTGAAGTTCTGTGGTATGAAATATTTCTACCCTTGATCTACAGGGATCCTCTTAGTGCTGCTTTATTGGTAAAAAATACATAAGCAGCTTCTCCAGTTCAAGGAATTTTATTTCATTTTTTAATCCTGTCAATTGACTATCTTTGGAGGGTTTCTGAAAATGTGTTTGAAGAAATAATTAACAGACTGTTATAAATTATAATAACCAGTATTTCCCAAATTATTTTCTGTCCTTTAATGCAGCTTGAACAATTTTTAATTTTCTTAAAAATGGAAAAAATCTGTTTCAGCCCAAATTTTTTTCCCTCTCCCTTACATCACCAGTTAGATATTAAATATAATATGCACATTAAAATGTAAACATCACCACAGTGAACCTTTCTCTTTTGATCATTTCGAATTTGACTATTAATACTTTAATTTTCCTTACTCTGTGTGTGTGTGTAAGCGTATGAGTGCATGCATGTGCCTCTGATCTGGCTTATACACTGTACTAAATTGTTCAGTAAATACTCAGCAGCAGGATAAGGTCTAACTGGAAGAAAATTGTTGTGAGTTACAGGAAATTAAAAAATTCCTGCAATACCAACCCACTACTCAAAGTCAATCTGTGGTATCCCACAATCCACTCGGCTCTGAAGTCAAGCCAGAATGATTTTTGAAGAGTAATTTCAAGCCTTATAAAGGGTCACATCATGTATTAAAGCCATATTTGCTTCTGTGTTTTGTAAATTTTGAACTCATTACTAAACCTTTGTCTCTTATGCTGTACGTCTGGCTCTGAACTCTCCTTCATCAATCTGATCCTTAAAACTCCAACAAAAAAAATTAAAAAAAAGAAAAACACGGAGCACATTTTGCATGTGAAAAAGTGGTAAAACATAAATAGTTACAATCTCGAGGTGCCGGCATTTAAGGGAAGCTTTAAGAGGCTTATCTCTTTTTTTGGTACTTTAGATAGCAAAATCTCGAGCAAGAGGTTGCCCAAAACTGCTATTTTCTGGCCACCTCTGGGAAGTGCTGAGTGCCCTCAACTCCTGTTGACTTCACAGGAGATTAAGAGAGCTCAGCACCTCCAGTATCAATCCCACTGAGATATATCTGTATCTACACACATACATATATGGACATAGAGATTTATATAGAAAATGAACTGCTAACAAATAGTGGAATGACTACTCTTTTTCTTGCCAAGCTCTTTGTGAAAGGATCCGACCCAAAGTTAGAGGTAAAACCATGTGTAATTTACGATAAGCAAAACGTGTCTATAAACAAAATGCAATTGGAAATCTGGGAATCATTTATACAGAAAGTGCTGGCAAAGTGCAGGCATATGTGTACAAAACAGTGCAGCACCTCTACAGATTTCAACAGTTCCATTTCTAAAGTTCCTGCACTAAGCCTTTATCGCAACCTGGGGCTGAGAAACAACACTCTGTTAAAGACATGGAGTTACCCCCACAACATTCAGAGCTGGGGTGGGACTGCACATCTTCAAACCCAACAAAGCTGTGTGCACAGCTTGGGTTTTGATTCTTCTAAGCTCCCTTCTCCTGACAGATCCCATCACTGATCTGCTCTCACTCAAGGCTTCCCACGGTATTTCATTGTGTGCCTACATCACATTTACACTGGCTGCTCTAAATTCCTCCTGTTTTCCCTGAATGCTTTCTTTTTATCCTGATAACAGTCCTGGGGTGAATCAGCTAAAAGAATCTGCACCAATCTAAACAGGGATTCAAGGCCAATATCCAGTAAAGTGGTTGCAAAATTAGAATGAGAAGCAGCTTGGGCAGGGCTGCAGCCTGCAGCAGCACACATGATGAACCACATGGGAAAAGCTCCCCATCCTGTGCCTTCCAGTGTGTCTGTCCCAGGGATGGCCCAGCCGGGTCTGACACGAGCAGAAAGCAAGAAGGATGTGTTTTGGCCTTGCTCCCTGCCCCATGGAGCACATGGGGAGGGTCAGAGCTGGCCAGGTAGGCAGCAGAGGAGCACCCAGTCCTGCTCTGAAGCCAGGCAGGTTTTCCTGAGCTGCCAGGGTGTGCTGGGCCAGCTGCACACATCTCAGCTGGGCTGGATGAGGCTCTGAGCTCTGCTGACACACCAGCACATCTGTGTGTGCTTGGCCAGGTGCACACACCTCCTCCCCACGCCTGTGCTGCCCTTTCTCAGCACCTCAGGCTCCAAGAGACCACAAAGATGTGGCCTGACCACACAGAATTTGGAAGTCCCCTGCACTGAAGGGGTTTGAGTTTCAATATTCAGTATGAACACAAGCATCCCATCTCTACAGCCACCATACAGCAGGAGCAGTCTTAGGCATTCATCTTGATTCCAGGGCAATGTTATTTAGCCTGCACAGGCTGCAGCACTACCAAGTTCTGGTTCTCTCCACAGCCTTGGTGCCTATTTTAGCAGCTTGAATAGGAATCTTAAACACAACCTTAATTTCCCACCTGTAAAACTGGACTATAGTACTCATTAGGGCAAGTAGTATTCTGTAGGTGTGGGGGGAAGAAATGTCTTGAGAAAGATTATGGGGATTAGCTCATGCTACTATGATGAGGCAAATTTTCATGGCAGAAAGCAAGAGAATTGAGAATAAAGCAGAACTGGGCAAAATTAAAGGATTATGGAGGCTGCAGAGAAATTCTACTGCAGCTAGTGAGATCCAAACTTTGCTCTGAGACAAGCAAGGCACAAATTCTTGTGCCTGATAATACATGGCAGGTGGGTGATATGTGTGATATCCATCAGTCATGGACATCTGAGGTGGGCAAGAGTGCAATATTAACAAGTATTCTACCTGAATGAAGAATCAAATTCCAGATGTGAAAGAATATCTGGTAAAAATACAAAGAACACTGAAATTGTGATATAACATATAGTAAAATGTGTGGAGGAAAATCTATAGAAGAGGATAAGAAAAGCAAAAGCTTATTTTATTTTTGTTTCAAGCAAATTATATTGTGTAGAAGATAGCATGTTGATGTTATAGCACATAAACATATAAATTGCTAATCTACATTTCTTAGTATAGGCATAGGCTCAAAGGATGTTGCATAGCATCTGTCTCTACCTGAATTTATCAGTACAGTTCTGCTTCAGTTCTTGCAACAGAACCCTCTAAGCCAATAAGAAGTAGACTAAATGACATAAACCGGCTAATGCATCCCCACCTCTGACACAACTATACACGTGGTTGTTATAAAATTATGTTGATGCATTTCTTTAGAGCTGTAAAATTCAATATCTGGGAGATTGGTTTGAGGTAAAGTGCATCAGAAGCAAAATATAAAGAAAGAGGCATTCCTGGAAGTTCAGTATGTCTGATTTGGAAAGGTTTTCAGCCAAAAGAGAGAGAGGTCTGATCCAGTGTGATCATTCGAGCCCCTCAAGCACTCCCTGCTCATTTGGTGGCAGACCAGGTGACTACATTCACACACAGGTGCCAGGTCCTTTAGAATGACTTCAAAATCTCAGTTTTAACAAATGAAGCAGCCCAGTGAAGCTGGTTCTTTCAGAAATCCAGTGGCTGGGAACATTGCAAAGACGTCTTGAAGAAAAAGTCAGTTTGGATCAAAAATCAGACCCTCACCCTGCTCTGCACAGGAAAATAAGGTTCTCCAAATGGCCCACAAATTACACATCCATTTCTGTGCACATCCCCTCCTCCCTCATGTTTTCTGAAAAGCAGGTAAATAAAAACTGAAAGAATATGATTATTACACTCTCTTTGTACATGGAACATTCAGGACACAGTAATTGCTAACTCACAGAAGCAGTTTGGGGCTATTTTGTAGTGCCATTAAATACTTACTTATTGTAGAGATGGGTGATGAAAGAAACCCAAATTAAATTGACAGAAAGAAACTAAACTCATTTAAATATTTGCACAACTGATTCAGATGTGATTTCCTTCTAAGAATATAGGGTGCAAAAAGAAAAGCAAAAAATTAACATGGAACAAAATGGCAATTTTTAATGAGACAGTGGCAGCTCTGCCTTAACTGTGCTTAGTATTATTGCCATCAAAAATCCAGTTTTTCCCTCCCACTCTACAAATTACAGAAAATATCTTCAACTTCATGTATGGCATATATGGCCCATGGCCAGGAAATTGTTTGGGCAAATTTTAGGTCATATGTCAGACAGCAAATTTTTTTTTGAAAGTGAGTCACAGTTTGTCTATTTCTATTCTCACTATTCAGTCACACCATAAATAGCTGCTGCACCATGGGACTGATCCAGAAAACACAAAAATATATTCCTACACCTAAGATCTAGCCTGAGATGTGAAAAGCTTTTCATCACATTTTAAAATTCCTCTTATGACAAATTCAGAATTATGAGATTGGTAAATGTATAAATCTTTGAGATTTACAGCCAATGGAAAATTTGCCATGCTGGTGAGGTGTTTGAAAATCAATTTTATCATAAATGCCAGTCCGTAGATCAGTGATATCAGCACCACACATTTGGGGCTGAATGAGGGGGGTCTGTCTTTGGAACACCATTTGAAAGCAGTTTGGTTTTCTTCTGGGCCATGGATATAGAAATTTTTGCCCTTCTCAGATATTTAGTGGCAGCATATTGAATTATATGAACTGACAGCCTCCATGCACAGGGAAAGAGGGACCTCCAGCAAATTCCAGCTGATGTTTTGGATAGGGGCAACTGTGAGGCCAGAGCTGGATACAGCTCCAGAAATCACGTCCAGGACTGACAGTCCTGGAGGACAGTTAAGGTTTCCAGGTTTTCATTCTTCATTAAATGTGTTTTCGCTTTCTTATGAAACTAAACTCTAGAGAGGAGTGGATTTATATGAATCCTATCTCTGCCACATTTTAAGAAACTCTGTGTTATAGCTTTTTACTTTAAAAGAATTCCTCTTTTTAGTAGGCCTGTGGGTCAACATGTAATTCAACATACTTTAAGCATGACCAGGCAGAAGTATTCATGACCAAAGTTAAAGTTTTCTTCATAATGGAACATATGATTGTCATCATGTGGAATTTGGGCATCAGCAGTGACTGACATATTTGTGGTACTGCTCCTCCAGGAATTTGATTCCCACCAATAAAAGACCAGAGTCATTTGATGTTTATATTGAATCTTGCCATTGGTTTTGACATAACCAAGTTGCTTTTGATAATCCATTAAAGAGTTTCTGGAAAGTATTCAAGTTAAAATATCTTTTTATTAAGCTAATGAAAATCACTAGCCTGATATAAAGAGGTGCAATTATCAAGTCCACCTTGGAATAGCTTAGCATCTCTCATTTCATCCTGGTAAAATCACAGTGCAGCCATAATTTAAATAGGAGCCATCCTTTTAAAGGGTTGTGACTGAATGTTTTAGGTTAGCTGTAAGTTTTGGTAATACCTTCTGGATGTCCAAAATGCAAACTGATACTTAGTACAAAAGTCCCCAGCTTCCAAAGAATCATTAAAAGTTCATTCAAAAAAAGAGCCAGGAAATCCATACATTAAAAAAAATTATGACATTTCTATATGAAATGTGAAGACACATAACTGGTCAATCTCCAGATTTGAAAAGCCATTAGAAAAATTCTCTGCTTTTATTTTACTGGAGATAATACAGTTTTAGTCTAGCCTGGAAGTCTGTACTATGAGGCAAGTTTGACAACCCACAGAGATGTTCTCTGTTTCGTCTTTTTAAAATAGCCATTTGTAGTAACTTAATACTCAGCTTCACTGAAATCATGAACTGCAGGTTTTGATGCCAAATCCTGCAAATTAGTTCAGCTGAAGTTGAGTTTGATTACAATTCCAATTTAGTTCAGAGAGGCAGAAATTCATTCTCAGGTTAAAGTGCCTCTAGAATGAAAGACGCTGGAAATGTATGCTGAGATCCAAATTCCAAAATTCCTCATTCTTTCGAATTTTGAGTGAATGGATTTTATGTAATCCAGTATTTTAAGCCAAATAGAGTCACATATTCAAGCAGCACATCACACAAGCCTCTACATTAATTAAATGGAATGGTCATCTCCTGCTTCCTGATGGCTTTTTCTGGTTCTTTCACCAGCCCCACCACATCAGCCATGGTACCAAGCACTTGAATGGAGCCCAGTGAGTCTGCTTGTCCCTGCATACTAATAAAATCAGAATAAGCTGGGTTTTCTGAAGCTCTGCTTCATTGTTCAAGGTAAGGAGGCAAGGATAGATACATCTAAAAGATTGTTTTTCTTTTCTCATAAAGTCTTGTTGTGAAAAATTCTATTTGAAAAAGGGAAACTTATTGAAACATCTTCCAAAATGACAGTTCAGAAGTTTTTGTGTCTGAAACCACTTTTAATTACACAATTTCCTTCACTTTGATTGAAAAATAAGTGTTGAAATTCAGTATGAAAAACCTCATGCGCGTCCAGAATAATTGCGTCCCATCTGGCCAAGAGAAATACTTTCATCCATCAAGAGTTTGTTTTCTCAATTTCTCAGAATTTTGGAAAAAAATTACTCAGAATATCCTTTTATTTACACAGTTTTTAAACAATGATTTGGCCTGTTTGTTTTGGAGTTACCAGGAAGCCAAGAAAACAGTCTCATTCTTGATGATCTCCCTACTGTTAGGAGGCAACATAAGAGAGAAACTGCTGTTGTGCAATGTGAGGAGATGGGAAATCAGGGAGCAAGACTGAGAAATACAAGGGAAAGGGTTGGAATCAAGAGAGAAGAAGGAGTGAAGGCACAGGCAAGGAACAAAGATATTATTTCTTTCATGGGGAATTCTGTCTCTTCTGGATCTGGTGGGGTGCATCCAAGGAATCCTCCCGTATGGAGGATAAGGAAAAGAGCCCAGAGCCAAAGAGTGAACAGCACTGCAAAGCCCCCAGCCACAATTATAACTGACAGAACATCATTTTAAAAGTCTGCAGAATAGAGAGATGTTCAGTTTCCCAGCAAAGTAAAATTCCATGGAAAGCAGGTATTGCTAGGGGCAGAAGGGGTAGAGAAATTGAAGGGACATCATTCAACCAGCTCCAGCTTTCTGTCAAAAATAGCCTTGCTGCAAAATCTTCAGTCAATCTTGTATGGGGTTGTTTCTTAAACTTGAGACCATGCATGGTTTTTAAATCTTTGCATTCCCTTCTCACTTTTTAATGTGAAGTTCAGTTAAACCTGTATTTCTCTAAATTATATGTGTGCTCTTAGAGTAAGTAGGAAGAGGTGGTTTTAACTTTAAGTTAGAGCTGGGGTTTAATATGAAAGGAGGTAGAGTCTGTGAATGGGTTACATCAGTTATAAGGGGCAACAAAAAGTCTGCTGACAGATTATATACATGCCTATATTTGGATAAGATCACAGAATAAAATTACTGCTGAATAAATCATCAATAAATATATAAATGCTGGTTTCCTCCTTATGTGGATTTTCAGCCTATCAGCATTGTTTTTATTTGCACAGAAATATCTTCCACCTGTACACTTGAAGAGAATTAAGCAGCCAGACAAAGCTTCCACTGTTCCTGAATTTCAAATTTAAGTTCACAGTGCAACGAGTTAGCACAGGCTAATTTGTTGGGGGCAGAAATCTCTATTTCGCAGCTGGTGTGCTCACATTCCAAATGACACTTCCCAGCTCCTCTCCTGACAGAACCAAGTGGTCTCCTTATGTGTGCATTCTCCAGGACCTTGTCAGCTGGATCACTGCCACTTTTTCTGAAAGCTGGCAAGCAGACGAGATGATGACGTTTTTCATTGCACCCTCCAGAAGGAAGTCTCCTTGTCTAATAGGTTTGCAACCCTAAACCCAGTGAATGTGCAGTTTTGGTCACCACAAGGTAAGATATGAAGTCAGTAGAGAATATCCAAAAGAGGGTAACAAAGATGGTGAAGGAGAAGCTGTATGAGAACGAGCTGAGGGCACTTGGTCTGTTCAGCCTAGAGAAGAGTCCCTCCATCTCAAAATATTCTGTGATTCTGTGACCCATCCATCTAGATCTCTGCACTGGTTTTTACCTCCTTGCTGTCTGAGTGCTGGTAGAGGATGCCACAGGTGCCTCAAGAGCTGTTGTCCATAAGCAAGCCTCTCTGCAAAGCTAATCCTTCCATACTAAGAGAATTAGGAGTGGGCTTTGGCTTCCAGCATCAGTTCAGGGTCCCGTTTTTCAAGGAGGGCACAGAGAGCATTGAAGATGTTGCTAACCTCCATACCAATGACTCTGAGTGGTAGGAGATGCCTCTTGAAAGCCAATATCTCTTAGCACAAACAGGAGACGTGAGATGCACAAATAGGAGCATGGATTTATGGCCTCACAGCTGTAGGGATCTGAGCTGCTATTTGTGTCTATTGCAAGTGGGGTAAACTGCTGCAAGACACAGGAAGGTTTTTATTTGGAGCTGACTGATTCAGCCATCTCAGGTAGAAATAGGTTGGTAGTTGTTCTGAGCTCTCCACATTCCTTCTCTTCAAATTCGTAATATAGCACAGAAAGGCCAAAGTTTAAATTCTCTGCTTGCCTTCTTTGCCACACTACCTCATATCTCCAGGCCAACTCTTCCCCATGAGGATCTCCCTTTAGTGGTGTACACTCAAATATTAAAATCATTTGTGGAATCACCTAAACACACTTGCCTTGAAGTGTGAGCAGAGCCCTCTTTGAGCACACAAAATCATTTCCCAGCCTGGTTTCTGTGCTCTGTAGCAGGTGTATTTTTCACAGACTTTTATCCTGGCACTACAAAAGGTGCATTTCACAACTTTGTGTCAAGGAATTTCATCCACAACAAGGCATAACATCCTGGCACTAGGCAAAAGTCTTTATGGGGACTATTTTATAACATGCACATGGAAAGGCATCAAGAGAGTAAACACCAATTAAGGGAAAGGCTAAGAACACTGTTAACCCCTAAGGTTCCAAGTAATCATCACCGAAGTCTATTTATTCAACCATGGAATTTGTGTACAACCACAGGGGATATGAAATGGAATTGAAATATGAGAAAGGGCTTGACTATGACTCCAACATAACAAGGCAGAGCTACTTTGATTCATTCCAGCAAAGATATTGGTGCCCTGTGATTCACACTGTGTAGCAGCATTTCAGTGCGTGACACTGCTGAATGTCCTTCCAGGATTTTCTCTGCCTTTTTAAATTAACTCACACAACTCTGTGTGCTGAACCAGCTCACTGAACAATGGCACATCTTCAGGAAAAAGGGCTTTCTGAAGAGAAATGTAGAGCTTGTAAGGTACCCCTGTAAAGATGGGCAACTGAGAACCCACAGGGAATCCTCTAATCCTTCACAGCAGTCAGAATGCCCTGGGTGAGTGCACAGATTCAGGTACTGAACAGTAAGGACAAAATGTGAACATGTACAGTGTCCATCCTGCGGCACTGCCGGCTATGGGGAGGGCATCCCACACATAAGGAGAGAAACATCTTTTAAGCAGAGCCAAGTGAGAAAAGGCCATCACTGGCTTGCTAGCAACATCCTAGATCCTCTCTACCTTCAAATGACAAGGCTTCAGTGCTGGGATCAACACCAATCTACCCCTGCTGCTAAATGGGAAAAGGAGCAGTGGATGCTGTGCAGGAAATGGGACATGAGCCTCACTCTCCAGGCTCTCACCTGGGAGCATCCCTGCAGAGCCCAGCAGAATCCTACAGACAGCTCAAATGGGCACAGAACCATCAGGGAAGGACTGAATAACACAGCAAGCTTCTAACATCCGTCTTAGAACAGCACCAAGTTTTTGTGGCTCTGCCTCCAGGAATGGCATAGGCAGTGAGAGCAGGACTCCTGTCTCAGCAAACTGCACCTTCTGTCCAGAGAAGCCTTCTGTCCTCAGCTCTGTCTAATGGCATTTTCTGCAGGAACCATTTTACCCTTTCCTCAGCCATTCCCTGGGAAGAGGGCAGGCCATGGCAAGAGCTGAGTCCTTCCCAGAGCTGCACAGAGGGCTGGCTGTGAATTGTCTGCCCCACCTCACCCATCAGGGGTGATAGCAGGGGGCACACACTCAGTCTGGAGACAGCACCGTGCCAGCATCACTGCACAGCTCAGATCAGGTGTCTGCCAGCCCCAAGCTCTGGCAGGGGACAGGATGGTCTGTAAACAACCCAGGGCTGTAAACAAGTGTGAGCGTTTGTGTCGCATCGAAATAGGGACACGCTTGACTCTTGTTGATTCTGGTTTTGTTGATTTAGTTTTTACACCATTGCAGCACTCATTTGAAGCTTCTGAATTTTTTAATGGCTACTATTGATTCAAAAGTTTGTGTAACTTCTGTCTGCGACAAAGTGTTGATGTCTGCACTTCGCCTGTATCTGTTTTTTCTATTTTATTCTGTTAGAATGAAGTTTGTAATGAAAAGTTGGAAACAAAAACTTCATGGAAGCACACTCTCCAACCATGGAAACACATTTCTCAACCCCAAAGAACTTTATGATATGTGGAAATTTTAGAGCAATACTTCCCAGGAAATCTTGGGATTTGGACTTACTTAAGCAATATTATAAAACATTAACTACTACAGATTTGATTTGAATACAATTTTTATCTAAAATCATTAACCTCCGTTTCTGTCTATGCAGGTACAAATACAGTATTTCCTTATAGAATGCCTTATGGCATGTTTCTTGAAAATGCTTTGGGGTACCAAGATGTGATCCATTAAGTATTTAAATATTCTTTTATTTTCAAGAAAAAACTCTTATTTCTAGTTTGTTTTTCTCTGCAGAATCAATTACATGAATGCAAGTTTAACCCAATATTACTGGAAACAATACATTTAGATATATACATATATATATATATATATATATATGTATGTATTTGTGTGTGTGTGTGTGTACTGAACCATCACATCTACTCATTGACTTCTGATCTTTCATTTGATCCAGAGACAGACAGAGGCAAGAGGAATTATTCCAGCAGTCTGTGGGCTGCAAAGTGTTAACCAGTGACATCACTGCCAACAGCTGAGCACTGCTCTTAGCAGAATCAGCTGCTCCAAAATTGCTTAAAAACCAGTTTACAGGCTGCCCTGTAGCTTTTGGGAAAGGTGGAAGGGGTAAAGAAATAAGAGAGTTTATAGTGCTTCAGTTGCCTTTGATCCTGTGGTTTAGGGTGTGTTTGCTAAAGAAATCAATTTCTTTTGATTTAAAACAAAAAGTAGGGTTAAACTCATGCCTGATGTAACTCTCACAGAGTTACACCAGTGATTAATATTTCAGGGGAGTGGCAGAAGCTATTTTAAGTGCTGTGCTTTCTTTCAAGCACCTTTGAATGTATACATGAAATTCTAGAGTGGCGTAAACTAAACAATATAAGGGGTTGTAAATAGAGTCTGTGAAAACAGCATAAGAATCTAGTAACACAAAGAAAGGTGTTCTAGTCAGGAATGGGTCTCATTGGCTTCAGGATACCAACATGTCACCAACACTGAGAAGGTCTTTTTCATAAAGATAACAGGAAAAAAATTAGAAAAGGCACAGATGATGGGATGCCATGTTTATGACTCTGGAAAACATCCAGAACTTAACTTGAGGAATATATTGAGCTTTTTTTTCTGCATAGATGGATCCCTGTGAAGTGTAACTTATACCTCTGCTGGTTTGTGTGCAATGGGTTTCCACAGGGACTCTGCAAAGAGCTGAGATTATTTACTGGATTCAAAGCAGATTTCCAGTGTGAGAGGTGGCTAAATGAAACAGGGGAGAAGCACTCCTAAACTGGATGCTGTCCTGATATTAAGGCAATATCTTTTAAACAGTTCACCTTTCTCCAGTACTTTCATTTTGTTCCTCCAATACCCATCTTTTACTTAGTGAATCATGCCTTAGAGGCTAATGCTGTTTTCACAAAGAATTTTATTCCATTTCCATGAGGTTTGAGAGCAGAAGCTGCTATAGCCTGTGTGATGCAATGCACCAGAAGGATGTTGAAAAATCAAATCACATCTTTTCTTATCTCTTTACTGTATCAAATTAGACAGTTGGAAATACTCCTCTTTCCATGAGTATTAAAGATAGGGTGTTGGGTGTTCTGATGGTATAAGTTTTTAGAAATGCAATTTTATAAAATACATATAATTAGAACCAGTGGCATTATTTTGGAAGAGAAATAGGTCTGGGTAGAGTTCTTGAAAAAAAAAAATCAATCTCCATTCACCAGCAATTCCAAAGAATTTTTTCATTCTGACAACTTTTTCAAGCAATAAATCATCGTTACTTTATATTACTTTACATAGAGATAACTTAAACTCTGGCTGATCGACAACTTTCTTATTCAGCCTTTGACATCAATTATCTATTATCTATTCTTCTGTCAATATCTGCTGTCTAAATCTCATGCAAAAGAATTACACCTTTAGAGAGGAAAAAGTGCCTTTACTACACTATCCAACATTTGAATGACTACATTTATTCAGTGTTCAATAGGACTGGGCAAATAATTTAATCAGCACAAAGCCACCCCAAATTTGTTGGAGTTAATGAGTTTTTTCAAGTCAAAACTTGAATGTCTTTACTATTCCCTTGGGAAGCCTTTGCAGGAAGGTCTCTGAAGTGAATCTCCTCACTCTCTCCCTGGGCTGCTTTGCAGGGGGAGGAAATCACTGGGCTGTGATCCTGTGCCTTGCAAATGCCCAGCTGCTGTCACAGCCCCTTGGGAACAAGGCCAGCTGAACGGGCAGCTGGAATTTAGGCCAGTAGTTGGCGTGTTGAAATGTTTGCAAAGAACCACACACTTTGGCATTAAGTCTTTTCAGGACAGAGAAGCACCCAAGTGTTCAAGCCATGGACACTGGATGGATTGGACAAAAAGGAAGATGAGGATGAAGAGCCCTGGCTGTTCATGGTTGTCCCCAAGCACAGCCAGGGATGCTCAGGGACACCTCTGAGCTTCTGCCTTAGGCCAGCTCTCACAAATACTCTCCTGTTCTGGTCACCTGGACTGCACCCGAGGTTTGTTCTGCACTTTGTCTGGGTTTGCACAGACTGTTGGAAGCGGCATTAGAGCAGCCAGACTGAATTGCCATACAGTGGGATGTGGTTCACCAAAATGCCTGAGGAAAACCACTTCACTGATGGGAAAACACACGCACTGATAAGCAATTGTGGGATGGGATGAAGGGACACCAGAGCAGTTCAGGTTGTTGAGCATATAATATGCATTTAAGAGGACCAACTAATTGCATATCTTCCTAACCTTCCAAACAACTTTCCAGCCTCTGTAATGCTGGAATAATAATGCTGCTCAGCAAAAAGAGGACACATATTTAAGGTGGAGCTGAGGCTTGTATTCAAATTTTCTAGCACTGCTTTTTGTCTGAAAGACTTTTCTTTAAAATACTATTAACTTTTTTGTAATTGAAAAATTGTGATTATATCAATGATCAATGTCTTTATTCCATATTTCTTAAAAACCCACAAACCTAGCTGAGGTGTTTCAGATGCTCAGCATCAGGTTTACTCTTATCAAGAAAACAAAAATCTGCCAGCAAATTCCCAGTTAAAGCAGCCACCACTCCTCATGGCTTTCTTTTTAAGCTGACTCTAGCCCAGGTCAGAGTGTCCCAGCTTTGGCATTGTGTGTTTTAAAGCACACTTCAATCAATCATCATTTTCTCTAGTGTCAATATTTCCACTTTATTTTCTAGCATTGTTATTTGAACATAGTGATGTTCTTCCATAAATCTAGGACAGAACTCAACAACTTGGATTTTGCACTAATGTCTTCTAAAATAATGAAGGAAAAGGTGAAAAAAATGAAAAGCCTGGGTACACACCATAAAAATTGTTGAAGTAGGAAACGTTAGGATCTTTTGGCAGGGATTTAAAGGGCCACTGTGATTTGCAGAAAGACAAGTCTGTCCTTTAAAGTCATTTTTGTTCTCACCAGGAGCATCCACGTGCTTCTCCTGGAGAATAGGACCTCCATTCTGAATGACACTGATGTAATCTTTGCATTTCTCAAGATGCTACTGAATTTAGCATTAATGCTAGCAAGGATCATGGGGAATTCATTCCCCATGGCATGGACACACATTTACTGCCAACGCTCATTTCACAAGGACCACAGCAAGTTTTCACTGCCAGCCAGCCTCACGTTCAAACCATGTTGTGATCAACTTCCTTAATTGGTCTGTTCTCTGTGTATTTTATATGTTTCTATGAAGAGAAAGTACAAAATCTTTTTAGAAAGAGCTCTTTTTTTGTCTGCATCATTTATGAGCCACTGTCCTGGTCTTTACTTTGGGTCCTAATGAATGAAGATATAAAGAGATAGTGGCTAAAGTTCAAATATTATCAAAATTCTGGCAAGAAATTCCCTTCACAATACTTGCCAGAATTTTGGAATTGACTTCCCTCCAGCGTGTACAATGCCTTGACTTTGAGACAGGAAACCCAAATAATTGCTGTGCAAATATCCAGGTCCATTTTCTGGGTCCTGAATCTCTTCATGGCAGGTTATTTTATGTCAAACTTTCTCCAGTCTTCTGGAGACTATTGTTCCACATTCTTGAAGCATTTTGAATATAGATTTTTACTAAATTTAATACAGAAAATTAACTAATGTGACTGTATCATGATCTGTGTAGTATTTTGTTTGATAATACTTTAGCTTTAGTGAGCACAATCTGAACATTTCCAAGCCACGATATGTTAGTTTGTTGTCTTCAGAGCTCAACACGGTCAGAAGAGCCAGTGCTGATTTCTATTCCATGTCTTTACTCAGATAAAAGCTGAGATCCTGAGTGAAAATTAGCAGGACGGTGAGTTTCATTGAAAATGCTGCAAACACAGAATACAGACACAAACTCCCTGTCCATTATCCCTCAGTGGTTTGAGTCAAAAACTGCTGGTTACCATGAACAGAAGAGCCTGTGGCTGAGACTTACAGCAGCAGTCAGGTCCTGAAATGTGTAGCTGGGACTTAAGATTCTTTCAGAAATTCAACCCTCTATCAATTCTAATAGTCATTACCAGCTCAGAAATTTCATTCTGTAATATTTTCAGAACTTTTAGCTTCCATTCATACAAGGGATGTTTGTGTTTCACAACGACATAGATACTCTCTAAAAGGGAAAGAGCTCCCTTTTGAGGTTTGATGAACGATGACTTTGTCTCTTTCATATTTTTTCTATTAAATATTCACCTGATCATAACATCCAAATTGAGGAGGCAAAAATAATCTCAATCCCTGGATATCAGATTAGTGGTTTGTTTACATGTGAGTTTGCTTCTAATGGATAACAGGAATGAAAAGTCCCATTGTCCAAAGGCAGATAAATAAAACCCCATCTGCTGTAGACATTGAGAGAGTGTATGTATCTATACTCTGTACAGAACTCTGCCATTAGCTAATAATAGCATTAACAGTTCAGAAGTAAAAAGAAAAAAAAGTCTCTAATACTCAGTCTTAGCAGCTGATAATGTAAAATAGGGTGGCATTTGGAAGCATAGGATGATGCCAGTCCCTGGGGAGAGAAAGGTGTTAACTTCTAATAGCTTTTCAGTAATAGCCAAGCATCTGCAGTCCACCATAAAAAAGGGTTTTTAAAAATTAATAGAGCTGAATGTGCTTCACACTGAGGAGAATGCCAGATTAATAAGCGCATTAAGGACTGCTTTGGATTGGAAATAATTATGGAAGATGACAAGGAGCAGAGGTGGCATTGGTGGTGCTTTCAGGAATGCATTTTAAAAAGCAGTTTAAAGAGCCTTCAGATGTTGGTATTATCCTGCGTGACCAAATTAAGAGCAAATGAGAAAAGTTTATCTGGCATTTTGGAGTATTGAAAGGGCTTAGTGTTATAAATTATACAGTATGAGGATAGGCAGTGGTGAGTAAATTCGTGTTAAACATTATTGGCAGTTTAAATAGCAACTGCTTTATACAGCTCTAAATATTTCAATTTGGAAGTAAAAGTGTATTCACTCCCCTTCCAAAAAAGTATGTTTGACTTATTTATTTGCCAGCCCAGTCATGAGACAGTTTTTCACTGATAAATTGGTGAACAATGTTCCCATTAAGCTGTTACAAATGTAGAATAGTAGAGGTGGGTTACAGGTTTAGAATTGATTTAGAGCTCTACTGATGAAAAAGTTGAAAGCCACAATGACATCTTCAGCTGCAGGGTGTGCACCTGGGCTGTTTCCACATGGGCCTGGTGCTTATCAATATTTATCAATATTTACCAATATTTATCAATATATATCAATAATTGTCTTGTTTCAGCTCCTTTTTTGCTACTCACTCTTCCAGCCCTTACAGCAGAGATATCTTCACACCACGGTTCTTGACGTTATTGATACAAACCAAATCAGTCTCAGTCTCTTGATGATGATAACACAAACCCAGGTTTTAATTCTCTGGCCTTTCTGAGCACATCAGAGCTGTTGCCATCCTGTCTGGTGGGTGGTTAATGCAAGGATTGCCATCTCTGGAGTACACAAGTGCTCCCAGAGAAATTCCAACAAAAACAAAACTGCTATTCCCTCTCTGTGCCATATCAATTTCCCTAAACACAAATAGAATAATGAAAAGCTTTTACATGAACACAGAAGTCTGTGAAAACTCCCAAACTGGTTTTAAGATTTTTTTTCCTCTCAGTCTAAAAGTGAGCTGCTTTTTTCTTTTACCTGACTAAGTATTTGCATGAAGTTACAAAAAAAATAATACCATTAATATCCAATTCTCTAATAATTACTTGAGGAAAAAGCAAAACTAATGCTGAAATATCTTTTAGGTGAATGATACTTGTAAGAGGCAAACCCCACAATTATAACAGCATCTTCCATTAAACAGCTCTAAGTACTGTATGTGCAACATGCTGGAGACTCATTATTTCAAATCCAACTTCTCAAAGATTTATTTTTCTTTTGAAACAATTTCTGACAGCTTTTGATCTTCTAAACTGAAAAAAATCAAAGAAATCTGTTTCTCTGGCATATTAATAGCAAAGGAATTTCTGGATGCTGCAAAGTAGGAACTGAATATAATAGCATCTCAGTTTTATTCATCTTCAAAGAAAACCAAATATATTTTTGAGACTAAAAAAATAGGATACCCTTACAGATTTTGAAGGGATGGGATAAACCTCTTTTCACAAGAAAAGATGACAAGAAATTCATCTTGAAGGACGTTCACTACGCCTCTGTCCATTTAATACATTTACAAGCCAGCTGCCATGAGTTAATCTGGCTTTTACATCTGAAGAAAAATTATTTTATAATTTGGGGCTCATATGCCTAAGGAATTTTTTCTGTACCCAAATTCTTTGGATATTGTAGATCAACCAGCCAACAGACACGGCACTAGCATACACTGTTAAAAATTTATGCAAGGGGTTCATTAAAAATCGTTTTGTGTAAGTTATATATAGGAATCTTAAAATCTTTCATTCATGGCTTCTTCACTGCAACTCTTTGCAGATGTAGAAATAAAATAATAGCAGTTGATTAGTTATCAGATGTGTGCATTGTGTATGTTTATCTATAGAACTACAACAGAATTAATATACCACCAAACCCTTAAAAAATAAGGGTTACAAAAACACATTTTACAAAGGCTCATCAATTTGGGTAATCCTGCAGAGTTTTTCTTGTAGTGCTGACTGGTGGAAATATTATCTTTGCTTAATCCCATGCTGCTCTCTGAGCAGGCCCAGGACGTTGATCACACACACCACGAGCTTAGCCATGGCTGCCACGGGGAGTTGCAATCCTGGGGGAATTGTGTGACTTGCTTGGCAGAAGCAGGTCAAAGGGATAGCACAAAGAAGAGCTGCTGGCCACTAAAAAATCAGTTGGGTATGAAAATTTCCAAAGATAAATTATACCAAAAAAAAAAAAAGTATATATACAGTAATTTCATGCGTATAAGGTGCACCAGAGTATAAGGCGCACTTCCGGGTTGTCGGAAAATTTCTGAACTTTGTCCATATATAAGGCACACCGAACTATAAGGCGCACTTTTTTTTTTTTTTTGCAGCGAGGATCCATGCGCAGCAAAGTAACAAATTAGTAACGGAATTGCACGATCGCAGGGTTTACTGGCAGGTGCTCAATTTGCAAACATTTTTCACGGATCAGCGCAGCCTTTAAACGCAGTCTCAGGCACCCTCCCCGTGCCGTGGGCCCTGGCACTCCTGCCCCCGGCACCAGCTGCCACAACTGCCCCTGCGGCTCACACTTCCAGGTTGGTAAATTTCCGAACTTTGTCCATATATAAGGCGCACTGGAATATAAGGCACACTCCTGGGTTTCGATCAAAATTTAAATCAAAAGAGTGCGCCTTATAGTCATGAAATTACTGTATTTAGACTGTAAACAGCGAAGAAACAATGCAAAGGAGTTGCCAGCAGTGATGGGGCTGAAACACCCTTGCTGTGGAAACTGCTTAATTACTCATCATAGGTATAAATTCAGCACCTGCATGTCATTAGCACCCAAAATAACAAAATAAAGAGATATGCACACTAATGTACATGAAATGAGTTGTACAACTTGCAGTAATTCTGATAGCACAGCAGATTTTATGTGTATTTACCAGTTGAATGGCATCTATTGTTTACTACAAGCAATTAATGGATGGCATAAACATCACTTTTCCAAACTTCTTGGTTTTGCATGTATAAATAAAAGTTTTCATTTTGTCTTAAATAACAGAGAGCAGCAAATCTTGATTAAAATTCTCAGCTGGCATAAATTGTTGTCATTCATTTATCTGTGGTAAATTATGCCAGGTGATATTCAAAGGGCTCCAGAGATGGCACTGCCACAGCATCATTAGGCATTAAGCCACAGTAGGAAAATGATGAAATTTAAAGGCATTGTTTTAAGAAAAAGAAAACCTGACTTTTAAAAATCACATTTAGGGGAAAAGAAATCCCAACAAACATTTGACTCTGCCAGAAATGAATTCCAAATTCACACATAACATTACTAGTTGGGCTTTCTCATGTCTTGTTTTTCCCCAGAAAGTATTTTTCTAAACATCTGTTTAAAAAATAATAAAATATTTTATGGCAGACACCTATACCACACTATAGCAATTAAAGTAATGGTTCTGTAATTCTAATACTTCTTTGTTGGGTCTCTTTACTGAAGGAAATACAACTTATAAACCACAAAGAAAATAAACATGGGGTCATACAAGAACATTGTATCCTTCTATCCAAAGACCTGAGGCACTGGAAATTATGCTGGAAATTAAAGAAAAAGTCTAGACATTTATGTGAGAATATATATTAGTAACAGATTTTGTAGAAAACATCTGAATTTCCATGGAACACACTGATTGATTAAAATAAGAAGGAACTAGAGTGTCAAGTCTTGACCAAGATGAAGATATTTTGAAATATTTTAAGTTATAGTTTCACAGCCTTTGTCATGCAGCCGCAGAGGACAGATTTAAATTTTCCTCTGAGTTCAGAGTTGGGATTTCTGTTTGGACGTCCTTCTGATTTCACCACAAATTATCTCTCTATGTAGGATGAGTAACAGGCATTGCTAAATAAATTAGTTCCTTGAAAGTTCACTCAGTCCTAAAGATATAAAATTCTTTCTAAAAACTTGACTTAAAGAGAAGAAATAATGACGGAAAAGTGAAATCTATTCTACCAAGGGACTCCAACAAGATTTTTGGTAGATTGCTGAGAAACAAACTATTCACTCATGGGTCTTCATTTCCTAATTCTTGTGGAAGAACTGTTCTCTGCACTGACAAAATTTATTAACTGGAATTCTATGATTAGAAAAATGTGACAGTGAAGAATCCCTACAAATGAACAAGGCTTTAAAAATCCAACGATTGTTTATGAAGTCTAGAAAGTCCCATTATGATGTCTGCCCTTCATAAAAAGCCAGGAAAATTGGAGATTTATGGACTATTATGACTCACCTCAGACTAGGAAAAAATGGAAAATAACCTGCTATGAAATGGAATGAGTCAGCAGCTTTATCCATGAAATCTGATGTTGAACCAACAAAATGTTACAAAATACAGAAACACAGTCAACAAAATTTCAAACAGTTGTTTGTAAATGCTAATCCAGAGAACCTGGCTTTCTTGACTACCTTGGACTGAATGTGTTTGTAAATTCTTTGGAGCAGGACTGAACAGCTCCTTTCTCTTTGAACAAGGCCTAACGTGATTTTGTATTTGGTTTGTGGTCATGACCACAGTTTCAACAAGGATTAAAAAATTCAAAACTTATATAATGCATATAATAAATTTATATAATATTTATTTACATAATTATATAATATTGTGAATATGTATTATTTCATCAAAGTATTGGCAGAAATGTCATGGGATTCAAGATACACATCCCAATGAAAAAAAAAACATCTCCATATTTCCCATGTGTTTGAATACAAGGTCCATGCTTGGCTTAAGAAGAAAGAAGGTTGCAGTAATAGTTTTTAATGAATTTTCAATAACTGACCAGGACTGTTGTGGTTCAGAACTATGGTTCAGATATAGAAAGGTTATATACATATATATAATCCCTCAGCACTGATATTTTATTTGCCTCTGCAGGAATTTTACAGTAATATTATCATTTTTCCACCAGTTATATTTCCCCTTCCAGACTGACTGCTGTTTCAGGCACGGCACTAAGTCTGTAACTTTAGACAAATAATGTGGAGCCTCAGCTCAAACACAGTTGCAAAGCAAAAGAAATGCATTTATATCATTCAGAAATTATAAATTGCCACACATAATAAATGTAGACAGTCATTATATGTGTATAAATTGTTGTCCAAGAAGGATGATAAAAACAAACCTGTAACAGACCTGACAAAGAGACTGTGCCAATACAACACAAGTTCAGGTAAAAAATAATTCAGATTAGGTAATCTCTCATGTTACAAACTCTTCCTATAATCTGATGATCATCTTTACTAGCTTGAATCATTTCAAAGAGTAAATTGTAAAAAGATTAAGTCGTTGAGCTGACAATGAGAAAGGAAAGTGTCTATTTGGCCAGTTAAGTGAATGCTGTAATCTTTAAAGTGTCTTTTCATTTGAGTTACCACATTGCTGAAGCCAGAAAGTTTTGCTTTGTCACAGAAGACTTGTTTGTACCTGCAAAGAAAAACAGACTGTCAGCAAAACTCAGCAGGATCTCAGACAAGAAATGTGATATAAATGGCATGCAGATGCCACCACATTCACTGGATTCAGAAAATGGATCAAAATGCTCAAAACAAGCCTCTGCTTTGCAGTGAGACAAGTCACCTGTCCCTGCTGCTGTCACCAACATGCCTGCAGGAGTGAGGAGCATTTGGAGGTGGGGTGGTGGAAGATGCTCTGTTTCATCCCTGCTCACCACTCTGCAAGTGGTCAGCTTGGAGTTGGTCAAAGCACTGGAATTCACAAGGAAATTGTGTGAAGTGTGGAAGGTTTACATGGATGGTGCACACTGGAGGACAGAGGTTTGCTCACTTGACAGACACTTCTTTGAAGCAGCTCCTGGTGACCACTGCAAACATCAATTAGTCACTTGGAAGCTCTAGCAGCCAACATGAAAAGCATCCTGGATGATTTTATCACAGCTATACCAGTACAGTCATGTCTATTTTCAGATCTATATAATGAAATTATTGGCAAACTTGTGAGCAATGGTTGTCAAAGAGCAAAGTACTTACTTAGTGCTTTGAACTCCAAAAATTCTTTCATGATGACCCATTTGAGCATCGTCTTGAAATCTAAGCATGGCTTTGCTGAATTGTTTTCTCTCTGGTTGTTTTCATTCCTAAACGATTTCAAGTTACATTTGCAAGCAAAGAGACTAATGGCTTTGAATATTCATGCTAAGAACTGAGATATCAAAAAATTTCGGTTTTGAATTTAAATAAGGATTGCCCTTCATAATTTTTTGGCTCATAGTGATGTAGGAAGTGAAGCAGAGGAGCACTTCTTAGTGTTCAAATGTCATTTTCTCTAATACTTCCCTGAAATGAGCACAGGGGGTGAGCAGATATGAAATGGATGTGCTGTTCTGGTTGCAACCTGGCTGCAGAGAAACAATAAACTGTTTGAATTATCCAGCAAAGGTGACCTGGTGCTTGAATTCAAGCAAGACCCTCTTACCTGATTACCACAAAAAATAAAGAAAGAGAGCCCAGGTTTGCTACATGATATTCTTGATGCCATTCCCAGCTGTGGACTTCAGTGAAGTCAGTGCTCAGTACAGTGCTAGTAAATATACACTCTCATTATTAAATTGATCTAAAAAGAGAACTCTCTGCAAAACTGTCATCTATCCTATCAAAACTTCACTTTCTCTCTGCCAAAAAGCAATCTCAGTCATCTCAAATTATAAGTGCATAAAGTATGCCATTTTATCCATTGTTTTAAAAACCAGTTTAACCATTTTTAGTTAAAATAGTTCATTACAGGTACATTACCAATCCATTTATGTAAATAACTGCTCTCCAGATTCCATATGTGTAAGGAATGACAAAATGCTAAAGGTTCAAAAAGCTTTTTTCACATGAAGAACTTATCCTGGAATAAGTTCACTTGTTTTGAAGGCTTTATTAAAAGAAGGAATTATGGTCAGTATCAAAGCTCACAAAGATTCCGAAGTGGGATTTCTTTAGCTTTTGGTGATTTCATTGGCCTTATATATCAATCTGAGAAAAGCATTTCCTTAGTCTTATATCTACATTTTGTTACATTTTATTCATGTTTGAAAAGCAAACAAAACCCAGGAAGGAGATGCTACAAGAGGCAAGAGAAGCTGGGAGCTGAAACAAAAGTTCTGAATTTCGAGAACTTTCCAAATCTGGATCAGAATCTCCTCCCTTCCATTCTTTACCCCAATTATTGTTATTTGCAGACCTCTAACTGAGGAAATTATGAAGAAATTCTTACTATAGCTTTAATTAAAAACTTTACTCACTAGTCATTTAAGCTGTTAATTCATATTAACTGTAATTTTGAGGCAAATAAATAACTCTTTTCTTTGTGTTTGGAAGCTTAATAAACCAGGAAACAACTGAAATATTTTGTCTCCTGTTTTAAATAAATTGTTAAGGAGCAATGTTATCCTGAAACCTGAACACTCACATTAAAGGGGAGAGCAAATTTTATTACGTGATCCCTCTATTTATTTTAATCTGCTCATTCCTGGGAAAATAAAATGAATGAGAATTTAAACACATGCAGCAGTTTTACAAGAAGCAACTTTTTTTCCTAATTATGTATTCTTTACTTATTAATCAGTGCTACAATTTCCTGTGACATTTAACACAGACACAAGTTATTTTCATTCCAAAAGTTAGCAGTTCACTGTATCCTATACACATGGCACAAGCATTGCAAATGTAAATAAATGTAGGCGTCTGGATTTTAACCACTGCTTTCAGAGAAACGTCTTTTTTAATGTGGTGTAACTTGCAATCACACTGAATGTCATCACAGCTTTTGAGAGTGGGCAAGTCTTCATGCAATCTTAATTTTTCACAGAAAAAAAAATCCTGGCATCTGTGCAAAAATAATGAAGTCTATAGAAGAGGAAAGAGAGGAATGTAGCTAATAATCCTATTTATGTTCTTATGCACTACATTTCATTTACTAGAAATAGCATGGCTAAATTCTAATAAATAAATATACTAATTGGTCATTGGAAATGCAAATTTCAACAACAATCTTTAATGCAGTATAATAAAACCCATTACAAGCACCAGCTTTGTAGATGCTTTGATTGTAAATAAGAGATTAGTTTTAAATTCAGATGTGCTGAACAGGTTGGCATAATTTCAGGTAGCAGTGGATTTAGGCCTCTTGCCAATCTGTGGGAAGAGCAGATATATTAATACCTGCTCTGTTTCTGCTCTCATATGTTCAGTCTGAGTGTTTGCTATTTGCTACATTAAATTACATTGAGTGGCAGACATGAATATGGTTTTCATCTTCCAGCTTCTTGCAGATCACTTTTCTTAGATTTAGGAGATTCCATGGGGCCATTTTGCCTCAGAGCTTGTCTCAGTTTTCCATCATGTCCAAACAACCTGTCTTGATGGCCACAGGATAAGCCACCTTCCCTCTGAGAATGAAAAGCTAATTTAAGTCTTATTTCCCCTTTGTGGGGATATTGCAAACATTGCCTCACCATCCCTCATTTTCTCTGTCTGTGGTGCCATCCATCCCAATTCCCATGCAATCAGTGAGCACATTTCTCCCTTGGCAGGTCTGCAGATGGTCTCAACCACGCTAACTCTGTGCCAGTTTACATTGGCCAAAGATCTATTCCCTGCCTGGCAGGGCAAAATTTACCACTGGGACAGGATGTGTGTGACACCACTTGAGCACACAAGGATCTTGGTGCTACACCACGCAAGGCAGGAGAAATTTTGGCCCCAGTTTCTCCCAGAGGCATAAAATCAAGCACTTAATTTTGGATATGGCCACAACAGTGGGATTTTGAGTGTTTCTCACTAAGCTCTACTGGTTTTAGGGAGGTTTTATCATTCTAAGATGTATTTTCATGGCTCCAGACTTTCCTTCAAGCATCCATAGGAGAAGAGTATCTCACAGGGCTGTTAACATAAATCTGCCTGATTTGCCTGAGCTCTGCTTCCCTACTGAGAGTTCATCAGGTGGGTCTAGAGCCCTCTGAGCTTTGCCAGCCTCAGCCACCTGTCCTTCTATTCCTAAAATGAGGAATTCAGCTGACACTTGGGTACACATAACCGATAAATTTTGCTAACCACACATTTCAGATTTTTTAAAGCACTTAAGCTCTAAATCACAATTTTACCCACTTTAGTTGTTTATACCTCAGCATTAAAAAAAAAAAAATGCAGCTGAGTCTAAACCACTGAGTGGAGCTAATCAGTGTGACCACTCAGTGCTACTACAGGTTTCCTTTCCAATCCCCTCACCTTAATTACCGTCTCACATGCCCACTTGTTGCATCCTGCCTTAAATTACTTGTAAATTCTTTGGCACTGGGAATGTTTCCAGTTAGGATTTAGCATACCCCTAAGCACAGCAGTCTGAGTAGGACCTGAGGGACTTTTGTAATAAGAATAATTAGTACTGAAATTGGGATGCTTTGGCCTGAAGGGGAAAAGCCACAACAGGGAAATTGATTGAGGTGTCTAAAATGAAGTCTGGTAAAAAATAAAAAGAGAATGAAAAGCCCTGAGTGGCATCTCTGAGTGATGATATAACACAGTGACAGATCTTTTTGATGTACCAAGTAAGCACAGGACCTGAGGAAGACAGTTCTGACATGTGCTGTAAGTACTGTGGGGCAAGACAACCCTTCTTTTCTTGAACAGCAGACAGCCTTTTTCACCTTGAATTTTCTTTAGATTCTTTGGTGGCATACAAGCTTTGGTAGGACTTCTCATGACCCAGAGAAAGTCTGGACACATTGAGAAAATCCCAGTCTCTCTGCCCAGTATTTTTTCCTCTCTCTAGCTTGAAAGGACAGCAGGCCTTCCACAGCTCTCAAGTTGTGTGAGAAACATCATTTTAGCAATTTTTTGATATTATTCAGGTTGTTTTTCTATAGGAATGAATGGTAAATTTTGACTGACTTGTGTCAAATTTTGGAACCCAAAGGATACAAAGGACAGGCTCCAATTTTACATTTGGACATTTTGGACATTTTGTTTAGTGCTTTTCTCATAACCCACTGCAGACTGACCCAAACTTGTATTTTTTTATAAACTGGATACTCTATGAAGTGGTTGTCTAGTCTGGTTAATCATCTAGATCTCCCTGCAGGGCATTTTTCTTTTTCTGCAGCATTGTCTTTAGCATGCCAAAGATGTTCGTAGAAATTGATATTTGTTTATGATGAGAGTACTCAGCTGAAGTACAACAGATCTAGAGACTCAAATTCCTTGCTCATGGAGTTAAACCAAGCTGTACATACTTCAGTGAGGCACTTCCTTCTTACACTACTACTGTGTTTGACTGTCAGCCCTGAACTCTTATTAATAAATTATCTTAATGATTGTTTTTAGCTAACATAATAATTTGAAAATTTCCTGAACACATGCTCACACAAAATTTCCATGAAGATTTACATTTTGTTCTTTTATTTCTTATATCCTGTTGAGTGCCCTACATAAATTACAGTGATTTCACAACTACAAGATGCACCGGATTATAAGGCGCACTTCCAGGTTGTCGGCAATTTTCCGTACTTTGTCCAGATATATAAGGCGCACCGGACTATAAGGCACACTTTTTTTTTTGCAGTGAGGATCCGCACGCAGCAAAGTAACGAATTAGTAACGGAGGTTTACTGGCAGGTGCTCAATTTGCAAACAATTTTCACGGATCGGCGCAGCCTTTAGACGCAGCCCCAGGTGCCCTCCCCGTGCCGTGGGCGTGGCACTGCTGCCCGCCCCCAGTGCTGGCTGGCGCAGCTCACACTTCTGGGTTGGCAAATTTCAGAACTTTGTCCATATATAAGGCGCGCTGGGTTATAAGGCGCACTTCCGAGTTTCGATCAAAATTTTAGTCAAAAGGGTGCGCCTTATAGTCATGAAATTACTGTATTCATTTTTTAGCCCTGCTTTGTCCCTTTCTCTTAACAATGACTTGATGATGCCAAAGAATAAGACGTGATTCAGCTGTCTGGTGCATGAAGAGAACCCACTGGGCTGGCTTTAGTCTGCTCCCTGTCATTGGAACTGCTGGGGTTGTGCAAATAAACATAGCTTTGGGGCTAAACCAGCTAGACTAGGTATTTCCAAGGTAGTACCATATTAATGATCATAAAACACACTTCCTGACTCTGTCCCAAGAGACCTTTTCAGAGCTGTTTTATGAGAGACTAGGGAGATCTGTTAATGAGTGAAGTAATTATTACCTGTGGGCACAGATTTAGAGCAACTTCATGCTTCAGTCTCCAAAAGCGTAAATGTCTTTGTTACAGCTATGTTGTGTGCAGTAAACAAAAGAGATGCACACAGAATTACAGATATGGATGTTAGGATGCACAATGCTTTTTTTTTTTTACATTCAGAAAAAAAATCACTGAGATAAACAGAAGATTTGGTATCATAAACTCTTGTAACAAAAAAAAAAAAAAAAAGTGGAGTAATTTTCTGTATAATGAGCATGATGAAATCTACAACATGTTGTTTATTTACAAGCATACACAAAATTAAGCTAAATTTCCTGTTTAATTTACAGCATTAAACGAAGGCATAATATCAGATTCTGATACCATTGGGCTATTTCAGATTGTGCTCATATTTGTTTTGTTTCCAGTATTAAATTCCTAATGTAATGTTGTGTGTTAATCTGGTATATTTATAGTTAAACATGTATTTGTGAGATGATATTATATAATCACAGTATAATTTATTTCAGTGTACCTTTTTTTCACAGAGACAGCACCATGCAAGACTCAAAAATGTCAGTGGACATATTCCCATCTTGTGCAAAATCTTTTGAGATTTTTGGGATTCTTTAAAGAGTTTGATGATGCTCCACCACAGGATAAACTAGATTACAGGGAGGAGAATCAGGATTGTGGGTAGCATGGCTTGTACTATTCCTGTTTTTGACTTTCCACAGTCTTTAGGGGGAAAATATACCTCCAAGGAGTTCTTGAAGCTGCTGCTACCCCAGGTGATGCCTGAACACAGAAGCCATGAAACACAG
>VRYO01002114.1:2863483-2890293 GCA_009812075.1 Sialia sialis | reverse complement strand
AAAAAAAAAAAAAAAAAAGTGCGGCTTATATACAGGTGAGGCTTATATATGGACAAATCCCGTGGTCTTCCCAGCTACCCGGAAGTGCGGCTTATATTCAGGTGCAGTTTATAATCGTGAAACTACTGTAATTGCAATGTAATGATTCCCACTTTCAAGGCACTGGGAGAGGCTGCCCAGAGAAGCTGTGGATGCTCCATCCCTGTTGAAGGCCAGGCTGGATGGAGCTCTGAGCACCCTGGTCTAGTGGAAGGTGTCCCTGTCCACTGCAGAGGATTGGAATGAGATCATCCTTAAGATCCCTTCCAAGCCATTCCATGATCCTGTGACTCTGAGAAGCACATGCATGCACAGGCATGCAAAATTTTATTTCCAGACTCCTCCCACAAAAGAGAAGATTCAGAGACTGAATTCTTTCAATTATATAACAAATGGAATGTTTTCTCCTCTGCCTCCACTTCTCCAAATCCCCCAACAACCATCAGATGATGAAAGAAGGGGAAGGAAGCACCTGTAGCCCACTGTGGTCCTGCTCAGGAGGAGCTTCCAGGGGTCCCTTAGGGAGAATCTCAGATATCAGCTTCTCTAGCAAGAGCCCCTTGCATGGGGCACATGCACACTTGAGAAAACCAAGTGGGAAAATGGATCTTTTCACAGCAGAAAAATGTTTTTGGGGTTTTTTTGCAAGCAATTTCCTCTCTTCCCATTTGGTTTAACTTCAACAGCTGGTGAGTCTGTAGTGGTCCCTGCTCAAGAGCCAGGTTTATCTTCTGGTAGTTTGAATAATTAGCATTTAAAAGTCATTGTGATGAGTGTCCTCACCTTTAACACACAAGGCCATTACATTTCTTCTAGGGGATCCAGTGGGCAGAACAGAGAGATGAGAAAGGAAAAGATCTTATTTCAGACTAAATGTTTTTAGAATTTAGTGATGATTACCTGAAAAGATTTTAAAAATAACTGTGTCATGGCTTAAGGTTCATTATAAATGCATGTGAAGTTCTGAATTGCTCTGGGAACCTGCTTGCAAGCACTCAGTGGTTACAGTTGTCAAGACAGGTAGGGAGCTCATTTAAAGTGTAGCTTAATGCAAACAAATAAGAGAAATTATTTCTATTTGCGAAGGGAAGAGGACTAAAATAGCACCTGGAAAACCAATATAGTGGATATCAGAATCTCACCCAAAGCAGCAAGAAAGGCAATTACCAGATCAACATAATGCAGGAAACACATGGTATAAATCTTCATTTTTGATAGAGCTCAACTCCACTGTGAGATTCTACCCCAAGAGTTGCATTTTGCTGCTTTGTGGATTTCTGGCAAGTTAATTTAAGGGAAGTTTGGGGCTGCTTTATGGCCAGGTGTGCGATAAACATAAAAGATTTTTTCAGTGTTCTTTAATTCAGAGTACTGGCTCAAAGCATCCTTGGTGTAAAGCCACTGAAATCAGATATTGTCCAATAAATCAATTTTATTTTATATTCTACAGTTGTGCAACTGATATTCAGCTGGCCTAAACTGGATCTCATCTTGCTAGTTATTTCACTTTCTGGAAGGTTTTCCCTCCTTAAATAGTATTCCTTATTTTTGCTGTGGACTTTGCATTTTATACAGGGAAAAAAAAATCAACCATGCACAGATATACCCCAGAAGCAGCTGGGTCCTGTATATCTGTTTAGTAGAATTATGCAAGCCTTGATAAAACTGCTCATGTGGTTGTGTTTTGGAGTCTTCAGAAATGCAGAACACAGTGAGTACCTGGACAAGGCTTCAATTCTTTAAAATGAGAATCGATACTATGAGAAAACTTCTAAAGCATTTTCATTCTTGAAGTCATAGTTTACCACTTATGTGCTTTTATAAACTCTATTACACATTTAGCTGCAGCTTGAGTACCTAAAAAGGACAAAAATATAACTTTGCTTCTTCCAATTTTTTTTTTTTTCTATATCTTGTTTGGGACTTATATCACAACCACTTGTCTCAAATAGGAACTTAACTTTTTCTTTTTTTTCCTCAATGAAAGGTATGAATTCCTGAATGGCAATTCAGCGTGGACACTTCAGGGAAACACTGCATGACTTTTCACATGATTTGCATTAAGCTTTCATTAAAAATGAGAGTGGCTTAGATCCTACTGCATAAGAGGAGCAGAAAACAGATGATGGTCTCCAGAAGCTGAATGGAGAAATGGAGAATTGCATTATAATTTGATTTTTTTTTCTCTCTCCTTTTCATATGTTTAGAATTGCAAGGTAGCTGTCTGGATAACAGGAAAAAGCTGAGGATAAGTTTGGGAAGGTGGACTCGCAGGGATTGAGCTGGTCAGGGACCCTCTCTGTTCACATGGAATAAAATCCAAGATTTCAGTGGGAGAAGGGTTAAATTTTAGAGCTTACCCATGTGAGCCAGTTTGTCCTATGGCCTGCACACAATCAGGAGTATGGGGCTGCAAGATATGTTCCTGCCTGTTGGACTCAACACCAGCACCACTGGCTAAAATCTACAATATTGCCACGCAGAAATCCAGATTAAACAGTGATATTGGTCCCTGCTTGCCCTAAAACCTATGAATACACGTCCAATAAACGAAGATCATCTACCATGTAATTTTCAGCGAGATTGGAGCCACGGCGAGGGTGGGACAAGAATAGCATCAAATAAAGGCAAATATTCCTGAAATCTGCATGCTATTATTTCTACCCCCAGAAAAAGGGGTCTGCAGGTCCAGGATGGTGGTAGTGGGAAAGAACATCTGGCAGCTGGAAGGTAACCAGAAATCAGGAACATATGGGAAAAAGGGCTGTGGAGGGGCGGGGATGGGGTGCTTTCCAATAGCCTGTGTCATAATGCCTAACCCCAGATTTAGTAGGGGCCACTGAGTGAGTTTGTGTGGTTGCCAGTGCTTTGTGTAGCATTATTGTTGCTTTGTTTTGTTTCTAAGGAGAATTACAATCTGCTGCTGTATTAAATACAGTGTTTGTAT
The DNA here is from genome assembly GCA_009812075.1 of Sialia sialis. Lineage (NCBI taxonomy): Eukaryota > Metazoa > Chordata > Aves > Passeriformes > Turdidae > Sialia > Sialia sialis. Next base: position 2,887,307 of record VRYO01002114.1, on the reverse strand, counting down.
GTGTGTAGAGCTGTCTGCGTTTCTCTTCTACTCCAGGACTTCGTTTTCAGCTTCAGAAGTAATTTTCAGATTCAGAAAGGGTGGGAGAGCCAAGGAAATGTGATTTGTTTGTCTACATTATCTGGGAACTACATGACTTGCTGTTTCCTAGGGAAAGCTCTATAATTTGATTGCAGATCTATATTTAAATGTGGGAGAGAGTTTAAAAGGGACCTGACACCTCCACTGTAAAAACTCAGATAATACAGACTTCAGGAGTTTAGAGTTCAAGGTATTTACATATTGATGTTTTCCAGCACTGGTGCAAGCAATCTAACAGCACAGGATTTACCACCAAACAACTGTTTGGTTTGGGGGTTTCTCAACTCTCATTTAAGTGCGAATTCCTAGATGTCTGAATTTACAAAGGCAGGTCCATTGGATTTCCATTTGCATATTTTTGGCAGCAGTCCACCTCATTAATGCAGGAGAGAATCAGCCAATATTATAAGAAAAACACATATGACACTCAAGGGAATTAGAAATATATTGTTAATTTGACGGAGTGTTAATGGGCCCCCTAATGTCACCAGTTTTTCCTAACAGTCGTCTGCAATGTTTATTTCTTGTTGGACCAACAAAATCATGGTTCATGTTATAGATGTGAGCCCAGTGATGGTGGCTTTTTAAGAGAGATGTGCTCTCCAGTAGGTGCTCAGCATTTAGTACTCCTCTCCATTTTAATCAAAGGAAAGTCTCTAAGTCAAAGGAGGGAGGAAATCAAACTCTGACTCAAATCTCTCGTGTAGAAGTAGATATTATTTTTGAATGATGCCTCCTGAGAAACTTTCCATTGACCTCTAAAGCAGAAGGGCTGCAATGGAGCGGTTATCAGGTTTAACTTTTGTGACCCACAGCTGAAATCATTGTAGACGAGTGGCTACAGGGAGATTAAATTCAGAATGTCCTGTAAGCTGAAAGAAATATAAATCTAAGCAGTGCTCTTTAAGAAGCATTAAAGAGTGTGTATAGAAACTTAAAATTCCTCTGTGTTAAGTTACTTGGTATTCCTTTTCCATTCCTCATAGATTTATGAAGGACTGCACCATTATTTTCGACCTTTTCTTACTCAGGGCTGGAAGGTTACAAGTTTTGCTCTGGTAATTACCTATCAGTCTAACAAAGTAACCTTAATTAGTGGGATTTTTTTCATCCCATATATAGGAATGGGGCATGGTGTGAACACATGTTATTATGATTTAACACCTCGCTCAGATCTCGTGTATATCCTTTGTCTTCCACTGTCACCACTGTAATTAGGCAGCAGAGGTGCAATATATTCAGATTTTTGTCAATATCTGCCCAAAACTCTAAATGCTCATGTGATAGAAAGGAAGGCTAATATGCTAAGAAAAGCTGTAATGACCATTGTAGACAACCAAGCTCCATTTAGCTGACTGAAGTGAGCTCACCCTGGTTTGCTCACAAAAGCTTTACTCATGGGATCACTCTGGTTTCATCAAGATGGATTATTGCTTAGAGAGAGCAGATTTTTTTTCTCTTTCATTTTAGCACAAATCTGTTTTATCTTCCCTCAACCTGGCTTTTGATTAGAGCAGGTTCAGAAGAGCTGCAGACAATACTTGTATCACATAATCTGTGGATTTCCAATTCGACTTGCCCTGATTAACCAACTTCATTACGCACAAATCCCAAGCAAGCAATCCCACACATCCCTGTGCCACACTTCCTCCCTCCCCCTGTAGCTCCAGCTCACCAGGACTTGGGAAAACATTTTCTTGCTGAACACAAGGGAATCTTCCCAATCTCTTCCCTCCTTCCCTGTCCTTACACATTGGGATTACATGCACCCAGTTATTTTGTGCAAATATCACAGGAAAAGAAACGAAATTAATCTATGCAGCTAAGTATTGCTATAAATGCTCATTAGATAAAATATTGGTTCACACAGTTTCCTGAAATGTTCCACTTCTGTCTTATTTGTTTCCCATCAAGCAATGATGTCTCAGTCTCCAGAGAATTTCTCCTCCTGATCCCAAGAGCAGTATTTATTCACTCAGAGATTAAAACCCATGCTATATGATATGGGAAACTAATCACATAACTCAGACACCGTCTATCAAATAATTTCAGTGAAATCTCTCCACCAAAAGAGAACAGCAGCACAAAAGCTCTTATGCATTAAATGAGATTATTTTTATTTTTTTTTAGGTTTGCCAGAAATCAGGAAAAAGGCAAATTTTGCTGAATAAGTTATTGTAAACAACGTGATGTCACCTGCTTTCCTCATCAAGCCTATACTGCTCAGCAGAGAGCAGGAACACTGCTCTTAGTCTCTCTTGGTGAGACAATTACTATAATTCACACTTTTCCTTCAATGTTTTGTTTGGGACTATCAGCAACACTTTGCAACTGCTGCAACAGTGAATAACTTATTTCTGAGGATCCTCACTGCAACTTGCATTGTGATGAAACACCAGCTGTGCACTGTGAAATTTGTGAGTTTCTAAAAGATCTTCTCTTATCTCTTAATTTTTTGTACAGGCTCGTGGGAAATCCAAGCCACCTTAGGGTGCAGCTCATTAAAGCTGTGTACGTGGTGAAGAGCCATCTGTGAGGGAAGGGATGGAAAAGGATGAGAGGAGTCTGTGGGAATGCAATCCAGATTCTGGGAAAATAGAAATTATTGCTAAGTTATACATTGGGCTTTAAATCAAGTTGGGCAACTCCTCCCAGTAAAGTCTTGAAAATAAAGTAGTAATTAGCATTAATTAATGTCCACATTTTACAAATAAGCCAAGAAATCACATAAAGATGGTAGTTAGTCGACATCCAGATGCAAGTGACTTGTCAAAATTTTCATCATAATTAAATACATACTGCAAGGGCAACCCATTCTACAAAAAGAAATCCAAAATAATTAAGTGAATTGCACCTTATTCTTACCTGGTGACTGTGATAATCATATAAGAACCAGATTCCATCCACAAAAACAGCACAGAAGAAGATATCTGAATTTCATGCAGCTAAAACTAAGTGAGGGGGACATTGCCCAAATTCCATCAAATTCAGAGGAAAAATAAGCAACAGAGGGAACAAATAAAATTTTTATATTATTAAAAGATGCACTCTCCATCACTGTACTGAAAACTCTGTAGTTTTCATTTTTAGTGATGTAATAGTTAAAATGCTCAGTAATTGACTGGAAGGTGAAAGCTCTTGATACTATGAATTATCCTTTAACGTAATTAAAATTATCGTGTTCACAAAGTTTCAGGAATTAAATGCTTCTTTAGCTGTCTTTAAGTTAAGTAACATAAAAATATTAGAACCCATCTATTCCAGAGGTGTATTGTCGTCCCATACTAGAGGCCCAAGAGTCAATGTTCTGCTAATATCTACTTTACACATTTTTGTCTAAGACACTGAGAAGTCTCCTCAGGTTCATGTGTCAATATCTCCATGTTAAAGGATGCTCTAACAAAATAAATCTATCATGATATCTACTTTATGTTTAAAACTCAAAGCTAAGAAAAGCAATATAATTCAGAAATCCAAGGTAATAAACCATCTCTAGAAATGCAGGATGATTTCTTCTTTTCCTCTGGTTTCCTGTGCAAGTGGCAATGTGTTTCATTTTCCCCAATGGGCTTCCTCACCAGAAAAGAAGATACATGTCTGAAAGCTGCACAAGAGGACTGGCTTTTGCAACTTAATTCCTGTATAAATCTTCTGGCTGTAACAGGACTTTAACAATATATTCATTTTTATGTATATTTCTGTGGTATCCACCATACAATATTTCAATACTGTGCACAAACTAATGCAGGCCCAGGCAAGGCTCAGTTCTTACTCTGATTTCTACCAGTGCAACATTGACTTCAATGTGCTTATTTCAGATCTTCTCTAAAGGAATTGAAATTGGAGGCAGACTGCTCTTTGAGCAGCACTCAGAGCTATGTAGTTCAGCAGAATTTGCACAGTTTCTATTAGCACTTATTCAAAGTTGGCCACAAGTGTCAAATGAAGCTTCCATTTACAGAAATCAAGGTACTTAATTAAAATCTTACCAATAAAAAAGGGATTTTCTATTGTGTAATTGGAAGTCCAGATACTTAATCCTACTTAAAAATAACAAGTGCTTGCACTTTTAAATCAAGAAGTGCCCTTTTTATTTTACTTTCAATAGTGTGTGAACAGTAAGCTCCCTATGGTTTTAACCACTGAATTCTTATAATTTAAATGTTTTTGAACTTCTGGTGAATGTTCATATTTGTTTTTGACTTTGAATTTGATTATGCCATTTATGCCGTGATGTCCCCAGAGCTTTGTCAGGGTAGGGAAGTTTCCTTTAGAAATGAAGATTTCCTCAGGATTAATAAGTGCAAGTAGGCTGTATCTTTTTAAACCACTGCTGGGAAATCTCTAATTTGCCAAGTCACTTGAACCAGCAGTTCAGGATCACATCCAGAGAGTTGGATGCTGCTTTTCTACCTGGCCATCCAAGGAAGACAATGAGTTAGAGGATGCCCAGGGATGATTTGGAGTCTGTGTAACAGCAGCTGTAGAGCATCCTGGAGAACATCTCTAAGAGACTTCAGACTCTTCTTTAATAGTGGGAATCTACATCTCCTGCTCAAATTTAACAGATGGAGAGCCTGGGCTGTGGAGGATGGGCTAGGATGTACCTCAGGTGATGCAGCAGGACAGTGGCAGGTCTCTGTGAAGCACCCAGGGCTGCATCCAGGAGGTCAGGCTACCTCAATGTTAATTGATGCTGGCCTCAGACTCCACAGCTCCCTTTCAGGAAGCAGTCAAGACACTGAAAATCAGTCATTGCTGTGGAAGACACACCTTTTCACCAGTGAGACCTCCAAGCACAGAAAGGCTGGCCCAACAATTCTATAACAATTACACCGTTCATTTCCAAGCTGACAGCCATGAGGGTGCTCACTGAGTTTGCTGAGGTGCTATAGCAACTTATGAAATTATCAGGAAAGTGTTTATTTAGACATTGTTTAATTCTTTTTAATATACACAGAAACTAACAGAGAATTTACCCAGTTTGGCAGGTACTGCACAGGGACTGGTGTGTGCTTACATGTTCAAATTAAATTGCCTTTCTGCTTGTTCTGCATACCAGGCCAGCCATGAATCATTGTCTTTGAGTAATTTTATCTACAGTTTGACATCACTATGCTATGCTGCATTACTCCGGACTGAGTATTTTTTAATCACTGCTGAAGTGCAGGTGGAACAATAGGAGGCATCTTAGGAGTCTTGTAACATTCACCTTCTCTCTTTTAAAGGCAGAAAAACTTTGTGATGTTCCTCTTTGTGGAGAATTTCCTCCTCTCCAGACACCACCACAGGTTTTGGCAGAGTCACATGCCATTTGGCAGGATCCATGAGGGTTTGAGAATTGCCAGGCCTTCCTTTGCCAGGGAATAAAACTGATCCAAGCTTTAAAGGAGTCAGTTGAGAGGGTTCCCATGGATTTTGAGAGCTTTAGGGCAAGCCTAGGTCAGGGATGGTGCACCATAACCCAGCAATTCTGAGCAATGGCCTTGTACCCAACACAGGCAGAGAAACCAGTTTGGTTACACTGGGTCACACTCAAACGATTGGCAGGAGCCACTGAGGTCTCCTGGCCTTTCTCTGTCTCTGGAGCTTTCATTTTTAGGATCATTGAGACATTTCATCTGATAGAGAAATAGGAACACACAGCAGGGTGCAATTGTAGGGACCTCAGTAACAGATACAAACTCTTTCAGACCCATTTATTCTCCTGCTGATACACAGACCAGTCAAAATGGGTCTAAAATGGGTCTAAAATGGGGATGAAATGGGGATAAAATGGGTCTAAAATGGGGCAGGCTGGGCTGTCTCTGAAAGGGTGACCTGTGTTCCCAGTGTGAGTGGGAATGGGGCACTGCACACCATCCCCAGAGCCTGGGCAGCAGCACAGGTTAACCCGCAGTATGATGTGACTCTCAGAGGGACAAACCTTTAGAGTGTGATCCAAGGGCTTTGGAGGTGTCCAGTGCTGTTTACCACACAGATATTTGTCCAATTTTTAATAATTCACATGACTAGGTAAGTTGGATATTACATCTCAAAACTCTGTTTATCCTCTATGCCTCCTTTGCAGAGTTCTGCCATAAGGTAGAGACTTCCCTAAAACAAAAACAGAGAGAGTCCTTGCCAACTGTCCAGAATAAAGTTAGCTAAATACAGTGCCTGCTTTCAGTCTCCTTTCAAAAGGGTGGACAGTCATCCTTGGAGATAAACTGTAAGGTTTCAGGTCTTGTAAAGATGTTTAACTCAGCTGAAATTATGCAGCATTAAACCCTGAGTCAGAATTAAAATCCCTTTTTCTTCCTATCCACAAGCCAAGCTGTGTGCAGTGCTCTGTCTAGGCTTCTGCTGCAAGAGGAGTGTGTTTACAAGAGACACAACACAAACCACAACCACCATTTAGCTGATAGGATCAAAACCATGAATATAAGAAGAGCTGTCGTGCTCTTATTCTAATTATTATCCACTTTCTCTAGTTCTCTCCAGAGATTTGAGACTTGTTTGTTGCAGCAGACATATCTATTATTAATCTTTAGCTAGTCAGTAGAATAATTTGCAGCATTCATTAAAAAGTATCACCTTATGGATTACTAAAAAGCATCTATGCTTTTGCTAATGAGCCCCAGTAGTGCAATACTTTACATATTTTACAGCCAGACAATTATGTGATGTCTTGTTTTTATAGTCAGTCTGAAAATAAATTGTTTCAGACATAGAGATAGTAGCCAATCTGAGAGAAGTTAGGGAAATCTTGTCTCCTGACTTGCTGAGTTATAGCTGTGAAGAGGTGACACATTTCCAAAGCATTCTTTTATTATTTCTAAAATCCTGCAGCCCACAAAAAATGTCTGTTATTCCCACTTAGGATAAAGCACAATAAATTCAAAGAAAGAGAAGCCAGGAAATTTCAGAAATAAACTGTTCTTTTATGGAATGGTTTCTTACTTTGTTTTTAAGCAGATTGCATCTGAAAAGAATACAGATATAGTAATACACGTGATAACAAAATAGGTAATTGATCTGTAAATAGATGGTGAAATTATTCAGCTCTAAAAAAAGGCAGCAGTCAGTATAGAGTATTTGCTCCTATGAAGTGGTTGCCTCCATGAAGAATCACCAATTTGCATAAAAATTTACCCATTTGACCTCACAATTATCCAAGAAAAAGTATTTACTTCACTTCCAAGACGTCTTTGAGAAATAGCACACTGTTATTTTATTTTCCCTGTTAATTCTAAGTTTCTCATTTCTCCCTTTTGTCTTTGTCCTTTAAAAATATTAGTGAAGCCAATCCATCACAGGAGGTGGCAGCTCTGGCCTGCCCATGTGTGTCAGCACAGCCCTGGAGGGACCACCTTGAGGCATATGGGAATAATTCACTCTCCATGCCCATTAAATCTTTAGCCTCTCCTTGGAGACTGCGACAAGGGTGCCAATTAATGTCAATTGTCACAGTGGTTTATGTGGCTGGGACACCTGCCCACGAAGGGCTGAGCAGAGATCCCCAGCAGCACTTGTCCTTGGTGCTGTGGTGTGTAAATGATTTCACAGGTGAGGAAGCAGCACTGACTCATCACAAATTTCATTCATTGCTGGCACCGGGGGGACAGGAGCTGCAGTCCAACCAGAGGGGAGGACTCAGCAGCACAGCTCAGCTCTCCTGTGATCTTTTCTTCTTTCCATGATGATTCTCTTGTAGCAGAGCTGACAGTCTCTATTTTCTTCCCCGCAAAGTGACAAGAATCAATACTTCATTGAAAGCTGCTGCTTACACAGCTTTGCAGCCCAGCAGGTACAGGCCAAGCTGGAGTAATGACAGATGCAAGTTATTTAAGTAATATTTGCTCTGTACCTCCATAAAAGTGGGCTAGAAGTAGTCTAGGAGTTATCAGTTATTGCAATTTATTGCTCTTCCAATGTTTCTTAGCTTATTAAAAAGAGAGCAGAGTGTTAATCAGGAAAATATCTCCTGTCAGCTTCCACTCTGCTGCCCATGCTGTATCACCAACCACAGCCTGTGGAGACTGGGAATAACTGTCCACAGCTTGGGTTTCCAAAATCCATCTTTTGGCAGTGGGCAGGTAATTTTGAGAGCAGATATGGCAAATTATAATAACTGGATGATGACTGAAGGTGCTGATGAACCTTGGGCTTTCCCCAGCCAGGCTTGTGCACCCTGTCCCACCTGCAGACCACACTCAGGTTTCTCTCCTGCCTCATGTGTTTATGCATTTCCCCTTTCTTTCTCCCCAGATGTAAACACTCACCTGATTTTCACTGGAATAATATTTGGCCTCATTCCCTGATTTTCAGTGGAGCCTCTGTTAAAATTAATTGGTCCCCTGGGACCAACATTTGCCAATATCACCAATAACCTGTTGTACACAGAGGAAGATTCTGCCCACCCAGGGGAATAATTAGGGAGAAAATTCAGTGTGGAAAACCTTGTGGACCTTTTTTTACTCTTTTCCTTGCTGGCATGGGCTTTACCAAGAAAATTTCTTTTAATCCTGACATGCTAATAAACTGATTTTTATTGCTGCCCAGCTCAGTGAGATCTTACATTGTGCCACAGGATGAGATGGACAATTTCCTTCCTTTCTTCTGACATGTCCAGTTATTAGTCAGTTATATTATGCTTTTAAACTGGCTCAATCACCTCAAAATCTGAATCACCCATCTACCAGTAAGCTATGAAAACCACAGAGTGCAATTAGTTGTACAATATGATTAGAGTATTTTCCTGGATTTCTGAGTCACATCTTTCCAACATTCTGCAGTGAGAATCACAGAGGTGTTTCAGGCTTAGGTGTTCTTGGGAATGAGATTCCCTTTGTGAGAAGCTTCTGAAAACATTAAAGGCTGTTCAGAACAAAATAAAATTATATTGAGATATTATGCTGGATTTGAGAACTGATGCTGGATTGCACACATATAAGCACATAACTGTACACACTGGAATAAAAAAGAATAAAAAGAAACTTCTGAACATTAAAATTTTATTGTAAGTATTGCAGAGCAATGTCTTCTTGCAAATTTAGATGCCATTGAATCCCTTCCCTAAAAAAACATGGAATCAGTACTAAATATCTGATCTTTTAATTACATTCCACATCCCTCCAGATCTTTCCCATGCATAGTGCAAGACTAAGGCCTGATCTCATCCACTGTGCAAGTGCATCCCTCCTTTGACAAACAACAGAATTTTCCTGGGATCAGAAATCTGCAGGCAGCATGGAGAAGTTTTCATCAGAGCTTGCACTTTCTATCCTTTTGATGGCTGCCTCAGAAAATGGAAATGGACACCCACTTTTATTGGACAGGGATCTGTTGCCACGGGGCAGCCCAGGGTTAGGTGGATCCCAGGGAGAGGGAGGCAGGGCTGTGTTTGTGTTTATTCCGCACAGCCTGTGGGCTGGCCCAAGTGCTGAGCATTTGCTGATGCAGAACCAGAGTTTTTCTCATTTAGCCAATTGCCCTGGACCCTGGCTGGGGGGGTGTAATTTGCATAATCACTACCCAGGTACAGGCAGTGTGTGCATCCCCTGCTCTGGCAATCAGCCCCTGCTCACCCAATCAGGGATTTGCATAATCCCCTTGCAGCTCCTTCCCAGCAGCTTCACTCTGGATATGCAAAGCCCTCCATTCTCCTTGGCTGCTGCAATCCCTCTGTGCCGAGTGGCTTCTCTGCTGCTTCCTTTTATATAGGTTTTCCAGCAATAAAGGCATTTCTTTTGCCCCTGATGTCCATTTCCATGAAAAGAAGAGAGAAAACACACTGAAACCTCGGCACAGATTGATCTTTCCAATAACTTTCCCTTCCATTTCTTTTTGATCTTGTCTCTAAATTTCTAGGGTGAGGCTGAGAGAGGGGATTCCCCTGGAGTCCAGTTCTGGGATCCTCAGCACAGAAAAGACATGACGTGTTGGAGCAGCTCAAGAGGAGGGCCACGAAGATGGAATGGAATGGAATGGAATGGAATGGAATGGAATGGAATGGAATGGAATGGAATGGAATGGAAACCTGTCCTATGAGGAAAGGCTGAGAGTGTTGGGATTGTCCATCTGGGGAAGGGAAGGCCACCTTAAAGCACCTACAGGTCACAAGCTTTTCAACAGGGCTTTTTTGCAAAAGGACAAGGGATAATGATTTTGAAATAAGAGAGGGTCAATTTAAATTAGATATAAGGAAGAAGTGCTTTAAAATGAAGAGGGCAAAACACTGGAACAGCTTGTCCAGAAAGGTGGAAGATGTCTCATCCTTAGGAGCATCCAAAGCCAGGTTTGACGAAGATCTGAGCAGCCTGGTCTAATTGAATCTGTCCCAGTTCTTTGCAGGGGGTTGGACTAGACGACCTTTAGAGATCCCTTCCAACCCATGCCATTCCAATGTTCTGTGGTTCTGTGATCTTCCCTGTCCCACCATCCTGCACGGGACAAGGCTCCCAGGCAATCTGTCCTGGTTGAGCTTCCACCAGAAGAGCCGTGTTCCAGTTTCTGCTTGACCTTTGCAAGATCACAGCCAGGCCAGGTCCTGTGGGAATGAGAAAGGGAAAGGAGGAAAAGAATGGGGAACACAAAACAATTTATGAATGGAGAGATCACCTCCAGGGATACAGATCCCAAACACCTCACTGGACTTAGTCTATAAATTTCCTCTGCTCTTCCAAGACTTTCTGGTTTTATACTGAGGATTCTAATTTGTTTTCAAGGCAATGCAATATATAAAGGGAACTAAAATGAGCTCCATAATACCAGTTTCCCTCATGTATCCCATTTAATGTCACTGTCTGTTACACAGATATGAAATTTACAGATAAAATCCTTGCCTTCACCAGTAAGTACTAGTGAAGGTAGATGCACACTGTACAAAAGCAACAGTGACTGTGACTGATTTTCCTTTCAAACTATTTTAAATGAGGATATGTAGCTTCATTTTAATGTGTTGTACCATTGCACAAGAAAATCACTTCTAATGAGTGCATGATGAATCATCAAACTCAGAAATAATGTTGATTACAAACATCAACATCATCCTAAAGCTGAGGACGCAGCTTCAATCTGGAAAAAGCATTTAAAACCTGGAGGTAATTACTTTCTTTGTAAAAAAGTAAATAGTATTAACTTCAACTGCTAATGGAGTACAAGGTGCTCCCTGCCTTCTGAGGTCATAGACTATTTGTGATATACAACACCTTTCCCAAGACCTATCAAGGAAATAACCTTAGGAATGATGTATGGCACAGCCTAATGGTCTGAGAAGAGTCTTTTGCTGACCAGCCAAATAGTCTTGCACTCAGATTCCCCACATTTTATGATGTCACAGAACACTGTAATCCATAAATCTTTGGTAAATGCCTACTTATCTCTAAAGCACCTACACACATTGTTGACAACGTTTTTTGTAGAACTGTAAATTCTTACTAGTTGCAGGTATTTGAATGTTTCTACAGCTCAGATATTTACTGTTCTGCCTTAGGAAGAAATATGCTCAAGGCAAAATTTTTACTTTATTGCTGTCTGTAATAGGCAGATATTTTTCTTGCAAGGGATTTCCTGCAATAAATACCATTGTCATTCTTATGACTGAAGTTGTTGGCTTGAAACACCTTGTCCTGAAATACTGCTTTTCCAAGCCATTATTATATAATTACTACAGCTTTTGACCTAGTTACACAAAACAGGATGCAGTCCTTTTCTCCTCAATATTCCCGAGGAAAGGACAAAGGGGAAATATTTATTTTTCAGGTGAAAAATTGTTAACTTAGAATTACCAGGAGAGACAGGCATAAACTCCCCTTTGAGTTGTGTCTGGGGCTGTGTGTGCTTTATAGCCCCAGCAAACACCTGTGTTTGCAATGGAGAACAATTGCAAAAAAAAAAAAAAAACAAAAAACAAAACAGTAGTCATGATCCAAGTACCATTAAACCAGCCAGACCACAGGGGAAGAAAGGAATTGCTGGAAGGGGTACAGGGGTGTCACAGACTGACAGGAATTTTTTACTGGTGTGTTGGGAGGATGAGCTCTACAAGACCCTTGTGTCCCATTCCCTGGGTTATGTTGTGCTGAGATTTTTCATGTCAGATTTGTGGGAGCACAAGCAAACCTGAGGAAAGAAACAGAAAGGTTCAGCAGAGACCGTCTATCCAAAAATAGTCAGCACATTCAGCCACTTTTGGGTACGCCCTCAGCAGTACAGTCCATGTCTGAGGATAAATAGTTCTGCTCCCATTCACAGATTTATCCAAACCCAAGTGTTTAAAAAGCCTTCTGCACAGAGGGCTATGGTTAGCATCACCACAAGAGGTCTGAAATAATCTTCTCCTGTCAAATAGAAGCCTAAAGGTGAAAAACTACTTTAATACTCCTTGGAAAAATTTAAAAATCTGGTGTGAAGCCTGGTGAGGGTGGGAGATGAACCTCATTCTTTGACCATTCTGAACAGTTGTTCTCTTTATCCATTGCATATTTGTCCCAATTCCAGTCAGACAATTCTAATATACCTTAGAATACTTAATACTTAAGAATATTGTACTTCTATAATGCAAAATACAAAAATGCTTTATTAGTAACCCCGACTTTGTTGCAGTCATGAAGCTTAATTTGTTTTCAAAAAAAATTTCTTTTTTTCCCTCTGAATTATGATCTTCCTTTACATGCAATGAAATGCTGGCTTTCTTGTTTGAGTGCTGCTGCTTCCTGTTTGCAAGTACCAGAACCCACGCTCTTTAAACTGCAGTTGTTATTAATAAAGGTCTCAATGACTGACAAATCCCTACTTCATGCCTCTTTATTTTACCCATGGGAGCTAGTTAAGCTGTATTGTTTGATTTGTATACATTGATGTTCTGATAGCACTGGCCACTTCTGTTTCAGTTGGAGTGGAAATGCATTCCTTGTTGGCTCCTTATTAAACATTTCTTGGGCAGCTTTTGTGTCCACTCACAATCCCTTATTTTCAAACTACTTAAACACTGCTTCATTTTTTTTGTCATTTTCTAATCTCCTGTGTCTTCTGAGTGTAGGAAGTGAAATAACTCACTTATTTATGTCTGATTCTCCCTTAACTTGCCCAGTTCTTCCAAAAAAGTCTTTGTATAATTACCATGCTGTTAAACCACCGCTCCAGAATTCCTTAGAAATTTCCTTCTTATCTCCCTTGGAAGTAAATCACAGTTTAATCACCTGCCAAAGCTGGTATTAAGTGTCCAATTAAAAACCAAACCTTTTGCAGCTTATCACTTTGTGCTGTAAGGAACAGGTGTGTTTTTAGGTGAGTCCTGGGCTGATTTCTATTGAATTATCTGGTAGGACTCCCACTGGCTTCAGGGCATGTGGAATGAGGCAGATGGTGGAGGATTTCTTTGGAATAAGGACCTGATGGATGCCTTCCGAGCCTGGATAACTCCCCCAAGGCTCCTTGAAGCCTGCAGGTCCAAAATTCCCAAGGATCTAACCCTATTACATTCCTCAGACACAGAGCTGGGAAATTTGCAAATCAGGCAGAACTGGAAAGAAGCATCATTTGGAAAAGCTGCTGGAATAGCTGGAGAATGACTGAGGGGCACATCCTAAGTCTCAGTCAGTGGCCCAGGATTCCTAACTCTGTTTAGAGATGGGTGAACACTTGTCACTGTGCACCCAGAGATGATGAATTTGGCAGAAAGCTTGTCCTGCTTGCACCTTTGCCGTGATTGTCACATCATTCATGACTATAAACTGTCAGCTGTTTTGTGCAAATTACCCCTAGACACTGTCCCAATGGAAAGTTCAGCCCTTGCTGTTGGGGATTTAGGTGGGTTTATGCTGGAAAGCTGCTGATGTCTCCCACCATTCACAATCATATTTGCCTTGCCCTTACCTGCCCATGTTAGAATCTGATCCCTACCTGGTACATCAGAGCTGCACCACTTCTTTTTCTGGGGAGATAACCAGCTGAGTTTGCTCTTTATCGACCTCCAAGGATTCCATCACCATGCACAGAGAAAGATTATTTAATTTCTATTTGTCCTGGCTTGTTTGTGTGCCAATGACAAATTCACATACAAAGCTGAGTCTGGTGCATGGGAAGTGCAGCATCCCCTGAAACCCTTCCTGACCACAAACACCAGCCCAGCTCCAGCAGCACATCCCAGTTGTTCTTATCAATGCTAACAACCCAGACAGTCTCCAGAGACTCTCCTCTTTTCGTTGTATTTCCATGGTGCTGAATAATCCACTGCACACTCCCTGCTTCCCACATATCTCCATTTTTTAATCTCTTGTGTGATCGTTACACATGATATCTGATAAAAGGTAACTTTTCCATATCCAGAAATGGTGTCATTCCACAAACAGGCCATTTTGTCATAAGATAGCACAAAAGATGTTCATACTCACTTAGTAAATGCCCCAAGGCACAGAAGATTGTGACTGAATGGAAACTTCAATTCTTCTGATTCACTCTGCTATTACCATGTACAAAACCCTTTCCAGTGGATGTTGTTGCAAATGGATATGTCTGGGTCAGACCTGGAAGACCCTGCCTAAGGAAAACTGCTGCTGAACTGAAGTCCTGGGTGAGAAGTGAAGTCAGAACCTCAAAGTCTGTTCAAATAAATCAGGGCTGATTATCAGTGAGTGGTGAAATTGCAGTTTTTACACAATAATATGTACACATTTGGCTGCTTGAGTTTTTTGTAGTTACATTCATTTTTCAGTCATCTCGTTAAATGAAAAACAGATGCCACCAACAAGTATCAGAGCTCACAAAGATAGATTTACACATTTCTTTTACTGAGTGTTTTTATCAATAATGCACACTAAAAGGGTCTAGGAAGTTTTATTACATTCGTTTAGCCACTATAAATCAGCATAGAATGAAAACTCACTTAAATTGCCACCTCAGGGCCAACATAGCAATGATGAAGTGTTATTTTCCAATAACACTGGGTGTTATTAACATGGCTGGGTGATGATCCTCTTTTCAAACATTGGTGAAGTGCTCATGAGTGCAATGATGGACTTTGTGGCTGTTTCCTTCTGCTCATCCAGAGAAGACAGCAGAGCAAAGGCAGGCCTGGGCAGAGCAGATTTTGGGGGATGCTGTGCTGTCAGCCAGGGCCAACAGGATGCTGTGACACTGCAGGGTGTGTGCTCAGCCTCAGCACAACTCCTGCTTTTGCCTGGCAGCAGTTTCCTGGGTGGTGAGGGATCCTCTGGAGGAGCCTTCACCCAAAAGGGATTTGAACTGGGGAGCAGCCACAAGAAAGGACACGAGCCATGGGTGAGCCTGTGCCACTGGTGCTCCCCACCCCAGCACACCTCCAGGCAGGGTGGGAGCTGCTGCAGCCCCACTGCACAAGCAGCACCCAGCTCATGCAACAATAGAATAAGAGCTGCTGCTTTTGGGTCTCCAGCAGCGGCAGCCCTGGTTCTGTCCCTCGCCAAGTCACTGCAGCCACAGATGCTTTCCTGATCCCACCACAGCTTGCAGCCCTCATCTCAGGGCTGCTTTGCAGTAATCCCATTCAACTGCATAATTACTGCCATACTCAGACAACTGTATGATTTCCTCTTGTGAATTAATAACAGTAATAAGAGCACTAGTAGTAATAATAATAATAATAGTAATAAACTATTGTTGGTATTTTCCCCCGTTATTAGTTGCTTGCTCCTTTGGCCTTCCTATGGAGATGGCCAGCAATCATGCCAAGCAGGAAATTGTTTGGTTTGAATATTGTCATATGCCTCCTAGAGCTCCTGTTGACACCACCAGTTTGTTCCAGAAAGGACATGTTCAGTAACTATCAGATGATGATGACTAACTGCTTTATGAATTCAAGTCAGTGGTCTAGAAGTGAAAGGATTTATTTTTCTGTTTGCTTTTTTAATCTCAGCATCAATCCTCAGAGCCAGAGCCATCCCATTTTTGTCTCTCCATCAAGCTGTGGTTATACTGATTCGTCAAGATGGTTTGGAATTCTTTTCTCTTGTCCTTTGAGGCCAGAGACTTCTTTGTTCCTTAATATTTTCCTCTCCCCAGTGTATTTTAGGATGATTCTCTAACCCTGTCTTGTTAAACCTAATTGGGCAGGACCTTAATCGAGGTGTCTACATCAAATGTCATGTTTTCCTCTTCTCTGACCACTACTTTAGCCTCTTCCAGGAGTTATTCTTTTGGAGAAACTGTTTCTTAGGAAGTATAAATGTTTGGAAAAGAAATTAGCTCCAAATGTGACCAGCCACTCACCCACAAGTCATGATTTGCCTATTTTCCCAGGCTTTGTTTCTTGCACCAGTCAAAGGAAAGCTGAAAACAAAATAGATTAAATGTTTTTGCAACATAGCATCAAAGGCATAATTTTGTTCATTCAAATAATTTTAACAAGATCAGACAAAGTGAATACTTGGAAGGGACCCATTCTAAACTCACAGGAAACCCAAGTATTTCAGGAACCAGTGGTGTCTGTGCAAGATGGGCAGTTGATGCTGAAGTGATGCCACAGTGTGGTTTTCGGAGAAAATTGTGAACAATTAATCAGTTCAAATAGACCCAGTCAAAATAAGGGAACATTTTGTACATCAGATTTATGTCTTGGGTTGGAAGAAGTGAGATTCACTGAGTACAACGTATCTTTTGAAAGTGCTTTTAAGTGGGGATGTGGTGTTTTCCAATCACTGGATGTTGTTCATGTATGGGTTTTGGTTTTTTTTTCCACTGGCTCCTTTTCTGACTGAAATGCAAAGCTGTGTTCTTGATCCCATGGTACTTTTCAAAGCATTAAGTACACAGCTGAAGAAATATGCACCATGAGCTAATTAGACAGTGAAAACAAGGCTATTTTCCTTCTTGTGAATTGTCTCAGCAAACGTAGAACCTTACAAATCCCAACACTTTGCTCATTTACCATGCCAGCAAGGAAAGACAAGAATCTTTTGATTTAAAATAAGGCTGGAGTTGAGGACTTGACCAAACTTTTCTGACGATGTTCAGAGCCCGCAGTGACCCTGTGTCCACCTCCTGTGCTGGGGACAGTACCAAAGACAGCTGCTCAAGCCCAGCTGGGCTTCAGGGGCCACAGGGCTGTGTTTCATTAGCAAGTCAGAGAGACAACTGCAAGCTCTTTCTGGTGTCCTACAGGCTCATCAAATCAAATATGTTACATCCGCTGCACTGGTGTCCTGGTGAGCTATTACGTCACCCAGCAGGAAAAAATATTCACATTTGGATCATCCAGACGCAAACCCAGGAGCTTATTAGTGAAACTATGTTTGGAGACATTGAATCACACTCAATTATGTGTTCTAACAATTGCCCAATTGCATGTCATACAACTTCAGCCTTGAGTTTCTCTTCTTAAATTCCTTTACACTGCTTGTGAAAACGTTGATTGCTCTGTAAAGGCTAAATAAATGCCTAATTGCATTTCAGTAATGTATTTTTCTCTAAAACAATTTTTAAAACCCCTCACAGATAAACTTATTGCCATTTAAGCTGTGCATGAAACATGAGTTTTTATTCAGGGTGAAATCCTGGCCCCAGCGAAATCAATGGGAGTTTTGCCATTGACTTCAGTGGGGCCAAGATTTCTCCCTTGATGCACATGATATATTTTTCCTGACATTTAGAATGATGAAACAGCCCTGGTTCTGATTAGCCCGGGGTATAAATAGTATCACTCAACTAGAGCAAAATTCAAATCAAACCTCAGGCATCTTTGCTGATGCCGCTTTGTTTTGCAGTGCTGTGTGCTCATGGAGAGATCCCAATGGCCATTTGGAGTCAAGGGCTTCCTCTGAACCCCCTTTTCTGGATCTGCACCTCACATCAGTACATGGGGAGCAAAGGGTTAGCAAGCATGGAGGCACCCAGTCATATGTCTTGTGACATACATTTTTCCAGCGTGAATTCTTCATTAAAAGAACCCTTGATGTCTCACAGCTTGTTACTAAATTGGGCCTTGACTCTTAATATAATTTAGATGAGTTTAAAATACACTTCTAAGAAAAGCTGCCTCCACATTTATAAAAATTGTATACCATAATATTAGGGAGAAATCTGATGCTTGTTTTGACAAGTTTCATTCTTTTTTAAGTGTTGTATGAATATATTTTAACCTGCTGCTTTGAATCAGCAGTACTGCAGGAGGAAAGTAACATAGTAGGATTTTAGAGACTATTCAATAAATTGCTTACACATTGCACAGCAGAAAAAATTATTTCTAACCTTTCCCTAAAATTTAGGTTCCTTTTTAAAATTTAGGTTCCTTTTTTAGACAGGAGGAGTCATTTGGGAGGCAGAATTTGTGGAGACACTGTGGCAGAGATGAATAGATTGCTAAAAGTAAAGGGGATCATTGCAATCATGTAGTTTGCTTTGCAGAGTTAATCCATAGCTTCCCTGGCCATCCTTAGAGCATCTTCCAGACAGCTCCAGCACGGGTGGGAGCTCCCCAGCTGGAGGGAGGCTCTCTCCACAAGTGGGGAGGCAGTGGCACAGCCCTTCTGCTCCTGCTGGCCCTCCCCAGCTCCCTCTTATCTCCACCACTCCCTTATCTGCCTCTGCAGCACACATGGGGCTGTGATATTTCATGAGACATGATAGAGAGTAAGGACCTGTTATTCGCCTGCTATTCAGGCAAAACTCCCACTGGCATCTCTGAGCCCTTAAATAGTACAGCATGTTGCAAGTGGAATTGTTTATTGTGTTCAGTCAGAGCCGGCTACAGCCAGCTCTCACTACTGACTCAACTCCACGAAATCTCACCCTCCTGTCATCCCACACTGCAGCTCTCACTGGGCCCAGCTCTGTTTCCACTTAAATGTTGAGGAAAAAGTGCAGCCAGGATTGCTCCACCATCTTCTTGTGAATCTGGGCACTCTTAAAAAATTCTGCGAGAGTCTGAAAGATGAAGACAGCAGGTCAGGCACTGTGTTGGTGCAGAAGGCAGTGTGATTTACACAGCCCTGGCAGCCAGGGATGACCTGAGCCCAGGATCTGCTTTTCCTGTAGCTCACCCCTCTGAAAACCAGCAAATCAAAACTATGGAGTAGCTGAAGGTGAATATCAACAGCAGGATTTGATCCTTAGTGGGTCAAACAGATAAACTGTGCCCTGCTCTCCTGCTCTGTGCTCCAGTATCATCCAAACAGAGCTCCTTGCTGTAGATTTATCCCAAACCATGGCTGGACTTAGAACTTACCGATAATATTACCAATAATAATTATTGCTATAATTTACTTTATAAACCACCCTTATTCACACACAAGTGAATGAAGGGAACTGTAAAACACTTCAAAACTGTGAAACACTGGGGAATGCTGCCTGCAGCAGGTTGTTTTGTCATTTTATCAGTGTTAAAATTCATCTGGTGTCTCTTTCTTGCTAAGTGCAGGTAGACACACTCTGGAGTGAGTAGGATATGCTCCACTTGTGAAGTGTAGAAGCAGGTCAATAGACAATTTTCAAAAGGAACCATTTAGGATAATTAAGCAGCACATACACACCAGCAAGAGTTTATTTTGTATTGGAAGGCATGTGGTTAGGGAAACAATAGCAGTTTCTTCCCTGGAGAATGTTAATTAAATTGAACACCCTGGAAAACTGAACTATTCTTACCACAAATCTATAAATCAAACTGTTCTGTTTGCTTAATATAATGCTTTGCTATTCTAGTCACACTGAAGTGGGCCAGCCACACAATGCCAAGATATTTCCATGATGAGCACATTAGAAACACTGATTGACTATAGATCTTATGGATGTGAGGCCAAACCCATATCTCATTTACTCCAGCATAACCAAGATCAAAATCTAGCCCAGGCTGTTCAGATTAGTACATAAATAACATGAAAGGTTTGTGAGCCCTGTAGCAGATGCATTATGTACTTGTTATTTGTGCTGTAGAAGTCCCTGGCAGCTCCAGTAAGGCACCAGGACTCTGCTGTGTTAGGTGCTGTGCAAATACAGAGCAAAAGGATTTATCTTTCTGCTTTGCCAAAGTAGCTTGAAAACACCTGTGAGCAGGTATTGACCTCCCCAGCTTATCTCAGCAGAGTGAGGGAGCAGCACTCTCTGCTAGAGGTGCAGGAGGACAGGCTTTAGCAGCATGGTCTGCTTGGTCCTGTCTCCTCACAGGCTAAAGGGGCTCTTTTTGCTAAGATACATGCTGACTCTGAAGCTGAAATTCCCAAATTCTGTACCCAGGGGTCAGCTGAATTTTCATCTGGCACAAACCAAATTTCTCAGCTGGGCTGAGGCTGCCTGCAGGGGGTTTGGGCAGCTCAGCAGCAGGTCCTGAGAGCATCACCCACAGCAGCCACGCTGCCTTCAGTTGCCACTCAGGTCTGTATCACAAGACACATCAAAACACACTGCACACACGGTGCAAACCTGGTAGAGCATTCTCATGTTTTCTTGAGTGGGCTGTAACTCAGGTTCCCATGGAAAACCCTCCATGAAGTTGTTTCCCTTCACACGCAGTTGTTACTCATTGAAAGAAAGGTCATTTTAGCTCCAGCCTGCCAGCTTGTTATCTATGTCTCACTTAGATGTTAAATAGAATTTAGGGAAAGAAAAGATCCAAAATTTCAGGTTCTGAAGGGAACTTTGCATGCACTGAGGAAATGAGTTTAATATCTGGAAAGGCGATGCACATGAGTGAGCATGTGTCCCTGAGACAGGGCAGGCTTCAGAACAGCCATGCTCAGAGGGATGGAGGAGCCACACCAACCTTCACATGGAAAATCACTCCCTGCACCAGTCAGTGGATCAGTGTCTCCAGAAGAGGGTCTCCTTCAGTGGAAGTGCTCCAAGAGATGCATAATTGGGAATGGTCCTTATGGAATACAGAAGATTTTCTGGGCTTTGTTTGCAGCACAGAGCTTGTATCAGCACATCAAAGATAGAGAGACCTGGGCTTGGGTAGCCATAGGAATACAGAATCCAAAGGCCACACTTGTCCTCTGAGCACCTCAAACTCAGCAGTGGCTGTGTGCTGTGCCCCAGCTGAAAGGACTCTCATTGTAAGGTCACCTACACGACATCCCAGCACTGAAAACAAAGGCTTCTGACACCAGTCATGACCCAAAGCAGCTTCATTCATCCCAATCTGCAATCCTGTTCATTGAAAAATCAAGAGGTGACTTTTTCCACCAGTCACAGAATGGCAGCTGAAAGTTTTGCACAAATTTCTGCGTTCTTTTCCAAGCAATGCTCACTCACCCTCTTTCTGATCCTCATTCCTGGGCCAGAAGTGGAAAAGTTTCCAGTGCTGGACCTGATGGCTCCATTCAGAATAGCAGTCGCACGTTGAATTAATAAGCCTGGGTGACAGTGGATAGGCAGGAAAAGACAGATATTTTTTGTCCCTCTAGAAAACTAAGAAGTGGCATTGTGGAACAGGGACTATTAATATGTGTGCAGCTCTTTCACAATTTACAGGTCTTCATTTGTGAGATAAAATGTAAAGCCTTTATTTTGGAGCATGCAGAGTTAGTGATCTTTAATATACAGCCCAAATATGCTACATGTACCCACTGGAATGGTTGAGCTGCTACTGGATTGCAGTTATCACTTGTGAAAAAAAGACAATTCTTCAGCAGTAAAGTAGTGTCATGAGGTGTACATGGCTGGAACTTTCCAAACCATGTAATTTAGCCTTTCTGAGGGAGTTATTTTTGATTCTGTCATGTATGAACGTTTTGAGCTCTCCCACAAGAATTGCAGAAATATGTTATATTAAGGGAGAGGTCTGCTATAAATCACACTTGTTCAGCCAGACATCAGTCACATTACAGGAAAAAATGAATGCTTCTTTCATTCTTGTGTCTGACCCCTCCAACACAGTATTGTCCCCACTAATGAGCTGAACATTTTTGCTGATTTGTTACATGTAGCAAATATAGAAGCAATGAAACCCATCTGTGTAATTTATTCATTGATTTGGACTTGAATCCAAGTGTGCTCTAAGAAGCTCTTGTCTGTGTGCATTTGTGTGAGAGAGAATAGCTCATCAAAAACAAAAAAGTCAAACTTACCTGCTTGAAATATTTATGAATAATGGAAAATACCCTGGCTGTCCTCCTGTGCAACCCAACAGCCATTTCAGAAATGGTTTAGTGTTAAATAAAGGCTGCTGGTTTCAGCCCTATATTTACAGTAAGATCAAAAGATCATTTTTAGGGAGGTCTCCTGACAAGCCTTTCCATTTTAAAAATAAACAAATAAAAATATCATGGCAGGATGGAAGGGTGAAACAAAATAAAGCAAGCTCAAACACACTTTATGACTCCTCCTTAATGCTGAAAATATACATTGTGATGGTAGTTTTGTGCATCTCCGATGACTTCAACTTTCTGTAAAACAATTTCAGTTTGGGGGATGTTGCTCTTTCTACCCTGAGCTCCTCAAAACACTGCTGCTTCCAAGTCACCTGTTAAAAATCTGTTTTTCTTTAAGCTAGCCAAGGGCCTATCTCTTTTATTTCAGAAACAAAGTAATGCTGTGAAGCAATTGGTTTCAAACGGTTTGAGCCTGTTTAAGTTTCTATTTCACATCTCCAGCCACTGTGGATATTTGGTTGGAGATGTAGGGGTTGTATAAAGCCTTCCACACAAGCATTCCCTCCTGCACAAGCAGCTCCTTCTGTGCTCTGTTATGAATGACAGAGGGAGGTTTATTGGGCAAAGTTTCTGGAGGGGTGAAGGTTTTCATGTACATCCCGAACTTTCTGATCACACAGCTGCCTTCTGGATGGGAAATGCAAAGGCAGAGGTGCTGAATGGTGCTCCTGCCCTGCAGACACCTCTGGTCCATAACTACAACAGTCTGATGCCAAACCTCATGGGATCCAAATGAAGAGAGGACAGGAAAAAAAATAAAATCAAAAAAGAAGAGAGAACAGATTAAACCATGGAGGATATATCACACTCAGCAAATGGAGTCTGATTGAACACAGACAGGGTTCGCTCAGAAACCTTTCTTTCTTTCTTTCTTTCTTTCTTTCTTTCTTTCTTTACAAGTGGAACATTAACAAGTTGACCAGGTCTGAGGTAAGTCAGAACTTTTGCTCCGTTCTGCAGGTTTTTTTGGTTTATTTTTTTCTCCCCACTGAGTGCTGGTGGCAACAGATTAACAGGTCACCGGACTGGCTCTGAGAATTGCTGCCAATTACCTCGTCTCTGCTTGTTGCTCTACAGTCTAATGGCATCATTTAACATGCATTTCTGTCCCCACAGCCCAGCTGGTGACACCCAGTAAACAGTGTGATTGATAGATAACTCTGGGTACGTCGAGGGGGGAAGTGGGGCTCGTCATTTCAGGGGTAAATGTCCTTTCCCCTTTCTTTCAGCTTCTTCCCCATGCAGGCAGGGTGAGCAGGAGCCTGCAGAGTCACGGAGGTGTCGGGCCCGTCCTGCCCAGCCGAGAGCAGCGCGGCCCCGGCCCGGCCACTCGGGCTCGCCCCGCTCCGAACCTGCGAGCCCGAGCCTCAGCTCTTCCCCCCCAGCAATTACGGCGAGAAACATCTGAACCAACACAGCATCATTTACTCACAGAACTGACCGCCCTTCCATGAGTCCACGCCACATTCTTTTTCCTTCTGTGTGTTTTGCTTTCTCCTTTTTTTTTTTTTTTTTCCCTTTAAACAGGGATACAGAGCTGCCCTTTTTCACCCAGCTGAATGCGAAACGTTCCAGCGGTGGAGAGGAGAGCGGCGCGCACGGCTGGAGAGGTGAGCGAGGGAGGTGCGCACCCGGGAGAT